>JAJOZX010000026.1:685000-1285000 GCA_023014485.1 Bathynomus jamesi | reverse complement strand
ATGTATAGAATTGCTAGTGTAGTAACTGATATTAAACTCTGTCAGCATGTTCTGAAAGCGCGGCCTATAAATTCTTTCCCATATCCGTACAAAAATAGCCAGGAACCCTTTCTTTCAACATCACGTTTTGGTAGCTTTAGCAACTGTTTCAGGCGATTTATTTTCAGAGGAATTAGCCACAGATATCTAGAGAATACATCTATTATGAATAGGATGTAGCGGTAGCCATCATTATACACTGAATATCTTTGCATGTCTGTTAAATCCGCTTGCCAAATAGAGTCAATCGAAGCCGCTGTTGTCTTGGCCGTTTTAAACCTTTTTCTCACAGGCTTATGAAGTGTATAAGCATGCTCCCGCAAAACTCTCAACATCTTTTTTCCCTACTCCATCATTGTAAACACCTCTGTACAGTCTATTACACGCCCATAGGAGGCGGGTTAGAAATGTTTATAATAGCGTTTTCTTAATATGTTAGCCATTTGCGTATTTTAGAGACAGATGGATAAGGTTGGCCGTTTGGTCTCTTCTTTTCCTCTTCAGACATGCTACTGTTGGGGGTGATGGCGTATTCAGTTGTGACACATATGAGACCTGATCCAAGTCATTTAACCTATTCAGATTTGCTATCAATGTTATGGGGACATTTATTTGTTGTAGTCTTGCTTTAATATGCTTCCATCCTGTTTGTGAGGGCTGTCCCACTTTCTCACCAGATCATGGACAATGTCGACGATATTCGATCCCTGTACCGTTGTTCCTTCAACAATGACCTCGCCTGTATCGCTCCACTGTTTGATGGGGTCCTCACTCAATAGATTATAAAGATTTAAGCCTTTATTCTTCAGTGTATTTGGGAGACTGCTTTTTAATACATTCGATGTGTTGCGTTCCGTTATTCTTTGGTTGGTCATCTCTAACGTCGGCCCAGGTCCTTGTCGCCATGCTCATCGTTGCGCGCTGTGCCTAATAACCACGGGGAGCTCTGTCGGATTCTTATAATCTTCGTACTCATGAAGAAATTTCTGCAGACCTCTTGGTACAAGATCCTTTTCTCATCAGTGACTTTTCACTGTTTAATAGGCTAACAATTCGCTTTCCATTCTTTTAAGCCTACTTTTACGGGTTCTAGAACCGTGTCTGGATCTTTGAACTTTGCAATGAAGCATACACCTCGTGCGGAATCACTACCACTTTCTTCATTATATTAATCTAGTCAGTAAAGGTCCCAAAACTGAAAATAAGATGGGGAGGAATGATCCCTCTTTGTACAATAATTCGCTTTTTCTTCCCCACAGTTTTGACTTTTACGAGCGAGCGTACGTATTATGTTCTTGTAACGACGTAGCGAGCCTTCTGAGGGGTTTCATTGGCACATTACATTTATAACATTAAGACAGATTTCACAGATGCATTTTAAAAAGTCGGAGTCGATATTTTTAACAAACATCTGCTGCAATGCCCGGGGCAATCGTTGATAGATTTTTATTAATTCACGATATTTCTTCAACCTATTTGTCATTCTGGAATATACACCAGTTTCAGGATCGTTTGGGAATATATTCGTTCTTAGAAGCACCCTAAACGTGTTTCGCGGGTGAAGGTCACAAAGCAAATATCCGTAACGCTGACTTGTGGCTTCTTTATAAACTTCCAAAAACTCCTTACGCTGATTCGGGAACATTTGATTGGCTAATACCCCAATTTGTGACACATCTCTACGTTGCGCGAATAAGACTAGATATTGTGTATTTAACGACACATCGCGCATGTATCTATTTTTGAAAAATAGATTCTGATTGATGAAGAATACGTTATGTTAAGATGGTGGGAGAACACTGTAAATGTCTCGGCAAACGTTTTATCCATTTCCAACATGAGATCGTCAATTACAATGACTGTATGCTCATTTCCTTTAACGAATTAACGTCATATACCTTTGTGGAACAAAATATCATCTTGGTACTCGTTGAACACTGATTGATACGTCGAATAGCACCATATTACTTTATGCACAAATTTTGAGAACATCTCCCCTTATCTTTAATGATTTTAAGCATAAACACAGTTTTACCACATCCTGTAGGGCCAGATATAATACATGTGGAGGGGCTTGTGAACCTGAATTTTTCTACAGATTCCATCTCTAACACGTCACACCCCTAAGTGGGTCATTTACAAATATAACAAAATTTAAGTGCTGCTCCTTATATTCTTGTTTTTTTCTTCCACAGAACCGTGAATGACGACGATGTACAGCCCCATCATCGATATTACACAAGACCCCGATGACGTGTAGCTACAGACTCCACCCCGCTGACGAACCCTCACCAGCGATACCTGTACACGATTCAAAGCGAGGCAGATGATGAAGAACCCTCCACGTCAGGTATAAAAGCGCCAGGTGCGCCGGTTGCTAGACCCCCAGTAATAGAGCCCCAACCCTCTACGTCTTACGACACAACCCCACATAGCTCCTCAAATATACCCCTTATTCCTGTTCAATTCCGGGTACTTCCTCCACACCAGCAGCAGCTTCTCGTGCTGTGGAGGAAGGTATAACATTCGAATTGGTGCGCACCGCTACCCCACCCCTGCCCTGACTAGAAATCGGTACGTGGTCAGGTTGACCCTGGAGCCCTGTATAGCAACGGTGTTGGACTGCGACGCGTAGTTGAGCGTATTGTGGAGTTTGCCCTTCAGAACCGCGACAAACGTGAAGTCCGGACGAGGTTGTCCTTCAGGTTCTGGTCAGAAGAAGTGGATGTAGATGATTTTTGGGTAGTAATACCGTTCAGACAACTTCACGGTAGATATTGACAGAGTATTTCGGGTTGCGGGTCACAGTGCCACATCTTATACTCTTAATTTCAATTCCCAGCCTATTTACAGAAAGCATATAAATGTCGATCGTGGTTGCGGCTTTATAGCAGTAGTCTTAGCCCATATGTTTACTGTACTGAATACCCGGGTCAAAAATATTTGGCTACCTACGGTTGTGCAGCGTGCTCGTAAACTGGCTTCAGATTGTAAGCTTGAGTTTGAATGTAATATGGGCCCTGAAGAACTGAGAAGTAAAGCAGGAAATGAATGTTCGTATAGTTGTATTTGGAATGAATGATCGTCGTAGGACTGTGTATGTTTTTAAAAGCTGTGTGAGAGATCGTACAAGACTACTTATTTTAGGATTGTCAGGAACATCGTATCTCCCCATCCGTAATATAAGGACTCTCTATGCTAGGTATGATAAAAGTTGGAAATATGGAAGGCATCATGATTTGTGTAAGGGGTGTCTCGAGTTTGCGGATGATATAGTGAAACATTGAAAGGAATGCTTCATGGTATGTGAGCAGTGTAAAAGCCCCAAATGTGAAAGTCGTGTAGTTGAAACCGAGAAGAGGGAGTGTAATGTGTGTAGACTACATTTTTTCAGTAATAAATGCTTTGAGCTCCATAAGTCAATTGGCACTTGCAGGAAAATGAGAATCTGTGAATGTAGCATGTTTCATATGATGAATAATTGGGGTAAGTATGTGCATAAATGCGATGAAATTCACTGTTCTAAATGTCATGAAAAATATAAGGCGGATGGAGTGAAGCATGTATGTTATATGAAAGATGCTAAGTCTAAAAATAAACCCAGTATAACCGTGTACTGCGATATAAAAATTTACACAAACCCTGAAACCAAAGAGGTTATCCCACATCTACTCGTAAGCCAGACTATCTGCGATGAGTGCATGGAAGTCGAGTGTGATGTGTCACAAATGTGGTAAACGGACAAACGTTTTTAAAACGATTGCACACGACAGCCCTGTGAAACTCTTTGTATCCTATATTGTCAAATTAGCGGACAAATTAAAAAAAATGACTGTATTCTTGCCCATAACGGGACAAAATTTGACACACAGTTCCTTTATAAGGAATTGCTTGAACACGAGTCATCGGAGATATTTACAGGCGACCCCTTGAAAAGGGGGAACAAACATACAAATGCAGATAAGAGATAATATTCAGTTTAAAGATACTTTATTATTAACACCTTGTAAACTAGTCAAGCTACCCAAGGTGATGGGTGTAGCCGCCGAAGTTTCAAAAGGGTATTTCCCTTACACTTTCCTCATTAGCGACACTTTAAATTACGTAGGACTGCCTCTCCCCAAACATTACCTTAACTACACCAACATGAGTGATAGTGAGCGTAAAGATTTTGACTGCTACTACAACAGTTTTAATGAAACTAGTCCATATAATAGAGCTGATGAAATGCGAGCATTATTGCGTGAATGATGTGCGCGTGCTTAGAGTATGTTTCCAGGCTTTTAGAAGGATGTACATAGCCCGTTTGAAATGCGATCTGTTGCAAGTCGCAACCACGATCGCCTCATTATGTTTTACGGTGTTCAAGAATAACTTCATGCCTAAAGACACCTTATCCGTCATTCACAGAAACAATCACCGCAGTTATGGGCACAATGCTATTTACTGGCTCATACACATACAGCAACAGACAGGTGTATATATAAAACATGCCCAACACGGGGGAAGTACCAATTAAGGTCAATGGTCGTGTTTTTTGGGTGGATGGTCTAAGTGAGGATCCAACCACTGGTGAGAAGACTGTGTACTCCTTTAACGGCTGCTGGTGGCACGGATACCCACGCCCTGAGTGAGCTGTCACAGGGGATCTCCATGGAAGATCCCCCGCCGACAGTCTCGCATGGACCCGTAACCGCGATGAACTTATAGGCTCCCAGTTCACTCACAAGATTTTGTGGGAGCATGAGTATGATGCACGGATGGAAACAGATGGCCAGTACCGTGAAGAAATAAGCGAAACTCCATTACTACGACTTCTGTTCTTTATATCCCTACCTGATGAAGAACAATCCGTACAAGCCTGAAAAACTGAAAAACAAGCCTGAAAAAAACTAGTTGGCCGAGCCATGCCAACCATCGAGGAGTTCTCAGCTAACTTGAGTGAGCGCTACTTTGGACTCTCTTTCGTAGACGTGCTCCCGCCTTCGCGATTTATGGAGGAGCATGAGTATGATGCACGGATGGAAACAGATGGCCAGTACCGTGAAGAAATAAGTGAAACTCCATTACTACGACTTCTGTTCTTTATATCCCTACCTGATGAAGAACAATCCGTACTCCGTAGGTGAGCCTGAAAAATTAGTTGGCCGAGCCATGCCAACCATCGAGGAGTTCTCAGCTAACTTGAGTGAACGCTACTTTGGACTCTCTTTCGTAGACGTGCTCCCGCCTTCGCGATTTATGGATGCCTATCTTGCCTGTTGTTATAGACCACAAACTCATGTTTCCCTTGTGCGTGAAGTGCGCAAAAGAGAATAATGTGTTCTGTAATCACACGATCAACCAGCGTAAGAGCAGTGGCGTATATACAAGCCTTGAACTGGACCTAGCCGTTCGCCATGAATACAGAATACTGAAGGTACATGAGGTGTGGAGGGTTCAGAAGCTACCCAACCTTTTCACGCGATATATAAACGCTTTTTTGAAGGATAAGGTAGAAGCATCAGGGTATCCGCGAGGAGTTGATACCGAAGATGAAAAATCGGCTCATATTCAGCGTTACCGTACCTGTGAAGGTATACAGCTTGACCGTTCCCAAATTGTTAAGAATCCTGGCAAGCGCTTTAGTGCAAAGTTGTGTCTAAACAGTCTTTGGGGAAAATTTGCACAGAATACCGGCAAAGAGAACGTTCATTTGGCACAAAGTTATAGTGAAGTCTGGGATTATGCCAACGCTCCCGATAAAGAGGTTATGGAGATTATGAATATAGGTAATACTTGCATAATAAAGTACAACATCACCGAACTGGCCAAAGATACCTCACGTGTTACAAACATACCTGTAGCCAGCTTCACAACGGCCTACGCCCGCATCAAGCTTTGGGGACTACTGCACTCTCTTGGGAAGAGGGTGCTGTACGCTGACACAGATAGCGTAATATTCAGAGAGAGGGAAGGTGAATACATGCCGCCTATTGGGGAATTCCTCGGAGAGTTGACTGACGAGATCAAGAATGAGTATGGCGATGATGCATATGCTGACTCATTTGTATCAACAGGACCAAAAACTATGAGGTACGGGTGACGGTGGAGGAGGATATGAAATATATCGTGAAGGTTAAGGGTATCACGCTTAACCATGCGAACCGACGAGTCGTTAAATTTGACTCGTTGAGGGATCTAGTGTGCTTGGAAGATGAGGGCGACCAGCCACCCTAACTGATTGTGGGGACCCACAATTTTCGGCCACCAAAACTGGAAACGTTACAGGTGCCTGGCACCTATGATATCGTACCCTTTGAATACCTTAATCCTTGATTGTTTATATATATATATATATATATATATATATATTGTTAACGATATGTTTATTTATTACGTATATTTGTTTCAATTAGGGTTTCATTTTCTCCTTTGTGTGCGTGCGTATGTAAAATCCCAAGCTCCGCCCAGTGTAAGCTCAATCAAAGGGTCACGTGACTCCTGCTACTACCTGGGCATATCCCTACCCCTGCGTGCTCAGTTGACCGCTGCAAACCCTGGAGCTCAGATGTGTATTTTCTCACGTAGACGAAAAATAGTGATGGATACTTTTGATATTGCGTATTCGACGTCTATGAAGTGGTATTCGGTAAAGTCGGAAAATGTGGTGAATACTCAGAGACGACCTCCCCCACCTCCTCCTTTGAGAATTTTAAGGCTACATTGAATCGCGCGAAAGAACAAGATGTTCAAATACCCTATGAATATTTTGGCGAGAGTATTGCCGGATTTCGCGGCACAAACGATGTAATGGACTACATTGTAGGGCTAAACTCTATAAAAGCGTACATATACCGTGGTGAAAAAACAACGCGTGCAGAAGAGAAGCAACGGATACGGATAATGAGTCTTGTTGATGAGTGGTGTGACGCGGTATTATGTCATGCTGCATCATACCGAGTACGCGTACCCTGCGGCTGAGAATGTAAAACTTGTCATCATGGACAAGCTAAAGTACTTTTACCACTATATTCATATATATCATGACGAGGTTCGCAGTGAGGTTGTGACTAAAGGCCTGTTTAAGTTTTAATAGAGTTTAGAGACGAGTATCGATTGTTAAACAAAAAGAATAAATACGGTCACATGTTTCTCTCAAATAGTGCACCGGATTGTTAATGTGTGGAGAACGTCAAGTGCACATAAAACATTAAAACTGAAATTACCCCTTGTGTCGGAAAATTGGCCCGTATAATGGGTAGAGGTACTAGCATGATTCATGCTAGAACAAATCCGTGCATGATTCAATAGTTTATGGTGTGACTAGCTCCCCTCCACGTAGAGCCGATCCGCCCATCAATGGCTCATAGTTATCTCAGAGCATGAACCGACTAGACATGCACTCCTTAAATACGATGGAACTTCCTTTGAGAAGCATTCTCAATGCCGTGTACGATGTGTCCGTGACGAAGTCATTGCGCGTGTTCAGTCGTGAAACCGGTGCCATTAACTATGTACTTGAAACGACTTGTAGAGAAGCAAACTCTGGTATAATGTTATTTATTTAAGTGTTGAGGAGATGAATGAATAGAGTCTTCGTGATAGTTGAGTAGTGGGTTGAGGACTGTTATAAAATACCTGCAGGTGTAGGTATAAGGAGAGAACAAATTAGTGATGCCCCCTCATATGCCGTTGTTTGTACGTTGTGTATAAATAGCGATCAGTCATGCATTGATATACGACTGATCTGGAAGAATGCATCTGATAATAACGTTCTTGTCCCTACGCGAAACCGATTCATCCACGACAGAATGTTTGAAATCGTCGGATTCCGCAAGCTGAAGCCTATATTAGACGCGCGTGTTACGGATATGATTTATTTTGACACGGTTCTTGAATACGTATACACCGCTCTGCTCGACAGGTTTATCGAATGTAGGAATGAACACGGTAAGAATGGTCTAGAGCTGGATGCTTATTTAAAAGGGTTCGGCTCTTCGAAATATCATGAACTTTAGTACAAAGACCTTGAGCGGTACAGGGCAGAGCTCGCCTACACTGTTCATCCTGAAGAATTGTGCCTCTATATAATGAGCAGCTGTCGTTACTTAGAAGATTATTTCAATTGTCGCTATGCGTTGTGAAGAAGAGTTCACGATTGAAAAGCTAGAATCGGTAAGAAAAAACCCTCGATTGGAAAGGAGTGTTTATAAACTTGTATTTAATAATGATGTGGTGGCTAACGATGACCTCTTTGTGCGTGCTTTTGAATGTATTCTAGCCGTGTTTAAAGATAGCTTAACCGAATGTAAAGTGGGCACAAAAATAGTATTGAACGATATAAAGGCCATTTACATCGAGTATAGGTATCCCTATAACTTGAGCGGCGAAATAATGTTAAATCGTATTTACTGCGTAGTGCAAAGCAATATGATGTGACTGTAGACTTGATTACGTGCGAGTTTAGGGTTTTAGTTAAGTGCAGTAGAACAAAAAGCGAATGTATTTTGATGTATATTTATTTTCAATATATTTAATTATTTAATATAATTGAGTGTATATATATATATATATATATATATATATATATAATATATATTCCTGTACTGCTATATTGATGGTTATACTCCATCGTTTGGTATTATAATATTTTTTATCTTTTTATTATAAATATATATATATTCCACGTTCGTATTTCTTATGCTATTATTATTTTTATTTTATTTTTTTATCATATATATTCCATCGTTTGTATAGGATTGTATATTTATTTTCTATATATTTCATGAAATTGAATCCAATAATTCGTTTAAATAAACAGAATGTTGTAATAGTGTTTTATTTAATTCTTTCGGTTTTATATATAAACGATATTATTATTTAATTATATGTATACCAAATGGCTGGTTACGCATTCTAAACCGACTGACGGATTTCTAAGCCAACTGTCAAGAATATCTGAATAGCACAATCTGGCAGCTGAAAAGTTAATTAATATATATACATACACCTGCCTTCTAGGTCTTCTAAGTCAACTGGCGGGTTAAGCCAACTAACGGATTATTCCAACTGGCGGATTTCTAAGCCAACTGTCAAGAAGATATGCTTTAATTAAAAAAATAGAGCAATCTGGCAACTCAACCCTAATAATGTACACCTGAACAAGCCATTTACGCCCTCTAAGTCAGATTAAGCCTTCTAAGCCAACTGGCTGATTAGGAATTTATAAGTCATCGGGCGCTCGGATGAATTCTCATTATGCGTCTGGCTAGAGCCAGGCGAACACCCCTCTCTCCTTCTTAGGTTAAGGCTTAGGTTAGGTTTCCCTTTGGGAGGGTGAGGCCGTCCCACTTCTCCCCCAAAGACCCTCCTCCTTTCTCTCCCTCTCTTAGGTTAGGTATACCCATTTGGAGGGGTGAGGCCGTCCCAACTTCTCCCTCAAAGAAGTTAGGTGGACTCCCCCAGCTTGCTGGGGGAGTTCACCTTCATTGCAGCTTGGGGGATAACCCCTCCCATTGTTGCATACCCCCCTCTCCCTTTGTTGCATAACCTCTGACAACATTCCCCTCCCCCTTTGCAACATTGATCAACATTTGCAATTGCATTACACTCGTCCATTTTGCAGTCATACTACTCGTAGAACCAAATGTTATGTAGGTATTGGGCCTACATAACAACATGCAAAACGTATTTTTTTGGATCAAAATTTTCCATCGCTGACTCATGAAAATTACTTCGAGAGTAGAAATAATGAAAATACAAAAATTAGACGTCTGGGGAATTTTCATTTCCAAACTAAGAAAATTTATGACAAAAGATTTATAGCGCAGAGCTGTCTAGTTACGAGCGTAGCTATAGGCAAGGAAGATGTGTTTAATCTTCCTACAAGTTCTGAGTGACGCACGAATAAAATAAAACTAATAAAACGGAAGGACAGGCCTATCCCTTCATGTATTTAGGCATAGTGAATTGCCTGTATTAATTAGACGGAATAAACTCCTTGCGTAACCCTATCGCCTACATCGAGAGAGAGGCGCGGCCTACAACCAAAAGCAAGATCCAACGAAATAAGAAGGTATGGTAGTTTCCTTTTTTACAATTAGGCAAAATACCGAAGGCAAATAAATTTAATAATTTAATAAATAAAAAAACTACTTAACAAGGTCCTTTGAAGGCCTCCACAAACACAACTTTTTAACGAAAAAACGTAGGGTCTTTGCCGTTGGCGATAACGTTAAATCTGGAGGAAATTTTCACCAGATCACGAGGTTCATAGCAATCAACCCATAACCCTATATAGTTTTTTCATACATAGTTAAATAGATATACGATTGACGCAGAATGTAATCAATATATACTCGTATAATTTAATCTTTTCTCGTTATGTATTTTTGGTTCTCTTTCAAATTAAATGTTTACATCAGCTTTGTGATGAAACAAATTGTTTCATTTGTCAAAATTAAAAAAAAAAAAAAATCTGAGAAATACATTTCTCTTTACCTTTGTAAGTCGTTTCCATATATATATATATATATAGATATATATAATAATTCACGTTTTTATTTTAAAATAATATTATTATTATTATTATTATTATTATTATTTATTATTATTATTATTATTTTACATTTATTTGCTTTTCTTTGGCTTCAGTGTTTTTTCTTTTTTTTCTTTTTGTTTGAATATTTATAAACTATTCTCTCTCAAGACCAAATATTACATTTCGTTCTTTTCTGTTATTTTCCTCGTTTTCTGTTTTCTTTCTTTCGCGTTTTTCTGTTTGTTTTCGCTCCCGTTCTTTGTTTTCTTTCATTTCTGTTTTTCTTTTTACGTATAACTTTGTTTCCCATTTAACGTTTTCGTCTACTTTTCCTTTCTTTTAATTTTTTCTTTATCTTTTTTTAACTCTTTCGGTTTTTTTCCCATTTTTCTGTTTTTTTTCTTTACTCGTATTTCGTTTTTGTGTTCTTACTTTTTCGTTTTCTCGATTCTTTCTTTCATTCTTGTTTTCTTTCTTTATCTTTTTCTTTTTTAACATTTTCTTTCTTTTCTGTTTTATTTTATTTTCTTCCTTTCGTTTCTGTTTTCTCTTTACTTTCTTTTTATCGTTTTCTTTCTCCCGTTTTTCTCTTCTTTCATTTTATATTTTTGTTTTTTTCTTTCTTTTCAATGTACGTATTTTATTTATTTAATTCTTTTCCTGTTCGGCAGTTTTTGATTGCGCCAAAACATTCTTCTACAATATTTTACTACACACACACACACACCACACACACACACACACACAGAAAGGAACTTCGTACCCCTCTGAACATAGCTGCAATTCATGACTTATGACGTTGCCATGATTGTCTTTTATTTTCTTTAAAATGAAACGGAGAAAAAGAACGAAGTTTTAATGTTTTTTCAAAGTATGAAAAATGAAAATGGAATTTTTTAGGAAAAAAGTCAGGATCGTGGATCTGTTCAACTCAAACGAAATGACGATATAAGAAATATTTTAAAAAGTTTATTTGCAACTGGTTTGGCGGCACAAACTCCTTTTCATTTCTAATATTTCATCTCTCTAAACTTTATATATTTCACACACACACACACACACACACACACACACACACACACACACACCCGCGCGCGCGCATTAGCGCAACTCCGCATAAGCGAGGAACCGACATTTTTAAATCAGTATATAAAAAAATTAACCAAACCTAACTAAGCCTAACCTAACTTTATTGCCATCGAACGGAGAAGGGCGTGATAAATGTTTCGGACGGAATTGAAGTCTCAATAGGTGTTTTCAGTTAAGTCAATGAAATGATGAGGTAGTCACTTTTCTATTCTAACCTAACCTAACTTAACCAAATCTTAACTAACCTAATTAGACCCGACATATCTTTTTTCCGCCAGTAAAAATGTATCAACTATTTTCCATATATATTTTTTTAATGTTCCAGAATACCAAAAGCGTTACCTGACCAAAAAAATTATTACAATACATCTGTAAATTACGCACACTCTACCTTATTTATGCCCAGTTACCTACGCGCACACACACACACACACACACCACACACACACACACACACACATACCCTACAGTCCTTTGCAGCAGTCCCGGACACATCAAAAGCATAATCATCATCATCATCATACTGACAGAAATTTAATGTGAAAATTTAATGGATGTTGACAGTTCAAAGAAAAAATTATTATTTACACGCGACTCTTTCATTTATACAAGATCACTAAAATATCAAGATAAACACATGAATTAAAAGGATCAAAACAATCAAACAACATTTTCACTAAAAATAATATATATATATATATATATATATATATATATATATATTATATATATATATATACAATTCGGTAGTGTAGTGAACATCACTGATTAAGAATCCATCGGCCCGGGGTTCGAAACCAGGTGACGTCAGGCGACGCGCAGCAAATCTAACTGTTCATCGTTCCACACAATACAAATTGGTTGGTAGCTACCCTGGGTACCCTGAGTAGGCTAGTAGTTAAGACGCTGAGCTGCTGATTGGGAGGCCGTGATATCGAGTCTGGGTAAAGAGTGTAATTTCTGCCCGTCCGTGGTAGGGCGTGATTCGGATTCCATGTTAAACTGTAGGGCTAAGGTGGAGTGACAAGCTTGACCTTCGTCAGAATGAACAATTTTGGGCGGAAGCGAAACCAAGGCCAACCAAGGTTATATATATATATATATATATATATATATATATAAAGAAGGAAACCACTCTTTAGAAAGAGTCAAATTTCTATTTCTTTAACACCTATACAGTTTCAGCTCATCGCGAGCCCTTGTCAATTGGTAATGACCGCATAAACAGAGAACAGAGTTTACACATACCTAGATGATAATTAACTTCTAGGTGTATATAAGCTCTGTTCTCTGAATATGCGGTCATTACCAATTGACAAGGGCTCGCGATGACCCGAAAATGTATAAGTGTTAAAGAAATAAAAATTTGAGTCTTCCGAAGAATGGTTTCCTTCTTCATATTTCGCCGCGACAGTGCGTTATTTTAAATCATATATATATATATATATATATATATATATATATATATTATATATATATATATATATATGTATATCTATATAATATATATATAAAAGGCAATCCGAAGCAAAAGTAGCACAAGCGCCATCCGTGGCAAAAATGAGTTATACCCACTGAGAGGTTCTTCAGACCGTATACTATCATATGGTAATGGATGAATTGCAGAAACGCCAATGTTCATGTGGTCGAAAGTCCCGCGAAAACTAATGCGTTATCTCTGTCCGAAGGTCGCATAACTTTCAACGCGTTTTCTGACGATTTAAAAAAATGGCGCTTGTACTACTTTTGCTTCGGAAGGAGGCCTTATATATAATATATATATGTACAAAGTGTCCATAAATTATCTTTACAACTTCTCTCTCAAATAAAAATATTAGAAAACGAGATATACATACAGTTTTTGCGTAATCTATGAGATAAAGTAATAGTCAGATTATTGTACAGGGTGTATACAAATTAAGAAATTGGTACGAAATTCCCTTAACATGCATTTCCCAAATCGGTGGATTGGCCGTGGGGGAGGGGTATCTCTTGGCCGGCCAAATCACCAGACACAACACCTTGTGACTTTTTTCTATGGGGTTATGTAAAAGACTGCGCGTACACAACTCCAGTGGCCAACATCGACGATTTAAAGACCAGAATTGCTGCTGCTGTTGCAAGAGTTAACGTTGAAATGTTGCAGCGTACATGGATGGAGATAGAATACTGTTTGGACGTCTTACGTGTGACAAATGGTGCCCATGTTGAATGTGTTTGAGGTTATGTGAAACTTTATTACATTCTCTCACAGATGGCGCAAAAACGGTATGTATACCTCGTTTTCTAATATTTTTATTTGAGAGAGAAGTTGTAAAGATAATTTGTGTACACCCTCCCTGTATATCCCTAGGCAATGTAGGCGAGGTACCATGTACTCCAGCACTACTTGTTTTGGATGGTAATAAAATTAAACCTATACTGTTATATATTATATATATATATATATATATATATATATATACAGGGTGCCGCAAAAGTCAGGAACAAAGGCACATTTTATTAAATTATAATAAATGTTCGAATTGGTGGCCTTCCACTTGGAGACATTTTCTGACGCATTGAATGCATGATGTTTAAACATTCTTTAACACATTGGTACTGATTTTGGCACACTCAGATGTGATTTTATCCTTTAGAGAACGTATGGTTCTGGGTCGATCAGCACAGACTACCGACGTGAGGTATACGTGAGGTATAGGCGTGAGGTCTAGAGACCTAGGTGGCCATTCGACGGGCCCTCACCGTCCGATCGACTTGTTTGGGAATGTTTCATCTAAAGAGCTCCGGACGATGGTTGCGAAATGTGGTGGTGCACCATCCTGCTGAAACCACATTTCCACCCGTTCTGCCAATGGAATGTTGTCCAGTATGGGGATTAGAAATGTTTGCAGCATATGCAGATATATTTCACCTGTTACATTGCCGTCGAAAAAGTACGGACCAATTAACCGATCCCCCCAAAGCGCAGCCCACACTATAATTCGTGGATCGAATTGTAAATGTCCTTCCTCCATCCAGTTGGGGTTCTCATTGGCCCAATAGCGTACATTATGCTATTGGCACAACCGCTGAGGTGAAATATCGCTTCGTCGCTGAACATGATCCTTCGTTGAAGCTGTCGATGTTGTAGAAACCACTGGCAGAACTCTACACGACGGTCTGTGTCGTCACCGTGCAGTTCCTGAACGAGTTGAACTTTGTAGGGGTGAAAACGATTTGTTGTAAGAATTCATTGAATGAATCTTCTGGAGACACCCGTTTCCTAGAATAACTTTCTTAAGGACTTACGTGGGCTGTTTTCGAGGTGATTGAGTACCGTTAGTGCTGTTGCTGCATCGGCTGAACTTTTTGGCCAGCCACTACGGGGCCGATCATGAACACTTCCCGTTTCTTTGAAGCGAGTGAACAGTTTTCCAACTGATGCCTGAACAACTGGGGCCTCTCAGGGTGTTTGTCATTAAAAGCAGTAGCAACTGATCGGTGTGTGTTACCACCCCTTGCACACATTAAATCCATCTCCACCCGTTCATTTATTGTCAATTTCTGCGCCATAGGTTCAACAATAAATCTGAAAAGAACAAAACATATTAAAACACAAATTATTAAAATGTGCCGTGTATATATATATATATATATATATATATATATATAGTGGAGTCTAAGAGCCTGATTCCGGACAAAAATATGTTGATATTGAAATGAAACTCGAAATAAAAAATAATGTAATATCATAAATACATTCCATGATAAGTGAACTGCTTAGGGAACAATTTAAATCTGTGTTTAGCACCGCTAAGTCCGAGATGGAAGTGGAAAACCCAGACGAATTTTTCGACATAGATACAGATCACCCAAGAACAAATTCCGGCACAAACCTATTAATGGACTTCGAGTTCACGACGAAAAGAGATGTAATTACAGCCTTATCACGGATGCGAGACAATTCAGCGCCAGGGCCAGACACATGGAGTGCCACATTTCTGAAGAAATGCAAAGAGAGTATTGCAAAACCGCTATTCTTACTATGGAGGAAGTCACTCGACACCGGACAGATTCCACTCCCCTTAAAGAACGCGAACATTGCCCCCCCCCAGTAGTATGGGCGCAAAAGGGGAGAGTGCAATGCAATTGCAAATGTTGATCAATGTTGCATAAGTTATGCAACAAGGGAGGGGAATGTTGAAAGATTATATGCAACAGGGGGAGGGGGAATGTCGCAAGATGGTACGCAACAAGGGAGGGGAATGTTGCAAGTTGTTATGTAACAAGGGGGAATGTTGCAAGATGTTATGCAGCAAGGGAGAAGGGCAATGTTGCAAGATGTTATGCAACAAAGGTGGAGGGGGAATGTTGCAAGAGCAACAAGGGGTTATGCAACGTGGAGGCGGAGTTATCCCCCAAGAGAAAGAGAAGGAAAGAGAGAGGAGGAGAGGTGTTCGCCTGGCAGGAGCCAAGCGCATGTTAAGGCTTCAGCCGAGCGGCCGTTGTCTTATAGGGCCCCTAATCAGCCATCTGGCTTAATCAGCCAGTTGGCATATCTGGCTGAGTTGCCAGTTTGCGCTTATTTATTTGATTAAAGCACATATTCTGGCTTAAGCCGCCAGTCGGCTTAGAAGACTGATTTGCCAGATTGCGCTATTTATTTAATTAAAGCGTATATTCTGGCTTAATCCGCCAGTTGGCTTATCTGGCTGAGTTGCCAGATTGCGTTTATTTATTCAATTAAGGCATATATTCTGGCTTAATCCGCCAGTTCGCTTAGAAGGCTTCTTAGAAGGCATAAATGGCCTGTATATATTAATAACCTTCGAACGAATTAAAAGCGCACACAAACGCACATACACTCACCGACTGTACGCCCATAAAGCCCCTATTATCACACACACACACACACACATATATATATATATATATATATAATGATTGATGCATGCAAAGCATATATACGAAAATATATACGAGCACAACCACCACACAAAAAAGCATCACATCAACAACAATCGTCTAAGTATAGACTTTTAGGAGCTCATCCCATCAACAGCACATGGTGAAATGAGGGCTACGACTTTTAGGAGCTCATCCCATCAACACCACGTAACCGATATGAGGGCTACAACGAAGCGTCCAAACTTAGACGACTGGTGGTGAAGCACCACAACCACCGCTTTACTTACCAGCTCCTCACAAAAAAAGCATCACATCACCAACAATCGTCTAAGTATAGACTTTTAGTGGTTCATCCCATCAACAGCACATGGTGAGATGACATTTGGTGGGGCGATCTTTTAAACAAAATATCGAATAAGATAAACTAAGTTTAATACAAATACAGTTTTTCATCATAATACGCAATTTTATCCTTAAACTATAACATGAAAAGCATTAATATGATTTTTAAAACAAAATAGAAATTAAATTAGGGGTAACTTAGTCATTTTTCCTCTTTTAGCCAATTATTTATCCTTAAACTATAACATAAAAAGCATTAATAAGCTTTTAAAACAAAATAGAAATTAAATTAGGGGTAACTTATTCATTTTTCCTCTTTTGGCCAATTATTTTGTTTCAATATAAATTTATCTTTAAAACACCAATATATATTTAAGCCTTATTACAAAAAATATTAATATGATTTTTAAAACAAAATAGGTTCTATTTCGGGGTAACATTCATTTTTCCTTTTTCGGCCAATTATTTTGTTTCAATATAAATTTATATTTAAGACACCAATATATCTTTAAGCCTTACTGCAAAAAATATTAATATGATTTTTAAAACAAAATAGATTCTATTTCGGGGTAACTTATTCATTTTTCCTCTTTTGGCCAATTATTTTGTTTCAATATAAATTTATCTTTAAGACACCAATATATCTTTAAGCCTTATTACAAAAAATCTTAATATGATTTTTAAAACAAAATAGGTTCTATTTCGGGGTAACATTCATTTTTCCTCTTTTGGCCAATTATTTTGTTTCAATATAAATTTATCCTTAAGACACAATTTTATCCTTAAACTATAACAAAAAGCATTAATATGATTTTAAAATAAAATATAAATTAAATTAGGGGTATCTTATTCATTTTTCCTCTTTTGGCCAATTATTTTGTTTCAATATAAATTTATCTTTAAGACACCACTATATCTTCAAGCCTTATGGCAAAAAATATTAATATTATTTTTAAAACAAAATAGATTCTCTCTCGGGGTAACTTATTCATTTTTCCTCATTTACTTGCAGCCCTGCCGCGACACTGCTGCATTATTTTTTAATATAATTAAAACCAGCATTCACGATCATATTAAATCTTACTGTTGAAGATATCTTGAAATAATGATGCAAAATTATTTTAAAAGGTATAGACTGTTCGAGGTATCTTAAACTTTGATGAAAAAAAACAATACTATAACTAGATTTTAAGTTTTAGCTGTCTTACCCCAATAAATATCGTTTTCTAAACGTATTTATAAAAAAAATGGAATTTATGGCATAACTCGTATAATTGCACCTTCTACAATTCAATAACTGGATTTAACATGATTTACTGCATTATATTTATTGTAATTTTAAACCAGCTTTTGGGACATTAAATTAAATTTTCTTCACTGCAATTCACGAATTAAACACGGCCTTGAGGATTCGAATTCTAATACAGCGTATTGTTACAAAAACATTTAATAACGTAGAAGATTGGATTCTATCAACGCGCCCCAGATTTCAAGGAGCAACCAATCACAGCCCTGTGGGCGGAGCCCAGGACCTCTGTTTGGCCGCTATGCAGGCCTACGCGTCAAGCCCCCCCAAAATTCACCGATAACCAATAGGAAGCTAGCGTTTCGGGTGTTGTGGGTTGGTCACACGCCCCCTTTATAAAAGGGAGCAGTTCATCTCAGAGCCTCAGTTCGTATGTTTTTTCCCTTAGTGCTTTTCAAATATACACTATGAGTCAGTTATCGCTCTACAATTCTCCTGATTTGTTTGAAGATCAAGATTTCTAACCATCAGCTGCGCTACACCTTTTTAGCGCTGCAGATCGGAATGAACTTTTATCTACGCAGATTGTTACGGACAATTGTGACGAAATACAAGAACCGTTCAATGAAGAAGATATTAAAATGTAAATGATTATATTCTGCGGTTCATTCAGTGTTAACTTATAAGTGCCATAATAATTGTTTTGAAAAATAGTTTGTGTTTATTCGTGGTCTATATATAATGTTTCAACCGGTGTTAACTTATAAAAGACTGCAATAAACGCGTTTCGAAAAATATTTTTAATTATTCTCCGTTTCCTTCGGGGTTATTTCGGCATATATATATATATATATATATATATATATATATATATATATATATATAGGAACATGGTGGAGCTTTAATAATACATTACTCGATAATTTAAAGATGTATTCTTTCTCGTTTATAATTAGTAATCTAATTTCCTTTTATTCTGAATTGTTTTTAATTAAAGTGTTTCCATCGTGATTATTTCGGCATATATATATATATATATATATATATATATGGTGGAGCTTTAATAATATTTTTCTCGATAATTCGGCACCGCAGTAGGATTTTTAAATTACCAAAACTTTTAAGAATTATCTGCTTTTTTATTATAATTTTTTGAATTCGTGGCATTTTCTCTTATTGTAGATCTTTATTTTTACTTAACCTTATAGGACCGATGCGGAACTTCATCGTGTTATAGCTACTTTTGATGAAAGGGAAATAAATGATATGGATGCTTCTTCGGACAGCCAACCCAGTGACCTAAATACAGAAGTCGAGGTATTGGCTCACATCCGGTCCAGCGAGTGCCAGGTCATCGAGGAACTAATGTATTTCTGATGTTAAAAACAAAACACATTGTATTTTCATTTATTAAATGGTAGAAAACATGTACAAAGCGGAACAAGTGTCCGTTAAATAAGTCTTAATGGCTACATTTTAGAGTTACAAATGTATATACGGGGCTCCACTAAACCTTAGCCCCCCCGCCCATGGCCTAAACCATTAAAGGTACAGTAAAACTAAACATACCCTACATAAGAGAATTTAATCCTGCATTTAATGAGAAACAATTAAAACTTGGTGTTCCCGCCATTGGCTTCCAAGACAGCCTGAATTCGCTTTGGGTAGCTTGCCAAAAGTGACGTGAATAGATCTTGATCGTTACGCAAATTTTCTAAAACAGTTTCAATGTGTTGCGTCATTGAATCCTTCGAAAATCGATTTGCCGCAGGTTCTTGAAACAAGAGACATTCAACCTTGTCCTTTATAATTGATCCAATGTGTTCACAGACGTTCAGGTCAGGAGAATTTCCTCGCCATTCTTCATTTCCAAAGAAATCGACCTCATGGTTCCGCAACAACTGTTGAGTGTCTAATACCTTAAAGCAGGGGGCCTTATCGTGCAGAAGTGTGACCTGATCGACATCCATAACATTGTTTGGGTTTCTTAGAAAAGGAATGACATGCTGGGATAGAATAATATCACGAAAATACTGTCCATCTCAACTCTAACCATTTGGCTTCAGCACCCACATGAGCTTCTTTGCAGTGAACAAAACAAACACACCAACACAGTCTGAACTTTTTAATAATTCGCGATAATGTTCATTGTCATCCATTTCATCTGGTGTTGTGGCCCACACTCGATCATTTTGGTAGTTAAGCCGACGTGGAGACAGCTAAATGCATGAAATCATCCACATCCCAATCTTCAAGATAATGGGCAAACCACATTCTGTCATCGATGTTAAGTTGAGTTTTTCTTGGCTTTGGAAGTTCATGCCAAGGCTTTAAACCTTGCCTATGACGGTACAGTCGAATGATCTCACCACTAACGATCTTTCCTCTCAACACTTCGATCTCTCTAGAAAGTTTAGCACAGCTGTTTTTCCGCTTACGCGTACCGCTTTCAATGATGTCCTTTGTTTCCTGAGAGAGTGGCAAATTTGGGCGCCCAGATTTGGTTGTATCCACTTCACATTCATCCAAAGTTTTATTCCAATTTCTTTTGACGAAGTCCTCACTTCTTCGCAACTTTTTGGCAGCGCATGAACGTGTTATAAAGGTGGCTCCAGCATCACGAGCTTCCCGAAATGTTATTGCTCGTATGCGATCTATCAAACGTTGCCTCTCCGAATCACCAATTAATTGAGAAGCCATTATATTATCACTTTATCAGCTAAAGTAATTTTAATACCTGCAATAAATAAAGAATTTCATATATTTTTATAATCACTAAAAACTATTTCGATATAAGTAAACATGTAAGCTGCAAATGGGGGGGGCTAAGGTGTTTTGGAACCACTTACAGATTTACACAATACAGCTATACACCTTTACACAATACAGTCGGGGCTAGCATATGGGAACCTTTTTTTATCTGTCTGCATACACATTTATCATTTATCTCTGTCGCACAAATCGAATAATTTTTAAAAAATTATAAATCCCTTCCCACGTGACATGTGCAGGAGAAATGAAAGGCAATACAGGCCGCACGTTTCGCTATAATATTCTTGAAAACGGTATGGCTTCCATACAATCTTAGGTACATGTATCTGCTCGATTAATTTTACTATAACAGGATCATTCCAGGGCTGAGAGCCGAGTGAATCAAAATAGTACATTCTTTCCCTATTTTTAAAATAGATTGCAAACCAATGAACCCTCTCACCCCCCACAATGTCGGTGTTAATGATAATCCCGTACCAATTTCTCGTACTTGGCTCAATATTTCTTTCTTCGCAAACAGACCGATAAATTTGGAGCGTGTGAAACGGTCACTTTTCATTACTCTCTGCAGTTTATTCGCGTCCATTTTAAAAGTCTGTGACCACGTTCCTGAAACGATCAACTTCTACTAGTGCCTGTGATTCGAGGTACATGAGTACACTTATAGGCGCATCTATAGGCTTGGCAAATTTCAACCTGACTGAGCTATTCCCACCCTACTGTGGACTTAAATGCGTATTTGCGCCAGCAGACAAGTCAGGCGTAATATCAAATGAATAAATGTTAAATTCTTCGACAAATTCTTTCTGCGTTACACCAAACCCAAGTTCGTCACAGGCTCCTGTATTATGAGCCAGACTACTATATGCTCTCGCGCAGAGTGGGAACACAGCGTCCGAGTAGTCTGTAATCATGGTCCCTCCCAAAGCGATGCCATTTACGCATAGAGTAAGGCCGAAATTCTCGAATTTAAAGGCACTCTTCTTATATTTTCCATTCGTCGAGGCGTGGTCCTGCATTCCAATTAATATTTTTTTAGGTAGGACTCCAAGGGCCACGTTTTCTAGATGCTTCGAGGCCAACCCGGCAGGCACCGTGTATAGTTTGATCTGTACCCTGTTAATTGGGTATTTTACTTTAGCGTGTATTAAGTCTTTCTCAATTTCTATTTGTTTTGGCGAACTTAATTTCAGTCGGCGTATAAGCAAATACGTCTCCATGATGTGAATCACAACGGGTTTTGCGCACTCTTCTTGATCAGACCCCATATTTATGCAGAGCTCAGGAATCGTGCGGGTAAGCTTCAACTTCATATCCACCCCGTTCATAAGCAGTTTCTCCTTGAATGTGAAATCTGTATAAAGATGTCCAAAACATTCGTATATCTTTTTTTAGAATTTTTAAATTTATCCTTTATACCAGTGGTCGGCGAACTTTTTTGGGTATTACCCCAAAATATATTTGAGGACGTAATCAGGACGTAAATTCGTAATATTCTAAAATTTAGAATAACGCCACATTTATGTAACAAAATAAAATAAAAATATACGAAAAAAATATCAGCACAAAGTGTCTCTCATACCGCACGCATTACCCCCAAAAGTTTTAAATTTACCCCATTTGGGTAATTTACCCCTGTTCCCCGACCACTGCTTTATACCATTTTCATCTTTAGTTTGGTAATATCCCTCGGCGGATAAAAAGGTGCCTTGGCTTCTTTTGAAAAGTTGAGGACATTTTCCAGATAGGCTCGTAGGTGGTAGTACCCCGTTCCTGCCGAGATGTTAACCTGGTTTAAATACACTTCACACTGGCTGAATATGGAGTGTAAAAAGTTGGTTTCAGGGTAGGCAGAGTAACTATCATCGCAGTCCATTCCATCAGAATGGGCTATACGCAGTTTAGCGTACATGTGCATGCAGCTTGGGTCAAAAAAGTAAGGGCCTGAGCTGGGTATCACGAATTCTATAGGGGCACTGGGCGAACTAATTGTGTTTAATGGGTTAATTGTAATAAAGTCGCTATGCTCAATAGAGACCTGAGTGGGGGCATATCAAAGAGGGACAGTTCCGATTTACAGCATTGTGAACTACACGGATGGATGAAACGCGCCATACCGAGTCAGAAATAGTACCACCTCCCTCGAGAAGTATTAGTCAGCCTATGATTCGTGAGAGTAGTGTCCTCAGCTTATATCAGTTAAAAATATGATCAGCCACAGGTTTCATACGCTTCGAGCAATTCTTTTTTGATTTCCTTTTACGTTTAGCGCTACGTGATGGTAACCCCTTCTTCCTAGCAGACTCTTGTATAACCCCGTCACAATGCCCATGGCTGTACCATAATGCCCGATTCCTAGCGATACATTTGTGCTATAGTATTGTTCCTCACCGAACAGGACTGAACGCATAGTGTTGGCTAAGGTTATGCATAATTTTTCGCACTCATCGATTCTTCTAAGGATCAGAAATATGATTTGCTCATTTTCAAGAGTTAAAAATTTGGAGACTAACTGGAGTTCACATAAACCCACCTCATACGAATCACGCTTCAATTCAATAGGTCCGTGGAATTCTGTCACAAAGTTGGCGAGGGTGTTGTTAGGATGTACAGACAGAGAAGAAGAGGACGGGAGTGTGACATAGAAGTGGCTAGGCGCCATGTTGCATACTAATTAAGCTTCATTATTGCAGCATCTTTTATATAGGTGTTGAAGCTTTCTGGGTAACCCAGCCATTTCACCAGGTACATTTTTCTCTTTCCTGAACCTTTGCTTCCGAAAATTTTTTCAATTTTAAACACTTTTTCCTAAATTAATTGTCACTTTCTGCAACTTCTCGCAGTAAAAGCCTCCAGCGATCTCTTCCCCATTCAAATCTTCAAAGTAATACATCATTCTCTCACGTTTAGGTCTCATAGCACGAACTTTAAAAAACTCACGTGTCCATCCTTGCTCAAATCTCTTCGCAAATTTATTTCCTGAACGTGATAACCTTACATAATCATTGAGTTTGAAATGTGTAGAGTGTGGTGGCGGTGCTCCATCTCTCTTCACCTCTGACAGCGTACCTCTTTCTAAAACTTCGTTAGGCGTTGTGCCAATCGTACGATGGTGTGAACGGTTGTATGATGAAGCCAATGACCCGAGAACGTTTATATATCTGTATGTGTTTTTATGTGTAAAATAGCGATGCATGGGTTCCTTTATGGTAGTTGAACTCGTTCAGCTAAAGAGGCCTATTGTATAGAACTACTAGTGTAGTAACTAATATTAAAATCTGTCAGCATGTTCTGAAAAGCGCGGCCTATAAATTCTTTCCCCATATCCATGCAAAAATAGTCAGGAACCCTTCTTCTTTTAACATCAACGTTTTGGTCGCTTTAGGAACTGTTTCAGGCGATTTATTTTCCAGGGGGAATTAGCCACAGATATTTAGGGAATACATCTATTATGAATAGGATGTAGCGGTATCCGTCATTATACACTGAATATCTTTGCATGTCTGTTAAATCCGCTTGCCAAATAGAGTTAATCCAATCCGCGGTTGTCTTGGCCGTTTTAAACCTTTTTCTCACCGGTTTATGAAGTGCATAAGCATCCTGTTCCCTCAAAAACCGCTCAACATCTTTTTTCCTTATACCGAAAACACCTCTGTACAGTCTATTAACGCCACCATAGGAGGCGGGGTTAGAAATGTCATAATAGCGTTTACTTAATATGTTAGCCATTTGCGTATTTTAGAGGATAAGGTTGGCCGTGTCTGGAATCTTTGAACTTTGCAATGAAGCAGACACCTTGTGCGGAATCACAACTACCTTCTTCATTATATTAGTCTAGTCAGTGAATGGACCCACAACTGTAAATAAGATGGGTAGGAATGATCCTCCTCTTTGTACAATAATTCGCTTTTTCTTACCCACAGTTTGACTTTTTTGAGCGAGCGTACGTATTATGTTTTTGTAACGACGTAAGCGAGCCTTCTGAGAGGGTTTCATTGGCACATTACATTTTATAACATTAAGACAGATTTCACAGATGCATTTTAAAAAGTCAGAGTCGATATTTTTAACAAACCTCTGTTGCAGTGCCAGGGGCAATCGTTGATAGATTTTTATTAATTCACGGTATTTCTTCAGCCTATTTGTCATTCTGGAATATACACCGTTTTAGGTTCGCTTGGTAATATATTCGTTCTTAGAAGCACCCTAAACGTGTTTCGAAGGTGAAGGTCACAAAGCAAATATCCATAACGCTGGTTTGTGGCTTCTTTATAAACCTCCAAAAACTCCTTACGTTGATTCGGGAACTTTTGATTGGCTCATACCCCAATTTGTGACACATCGCGCATGTATCTATTTTTGAAAAATAGATTCTGATCGATGAAGAATACGTTTATGTTAAGATGGTGGGAGAACACTATAAATGTCTCGGCAAACGTTTTATCCATTTCCAACATGAGATCGTTAATTACAATAACTGTATGCTCATTATCTTTTAACGAATTAACGTCATAGACACCCTTGTGGAACAAAATTTCATCTTGGTACTCGTTGAACACTGACTGATACGTCGAATAGCACCACATTACTTTACGCACAAATTTTGAGAACATCTCCCCCTTATCTTTAATGATTTTAAGCATAAATACAGTTTTTCCAACTCCTGTAGGGACAGATATAATACATGTGGAGAGGCTTGTGAACCTGAATTTTTCTACAGATTCCATCTCTAACACGTCACACCCCTAAGTGGGTCATTTACAAAATATTACAAATTTTGAGTGCTATTCCTTATATTTTGTTTTCTTCTTCCACAGAACTGCACCCCATCATCGATATCACAGACGAACCCGTTGACCGTGCAACTACAGAACCCTTCCCCGCCGACGAGCCCTCACCAGAGACACCTGTAGCATGCGACAGTTCAAAGCGGAAGCATGATGAAGAACCCTCCACGTCAGGTATAAAGCGTGCCAGGATTGCTCCGGTTGTTAGATCCCCAGTAATAGATCCCCAACCCTCAACGTCTTACGACACAACCCCCACAATAGTACCTTCCTCAAATATGCCCCATTGTTCAGATCCGGGTACTTCCTCCACAACAGCTTCTCATACTGTGGAGGATGGTATAACATTCGAGTTGGTGCGCACCGCTACCCCCACCCCTGCCCTGACTAGAAATCGGTACGTGGTCAGGGTTGACCCTGGATCCCTGTATACCAACGGACTGCGGCGCAGTTGAACGTATTGTGGAGTTTGCCCTTCAGAACCGCGACGAACGTGAAGTCCGGACGAGGTTATCCTTCAGGTTCGGGTCAGATGAGGGGGACGATTTTTGGGTGGTAATACCGTTCAGACGTTTGGCTGTAGATATAGATATATCTTGGGGCGTATAATGCAAGCCTCTCAAAGTGGTACATCCTTCAATATGGACAACTTCATGGTAGATATTGACAGAGTATTCCGGGTTGCGGGTCATAGTGCCACACCTTATACTCTTAATTTCAATTCTCCGGTTATTTACAGAAAGCATTTAAACGTCGATCGTGGTTGTGGTTTTATAGCAATAATTTAGCTCATATGTTCACTGTGCTAAATACTTGGACGCAAAAATTTGGTTGCCCACGGTTGTGCAGCGTGCCCGTAAACTGGCTTCAGATTGTAAGCTTGAGTTTGAGTGTAATATGGGTCCTGAAGAACTGAGAAGGGCCGAGCAGGAAATGAATGCACGTATAGTCGTATTTGGAATGGATGATCGTCGTAGGACTGTGTATGTTTTTAAAAGCAGCGTGAGAGATCGTACAAGACCTCTACTTATTTTAGGATTGTCAGGAACATCGTATCTCCCCATCCGTAACATAAGGGCTCTCTACGCCAGTTATGATAAAAGTCGAAAATATGGAAGGCATCATGATTTGTGTAAGGGTTGTCTCGAGTTTGCTGATGATATGGTGAAACATTGTAAGGATTGCTACATGGTATGTGAGCAGTGTAAAAGCCCCAAATGTGAAAGTCAGGTAGTTGAAATCGAGAAGAGGGAATGTAATGTGTGTAGACGTACATTTTTCAATAATAAATGCTTTGAGCTCCATAAATCAAATGACACTTGCAGGAAAATGAGGATTTGTAAGTGCGGTATGTTTCACATGATGGATAATTGGGGGAATTTCAAACATAAATGCGATGAAATTCACTGTCATGAAAAATTCACATGTCATGAAAAATATAAGGCGGATGGAGTGAAGCATGTATGTTATATGAAAGATGCTAAACCTAAAAATAGCCCTTGTATAACCGTGTACTACGATATAGAAACTTACACGAACGCTGAAACCAAAGAGGTCATTCCACATTTACTCGTAAGTCAGACTATCTGTGATGAGTGCATGGAGCTCGAGTGTGATGAGTGCCACAAATGTGGAAAACGGACAAACGTTTTAAAACGAATGCACACGACAGCCCTGTGAAACTCTTTGTGTCCTATATTGTCAAATTAGCGGACAAGTTAAAAAAATGACTGTATATTCTTGCCCATAACGGGGAAATTTGACACACAGTTCCTTTATAAGGAGCTGCTTGAACACGAGTCGTCTGCGATATTTACAGGTGATCCCTTGAAAAGAGGCAACAAACTAATACAGATGCAGATAAGAGGTAATGTACAGTTTAAAGACACCCTGCTGTTCACACCTTGTAAATTAGCAAAGCTGCCCAAGGTCATGGGCGTAGCCGCTGAAGTTTCAAAAGGGTATTTCCCTTACATTCCTCACTAACGAAACTTTAATTACGTAGGACTACCTCCACCCAAACATTACTTTAACTACACCAACATGAGTGATAGTGAGCGTGAAGATTTTGACCGCTACTACAACAGTTTTAATGAAGCTAATCCATACAATATAGCCGATGAATGTGAACGTTATTGCGTGAATGACGTACGTGTACTTAGAGTATGCTTTCAAGCCTTTAGAAGGATGTACATAACCCGTTTCAAATGCGATCCGCTGCAAGTCGCGACCACGATCGCCTCATTATGTTTTACAGTGTTCAAGAATAACTTCATGCCTAAAGACACCTTAGCAATCATTCACAGAAACAACCCCGCAGTTATGGGCACAAGGCTATTTACTGGCTCATACACCTACAGCAACAGACCGGGGTATACATAAAACATGCCCGCAACACGGTGAAGTACGTTAAGGTCAATGGTCGTGTTTTTTGGGTTGACGGCCTAAGTGAGGATTCAGCCACTGGTGAGAAGCCCGTGTATTCCTTTAACGGATGCTGGTGGCATGGATGCCCGCGCGCTGAATGTGCTGTCACAGGGGACCTTTATGGAAGATCCCCCGCCGACAGCCTCGCATGGACCCGTAACCGTGATCAACTTATAGGCTCCCAGTTCACTCACAAAATCGTGTGGGAGCATGAGTATGATGCACGGATGGAAACAGATGCCCAGTACCGTGAAGAAATAAGGACCATCAAATGTTCAATGGTGTTGGACCTCCTCAAATGCGGTGACAGCTTCTTTGGAGGGCGCACAAACCCATTCAAGCTATACTTTCCGCCTACGGAGGGCGTGAAACTCCACTACTACGACTTCTGCTCTTTATACCCCTACGTGATGAAGAACAATTCGTACCCCGTAGGTGCACCTGAAAAAATGGTGGGGCCCACCACACCAACCATCGAGGAGTTTTCAGCTAACTTGAATGAGCGCTAGTTTGGACTCTCTTTCGTAGACGTGCTCCCTAGCGATTTATGTATGCCGATCTTACCCGTCATTATAAATAACAAGCTCATGTTTCCCCTGTGCGTGAAGTGCGCAGAAGAGAACAACGGTGATTGTGACTATACAGCCAACCAACGTAAGATCAGAGGAGTATATACAAGCCCTGAGCTGGCCCTAGCCTTTCGCCATAGGTATAGAATACTGAAGATACATGAGGTGTGGAGGTTTCAGAAGCTACCCAACCTTTTCACACCATATATAAACGCTTTTTTGAAGGATAACGTTGAGGTATCAGGATATCCGCGAGGGGTTGATACCGAAGATGAAAAAACGGCTTATATGGTATACAGCCTGACCGACCCAAATTTTTAAGAATCCTGGCAAGCGCTTTAGTGCAAAGTTGTGTCTAAACAGAATACCGGCAAAGGTAACATCCATTTGGCACAAAGTTAGTGAAGTCTGGGATTATGCCAACGCTCACGATAAAGAGGTTATGGAGATCGTGAATAGAGGTAATACTTCCATAATAAAGTACAACATCACCGAACTGTCCAGATATCTCACGGGTTACAAACATACCTGTAGCCAGTTTCACAACGGCCTACGCCCGCATTAAACTTTGGGGCCTATTGCACTCTCTTGGACGGAGGGTGCTGTACGCTAACACAGATAGCGTGATATCACAGCGAGGGAGGGTGAATACATGCCTCCTATTGGGGAATTCCTCGGAGAGCTAACTGACGAGATCAAGGATGAGTATGGTGATGGTGCATACGCAGACTCGTTTGTGTCAACAGGGCCAAAAACCTATCGGGTACGGGTGAGGGTAGAGGATGATATGAAGTATATCGTGAAGGCTAAGGGTATCACGCTTAACCATGCTAACCGTCGAGTCGTTAACTTTGACTCGTTGAAGGATCTAGTGTGCTTGGTAGCTGAGGATGACCAGCCACCCCAGCTGACTGTGGGGACGCACAATTTTCGGGCGCAGAAATTGGGGTGTGTGAAGGAACTTAGGGGCACGAAGGTATGCCGTAACACCTATAGGAAGCGTTACCAGGTGCCTGGTACCTATGATACCGTACCCTTTGGCTACCTTAATTCTTGATTGTATTTATATATATCTGTATTGATATGTTTATTTATCACGTATATTTGTTTCAATTTAGGTTTCATTTTCTCCTTTGCGTGCGTGCGTGTTTGTGTGTGTGTACAGTAAAAAGCTAAGCTCCGCCCGCTGTAAAGTCGGCAACGTGAGCCCTGCCACTACCTGAGCATATCTCTATCCCTGCGTGCTCAGTTGACCTCTGCATACTATTGAGCTCAGACGTGTATTCTCCCGCGTAGAAAAAATAGTAATGGCTACCTTTAATATTGCGTGTTCAACGTTTATGAAGTGGTATTCGGCAAAGTGCCAAGATGTGGTGGATACTGAAAAACTCCCTATCCCCCCTCCTTTGATACTTTTAAGGCTACATTGAGCCGTGCGAAGGACCAAGATGTTCAAATACTCTACGGGTATTCTGGCGAGGGCATTGTAGGATTTCGTAGTACAAACGATGTATTGAAGTATGTTGTAGACCTAACCTTTATAAAGGCTCACATATACCGCGAAGTAGAAGAAGCACACGTTCAGAAGATAAGCAACGGTTATGGATAGTGAGTCTTGTTGATGAGTGGTGTGACAAGCGATATTATGTCATGTTACACCATACCGACTACTCGTACCCTACGGTTGAGAATGTAAATCTTGTCATCATGGAGAATCTTAAGTATTTTTACCACTATATTAATATATATCATGACGAGGTTTGTAGTGAGGTTGTGGCTAATGGGCTGTGTGAGTTTTTAACAGACTTTAGAGACGAGTATCGCTTGTTAAACAAAAAGGATAAATATGGGCATATGTTTCTCTCAAATAGTGCACCGGATTGTGAAGATGTTTAGTTTGTGGAAATGAACGTCTGGTGAGTGATAAAACATTAAAGCCGGTATTGTTCATGTAGCGGAAAATTCTGTTTGTCCAAGGGCACAAGTGTTCGAACAAGCCTGTACACGCTTCAGCAGTTGGTGACTCGCTCCCCCCAGCGAGCCGCCCACCCGTGTACCTCACGAAACACACGAGTTCGAACAAACCCGTACACGTTTCATCAGCGTGACTCACTCCGCCCGTCGAGCCGATCCGTCCACCTGTGGCTCATAGTCATCTCAGAGCTTGAACCGACTGGACGTGCGAATACGATGGAACTTCCTTTGAGAAGCATTCTCAACGCCTCGTACGATGTCTCCGTGACGAAGTCATTGCGCGTGTTCAGGCGTGAAACCGGCACCATTAACTATGTACTTGAAACGATTTGCAGGCAAGCAAACTCTGGTAAACGTAATGTTATTTATTTAAGTGTTGAGGAGATGAATAGAGTCTTCGTGATAGTTGAGAAGTGGGGAGAGGACCGTTATAAAATACCTGCAGGTGTAGGTACAAGAGAGCAGATTAGTGACGCCCCCTCATATGCCGTTGTTTGCACGTTGTGTATAAATAACGAACAGCCATGCATTGATATACGACTGATGTGGAAGAATGCATCTGATAATAACGTTCTTGTCCCTACGCGAAACCGTTTCATCCTCGACAGAATGTTTGAAATCGTCGGATTCCGCAAGCTGAAGCCTATATTAGACGCTCGTGTTACGGATATGATTTATTTTGACACGGTTCTTGAATACGCATACACCGCTCTGCTCGACGGATTTATCGAATGTAGGAATGAACAAGGCGAGAATGGTCTAGAGCTGGATGCATATTTAAAAGGTTTAGATTCTTCGAAATATCCTGAACTTTGGTACAAAGCACTTGAGCGGTACAGGGCAGAGCTTACCTACACTGTTCACCCTGAAGAGCTGTACCTCTATATAATGAATAGTTGTCGTTACGACTTGGAAGATTATTTCAATTGCCGCTATGCAGAGTGAAGAAGAGTTCACGATTGAAAAGCTCGGGACGGTAAGAAAAAACCCTCGATTTGAAAGGCGTGTCTATAAACTTGTATTTAATAATGATGTTGTGGTTAACGATGACCTCTTTGTGGTGCTTTTGATTGTATTCTAGCCGTGTTTAAAGATAACTTGCCAACCGAATGTAAAGTGGACACAAAAATAGTATTGAACAATATGAAAGCCATTTCTGTCGAGTATATGCATCCGTATAAGTTAAACGGTGAAGTGTTGCTTGGACGGTTTTATCGTGTAGTGCAAAGTAATAACGATGTGAATGTAGACCTGATTCCGTGTGAGTTTAGCGTTTTGCGCCGTAGAACATAAAGGATGTATATTTAATTATTTAACTGTGTATATATATATATTTCCTGTACTAATATGCAATTGATTATACGTTTCGTATATTATTATTTTAAATTATTTAATATACCCCGTAGAATATAAAGGATATATATTTATTTATTTAATTGTATTTATATATATATTACTTTTGTTTACTTTTGTTGAGTTTGAACAACGGTTCAGGATCGACCTGCGGTCGACCCCTCTGCAGCATCCCGCCTCATTTGCAGGACTTGGTGAAGGAGGGAATTGCTCTCTGATATATATATATATATTTCCTGTACTAATATGCAGTTGATTATACGTTTCGTATATTATTATTTTCAATATATTTAATTATTTCATACAACTGTGTATATACATATTTTTTTCCTGTGCTATTATATTGATAATACACGTTTTTTATATTTTTTATTATATATTTCGCGTTCGTATGCTATTATTATTTTTTGATCATATATATATTCCATTGTATATTTATTATAAAGGGTGATCCAGAGAAATGGGACCCAAAAGAAACCCCTGTAACTCTTAAAGTATAAGTCCTTTTATAAAATCATACGCATCATTCGAAAGAGGATAGTTACAAGTTTGTACAGGATTTATAGGTTTTGACAATACAAGACAAGATAAGATACAAAACAAAATAAAAGTATGGCAGTTTTGCGTCAAACGTTTCCAGGCGAGTTAATCTCAAGATTTGGAGACGTTGAATGGCCCGCAAGGTCTCCAGATTTTTCTCCCTTAGATTATTATCTCTGGGGATATTTAAAGAGTAGGGTCTACAGAAATAACCCAACGACCTTGCAAGAATTGAAGGCCGCCATCACAAATGAGATACAGGCCATACCACCGCACACTCTTGCAAAAGTGATGCAGAACTTACAAGCGAGAACACTGGAATGCTTGGCAACTAATGGAGCACATTTGAAAGGAGTCATTTTTAAAAAATAAATATTTCATAATAAACTTGTAACTCTACTCTTTCGAATGATATATAGTTTTTATGAAAGGAATTAAATATTAAGAATATTTGGCTTTTTTTATGGGTCCCATTTATCTGGATCACCCTTTATATTCATCGTCCGTATGCTATTATTATTTTTGATCATATATATTCCATTGTATATTTATTTTCTATATATTTCCATTAATTCGCCTAAATAAACAGAATGATGTAATGTTGTTTTATTGAATTGTTTTGGTTTACACGGTATTTCATTATATCAACTGGCTGGCTTCTAAAGCGGATTTCTAAACCAGAATATATGCATTAATTAAATAAATAGCGCTATCTGGCAACTCAACCTGTACACCTGAACAAGCCATTTACGCCTTCTAAGTCAACTGGCGGATTAAGCAAGAATATATGCTCTAATTAAATAAATAGCACAATCTGGAAACTCAGCGAGATACGCCAACTGGCGGGTTAAGTCAAAATATATGCTTTAATTAAATAAGTAGCGCAAACTGGCAACTCAGCCAGATAAGCCAACTGGCGGATTAAGCCAGAATATATGCTTTAATTAAATAAATAAGCGCAATCTGGCAACTCTTTCTCTTGGGGGATAACTCCGCCTCCAAGTTGTATAACCCCTTGTTGCTCTTGCACCATTCCTCTCTCCCCCTTTGTTGCATAACAACTTGTAACATCCCCTCTCCCCCCTTTGTTGCATAACTTATGCAACATTGATCACCATTTGCAATTGCATTGCACTCTTCCCTTTTGCGCCCATACTACTCCCCCTATTTAAAGGTGGTAACAGAGCAATGCCCAAAAATTATCGGCCAGTGGCTCTCACCTCACACCATATAAAGTGTTTTGAACGTATAATTAGAAGGAAAACTACCTACTGCCTACAAGAAAAAGACTTAACAACCCAAATCAATATGGCTTCAGGACTGGAAGATCATGACTATCACAACTATTAGACACCAGGAGATAATATTGGAAACAGTGTGTCGAGGACAAAACATAGATGTAATATATACTGACTTTGCCAAAGCTTTCGATAAATGTGACCATGAAATCAAAGCACACAAACTTAGGAATACAAGAATTACTGGAAAGCTAGGAAGATGGATATTTAATTTCTTGACGCAAAGAACACAAACAGTGGAAGTGAAAGGAGTTAAATTGGAAGTCTCGGAAGTCATGAGCTCTGTCCCACAAGGGACAGTATTAGCTCCCTTGCTGTTGATAATAATGATTGCAGGTACTGATGCAGATATTAAGGACAGTATTGTATCATATTTCGCAGATGATACAAAGATATGTAAGGAAATATTGAACGAAGATGACAAGAAAATTACAAAACGACATTGAAACATTATTCACGTAGGTGGAAGACAATATGAAGTGCAACCAAGAAAAATTCCAACTTCTAAGATATGATAATAAGAAGGAGCTGCAGAATAAAAGTTACAAAACTCCGCAAGACAAACAGATAACACCAAATCCACAAGTCAGGGATCTTGGAGTAATAATGTCGTCGGATACAGAATTCAGAGAGCACTACAACATCAAAATTACAATGGCTAGAACAGTGGTTCGTAACCTGGGGGGCGTCGGTAATTTCCAGGGGGGCCGCGATCCCTTGGGGAAAAACAGGAATTTCTCTAATTGTATTTGTTATTCTCTTAACGAGAGCATGGGCTAATATTGAGAAGTTTATGAAAAATGCAAAAGTATCCCTTATAGCTTTAGTTTTCTATAGTCTACTTTAGTAGACTATAGAAAACTAAAGCTATAAGTATAAGGCAATACTAAGTAGGCCCTAAGTAGAATAGTAGAGTAAGTAGACTCTACTTACTCTACTTCATACTCTAATTTATTATTGATGTTTCATATTTAATAATCATAATTTACTAACAAACCAATAATTACGTTTCTTTATAAATAAGTTACATTGCTTTAACAGTAAATTAACATCACTATTACACGTGTTCTTTCCGCTTTCTGGAATAGTCTGGAATTGATCTGCATTTCCGCTGCAAAACATATAAAAATCGGGTTACACCCACACACACTCTCTTACTCGCTTGCTCGCTCACGGACTTGCTCGCTCACGCTTGCACGCAACTTTGCAAATATATTGTGTAATTCAAATCAGTGTTTGGTTGACTACAGGTATGTTTTATCTCAGTTGTTATATTTACCTAAAAACAGTAAGCAGCCATAAGTTAGTTGGTGAATTAAGAACACGCATGTGTTGCTCTGTTTGTTTTTCGCAAGTTTTGATTTCCGTTTGTATTTTATCAGAAGTTGGCGGTGCTTTAAATCATGTGGTGGTTATGGTAAAGTTGTATTTATGATGATGTTGATTTGTTTCTTAATAATCATGTGTTTATGATCATGATGTGGTGTTTACTATAATGTGGTGTTTAATAATATTACCTAATAATTATGTGGTGGTGTTTATGATCATGTTGTGATGTTTGTTAATGATATGGTGTTGTTTTTGATCATGTGATGTTTGTTAATGATATGGGTGTTTATGATCATGTGATGTTTGTTAATGATATGGTGGTGTTTATGATCATGTGATGTTTGTTAATGATATGGTGGTGTTTATGATCATGTGATGTTTGTTAATGATATGGTGGTGTTTATGATCATGTGATGTTTGTTAATGATATGGTGGTGTTTATGATCATGTATGATTGTAGTCACTTGTAGTGTTTACGAACTTTACGATCATGTGTTTGTTATTGATCATGTTGTGGTGTTTATGAGCACGTGGTGATGTTTATCTTACCTTACACGTGCCTTATGTTTTGTTCACAGATTTGTGTTGTCCACTGCACATCAAATAATTCGCAATGAGTGCAAAGAAGCGGAAGTATCTTGACGAATATATTCGATTTGGATTCGTGTCCCTCCAAAAGGGTGACACAGAGGTCCCCCAGTGTATGATATGTTACAAGACTCTGAGCAATGATGGAATGCGGCCCTCACGCTTGGAACGCCACTTGAGGACAACACATCCTGCTCTTGCAGACAAGCCCAAGGCATTCTTTGAAACAAAAAGACACTCCCTGAAGCAAGCTAAGTTGGACGGTAGTGGGGCATTTCGGCAACAAACTTCAAAGGTTGTTGAGGCTTCCTATGAGATCGCTATGTTGATTGCAAAGAGCAAGAAGAGCCATAACATCGGAGAGTCTCTCATAAAACCAAGTATACTCCGTGCAGCAGAACTCGTTCTGGGGAAAGATAGTGCAAACAAGCTTTCCCAAATTTCACTGTCAAACGATACAGTCAAGGGAAGGATCGATGAATTGAGTCAAGACATCAAAGATCAAATTCTCGACCAAGTAAGAGATTCTCCTGTTTTTGGCATCCAGTGTGACGAAACGACTGACATCGCTCAATGTTCTCAGCTACTGATGTATGCTCGTTTCTTGTCAGGCAACAGTGTAAAAGAGGAAATGCTGTTCTGTCACCCCATGGAAAGTTGTACAACAGCAGAAGCTATTTTTCATGATGTATCAAACTTCATTCAGGAAAACCAACTTTCGTGGGACTCGCTGGTAGGGGTGTGCACTGATGGAGCTCCAGCCATGCTTGGTCTGCAGTCTGGATTCATTACAAGGGTGAAAGTAAAAAAATCAATCTGTTGTAGGTATACACTGCATACTTCATCGTGAAGCCTTAGCATCCAGAACTTTACTTGCTGAAATGAGGGATGTCCTGAACGTGGCTATCAAGGTAGTCAACTTTATCAAAGCTGGAGCCTTAAACAGTCGTCTCTTCAAACTGCTGTGTAAGGATATGGAATCTGAACATGAAGCCTTGCTTTTTCACACGAACGTACGATGGCTATCAAAGGGGAACATGCTTGGACGGCTTTATGAACTACGAGAAGAAGTAGCAATATTTCTAGATTCGCAGCAGAAGGCAGATCTCCATGACAAGTTCCAGTCTGAAGGTTTTCAGCTATCTCTAGCTTACCTGGTGGACATCTTCGAAGCGTTGAATGCTCTCAACCTTAAACTACAAGGGAAAAACATCAACATCATCACGCACCACGACACCATTCGAACCTTCATGGCCAAACTCGACCTCTGGAAGTGTCGAATTCAGCAGGGAAATACAGCCAGTTTTAGTAACTTGGATTCTGCTCTCATTCAGGGTAACCTTAGTTCTGAGGTTAAGAAACAAATAATCACTCATCTAACTGACTTGAAAACAGAATTCATCAGATACTTCCCAGATATAGATGAGAAGCGTGAAGCCTGGAAATTCATCAGGAACCCATTTCAATGTGAAGTAGCTGATGTTTTGGATGAAGTGCAAGAGGAGTTTCTTGAGTTGAAGTTCAACTCCACAGCTAAGGAAGACTTCAAAGAACTGGATCTTGAGACGTTCTGGGTCAAGTACCTTCCTGTTTATCCTCTGATCTCACATCAGGCTCTTCGGATTCTAACTATGTTCGGATCCACGTATCTTTGTGAAGCTGCATTTTCCACGCTCGTTGCTGTCAAGACCAAGTACAGAAACAGGCTGAATGTTGAAGGGGACTTACGCTGTGCACTCTCTGGCATTCAACCACGCATTCAAGATCTAGTAGCTAAGAAGCAGTGTCAAGTATCTCACTAATTCATACTCAATAAAGAGATTAAAAACACTTTTTTTCATTTTTCTTTAAAATCTGGGAGAGAATGTTATTTTGATGCAAGGGGGGCGTGGAGGGAAGGACCAATTCCTAGAGGGGGCATGGTAGTAAAAAGGTTAAGAACCACTGGGCTAGAAAAATAATGGGAATCATCTGGTAGAGCTTTCGCAGCAGAAAAGCAAACATCATGCTCAAATTATGGGAGAGTCTAGTCCTACCAATAATTGAGTATTACTCAGTACTCACAAGCCTATACAGAAAACGAGACATTGCGAACATTGAAGCTATACAAAGGACTTTTACGTCTGAGATAGAGGAAACGGAAGGTGAAGACTACTGGTCTCGATCCCTGAAACTCTACTCTCGAAAGGAGGCGTGAGCGGTACACAATAATATGCATATGGAAAATATTTAAGGGCTTTGTCCTAGAGATGAAATAGAAACAAACTTAAATGAGAGAAGAGGCAGATTTTGTACGGTCCTAGCTGCGGTGGGACAAAGGGCCATGAAAACGAAGATAGAAAATACCCTCAGAATACGAGACCCAAAGCTTTTCAATATCCTTCCAAAAGAAGTGAGGAATCTCCAGCACACCGACCTGAATAACTTCAAGAACCAGCTGGACAGATCAGATAGCACTTCACTCCTTCACCAAATCCAGCAAATGAGGCGGGATGCTGCAGAGGGGTCGACCGTAGGTCGATCCTGAACCGTCGTTCAAAATCAACAAAAGTAACAAAAGTAAGTAACATATTCTAGCTAAACTCTCCTTATGTGACTATTTCTTTCCAAATTTTTCCACATTTCAAAAATTTACTCTTTTTGAGCCATAATGCCATTTTCTTTCATCAGTAAACTATATAGTATTTGAGTGAATACTTATAGTTTATGTTAATGTACACTCCATTTTGATATTTGCAATTGCGAGAAGCCTTGAAAATGTAAAATATTTATGACATTTACCAAAATAATCGGGTTTTTTTTTTTTTGCGGATTCACAAGATTAGTCGAGAAAAGATAAAATTGAAAAATTAACATTTTAATATAATAACATTATGTAATGTGAACTTAGTGAAGTTGTATAGACACATAGTTCCTTCCTCCAGTGAAATATGGGTACAGCCCAGTGGCGTAGCAATAGGGTGGCGTTGGTTTATATTCTTCAAAATTTAGAAAAATAAAAGTAAAGAAATATTTTTTTGATATTTTTGTCTTTTTTTCTATTTCCAGCAACTCCATGAAAGAAACTATGATAGATCATTTTGCGGAGGCAAAAGCAAGGAAGAAAGATTTTTAAAGATATTTTTTTATATTATGTTCATAAATTTTATGTAAACCTGTCTCAAACTCTTCCATGTTTATTTTTGCTAATACTGATTTCGTATGTTTTGAAATAGTGTATATACTCCATCTAGGTGAATTTTTCTCTTCACATTAAAAAATCTAACCCTTCTTGATCATTCATTATATTTGATCAATTAGACAGAAACTTAATGGGCTTCACATATTTTGGTTCCAAATTAACCAACAACGTAAAGTTTTAACTTTCACTGATGGGACCCCCTCCGACGGGGGTCCATCAGTTAAATTTTGCCACGGGTTCTTCCGCTCCTAGCTACGCCACTGGTATACAACGGAAAATTGCAGCTAAACTCAACTTTTGTTGAGGTGCTGTACAAAACTCCTTTCCAGTTACAATTCCAACCATTTCCTTTCCAATTTTCCTTTCGTCATGTTATGTATTCACGTTGTAAATATTGGCTTAAGCTATATTAAATCATTTTTGTATTTTCTTCTATTAATATCACAGAAAAAATAAACAATTTCTGCCACACGAATGTGAAGCTGGTGGCACCGCTTCTAGGCCTGCCTTGTGGAGGAGTGAGTTCCTCTCTTGCGCTCTCCACCGCATATAGTCATGTACACCCGGCTCATCTGGTACCGTCCTGAGCCAGGTATCTATTCTTCTTTTGAAGACTTCAACTTTGACCCCTGCAACGTTTCTGAGGTCCTTTGGAAACTGGTTAAAAAGTCTTGGTCCCCTGACAACCAAGCTATTTTCCTTCAATGTTGAAGAGGTCCCTTGTTAGACCACTAGTTTGAGAACCGTACACATTCTGCCTTTCCTATTTTCCAGCGTTGTTTGGATGGTAATTGAGTTTAGTTTGAGGTTTGGTACCAGTTTTTCGACCATTTGCCATATGTAGATTATGGTTAACGTTCTTAGTACCTGTCTCGCAACTCTTTTTGCTTTGTTTATCGTTATCTGATTTTGTGTCTCGAATTTCACATCATCGTTCATTATTACCCCAAAATCGATCGCTTTAGTGCTTCTCTGAATTTCCTGTCTATCTGGAGCATAATATGCAGTCTGTTTAAGTTCCTCATTTCTACCATATCTCAATAGCTGGAATTTTTCGGTGTTAAATGTTATGTTGTTGTCTTCTGACTATTTGTATATTTTGTTTGTGTCCCTCCGCAAGGCCTCCACCTCATTTGCATCGCTGATATTTCTGCTGATCTTTGCAGCGTCTGCTAAGGATGTTACTATACTGTTGCTGTTTACTCCACTGTCTGTGTCTGTTAGCATGATAATGAACAGGAGTGGGGCCAGTACTGTACCTTGTGGTACTGAGCTGCGTACTTCTGATTCTGATGATGATGACAGACCTTGAGTTTTGACAACCTGTAGACGTTCTTTGAGGAAGTTGTAGATCCATTTTCCCACTTTGCCTGTTATTCCCATATATTTAATTTTATGTGCTATTATACCATTATCACATCATTTGTCGAAAGCTTTAGCAAATCCGTATATACGACATCGTAGTTTTCATTGCCTTCCAGTGCATCTATGATATTGTTATAGTCAGCGCCGGCTCTTTCATTACACAGATCACGCAGTGTGCGTGGGGCCCCGCGAGGCGGGAGAGCCCCCAGCGAACGGTATAAAAAAAAATTATTAATGAATGATTGACAGATATAAAAAAAATGGGCCAAATTTTTTATTTTTTTAAACTCTTCCAGCGCCATTCATTTTATTTCCATAAAAAATCCAGCAATTTTTTTGTTGTTAAAATCAAAAATTAAAATGTAAACAAACGCCTGATGTGTGCCATCAGAACTGCCATCTCAGAAGATGACTGCACTGGAATTGCTGACTTACATGCACGAGAAGCAGCTGATAGAGTTATATCCAAACCTATGGATTGCTTTCAGAATTGCAGTCACTCTTCCAGTGACCGTAGCCACAGCTGAAAGGAGCTTCTCCAAGTTCAAGCTAATTAAAACGTATTTCAGGTCAACAATGGCACAAGAACGTCTGAGTGGGTTTGCCATCATAAGCATCAATCGGGAGATAGGCCGGAAGCTGTCCTATAATGATATTATTGATGAATTTGCAATAAAAAAAAAGCCAGGAGAGAAAGGTTTTGAATGTATGTGATATACAGTATATCTATCTAAATAAACTTATTAGATTGTTGTATATTCAATTGTATATAAACCATTTTATTGTGCGAAATATATATATAGATGCATATATTAGGGGCCCCAAAGATATTTGCACGTGGGGCCCACAAAAGGTTGGAGCCGGCACTGGTTATAGTGCTCTATAAGTTGTAATAGGCATGATCTTTCTGATCGGAATCCGTGCTGATTTTTGTTGAATTTTTCCGTGTCTCCAAGAAGTCAAATTTTCTCTCTAACTATTCTTTCAAATATTTTGGTGAGGTGGGACGTCAATGACACTGGTCTATAGTTCTTTGCTTGAGATCTATCCCCTTCTTTATATAAAGGGACAATGTTTTCTCTTTTCAAGATGCTCGGTATTTCCCCAGTGTCTAGGGATCTTCTCCATATCCACTATAAGGGTATAGTTATTTCATTTTTACAGTTTTTAATTAATAATGAGTTCCATTTGTCTGAACCTGCAGCTGAAAGCGCTTTTATTTGTCCTATAGCTCTCGCTACATCTGGGGTAAAATCAAAGTCTGTTATATAATCTCCTTGTAATTTCTCTTCAAAGAATGCATTTATGTCAGGTATCGCTTTATCACTTTTTGGGGTACTGAAGACTGATTCATACTGGGCTCTCAATGTTTCAGATATTTTTTTAGATCGTCCGTTACTTCATTATTTCTCTTCTTTAAGGGCCCAATAGTGGCGCGCGTTTTTGTTTTCCTTTTCGCATAGCTATAGAAATATTTTGGTTTTTCCTTTATTGCTTCTACCGCCTTTTCCTCTTCTTTCTCTGTATGGCCCTTAATCAGGGTTTGTATTTTTCTATCGATATTCTGCAGTTTTTCTTGTATTACTTTCCTGGCATTGTCGTCTCCGCAATTAGTTAACTTCGCCGCTGCTCTCTTTTTTGCGGAATATTCTTCTCTTTTGCCTCTCTAACCAGTTCCTCTTTCCTTTTGGCTGTGTTTTCGGAGCATATTTTTCTAAAATTCTCAGCGTCTTTTCTTCCAAGGTTGTTAGCATTTCTTCAGTTGTTTTATTCTCTAAAACTGTTCTCCACTCTATTTGGGCCCTGTGTGATCTGGTTGCTTCCCAATTTATAGTCTTGGAGTTTTAGTTAAAAGTCCCACATTTGCCTTTTTCTTCAGTGTGTATATTGTATTTTAATGTTGTCGCCATTTTTGTTGATATCTCGATTATGTTGTAATCTGAAATAATATTTGGAGTTATTTTTATATCAGCAAACAAGTTTGTATTAGGGGCCGTTCAAAAATTATGCGGAAACATGACACCCCACCCACCCCTTATAACGTTTCGTAACGCTAGACCAAACACCCCATATTTGGGGTTACGTAACATCTTAGTGGGTGTCTGGTCTAGCGTTACGGAACGTTACAAGGGGGTGGGGGTGTCAAGTTTTAGGACCTCCAAACACTCCAACCGAAAAATTCTCGGATGCCATTGATAATATCAGAAACTTAATAAAAGGCCATAAACCCTTCGTCCCCCAATATGCGGAGACTTTAATTTCCATTTATAAAATGTAAAAAAGTGGATAGGAATATATATATATATATATATATATATATAATATACCATGACAAGAGGGCACAAGAGAAGACCAGGATCAAACAAAAATGTTGATGGCTCTCACAAACGAGTTTATGCCGACACTAGAGATAACAGAAAATACCAGAAAAAAATAAATGCCTAGATCTGGTATTCACAAATAAGGGGCCATTCAAAAATTACGTAACGCTATTTGTCTATAGAAGTATATTGGCCTACGGATCACCAGTTTGATGTGGCCAAGAAAGTAGGATTACTATAATTAATGAATTATATTGAAATGAATAATTAGGGGTCGCCAGTTTGGAAATACAGCCCAAACAAACAATATTTAATAAGGAGAGAGAAATTACTTTGTTGTTTTGTGTTTAATTAGAAAAATAAATGAATTATTTGTTCAGAGTGATTAACAATTCTATAACGCTATTTATAATGATTACAAATGACTGATTCTTAACAATAAGAAATGGTTACACAGTATAATCGTAAAGTTAGTATAATCGTTAAGTAAGTACATTAATTTGGGTAGGCTAATGAGATATGCAGCGGTAAACATAGAATAAGTAATTAAGCCTAAAATAACTGAAATAATAAAAGTACGGTATGGTACAGTAAATGGATTAGGTCAGTAATATGAAGTGCAAATGAGCAAATAAATAATCGGATACAAATACAGTAAGATAATTGAATACGATAAAATAATTGTACAGGCCTACCGCAGTCGTAATGAGAGAGTTTGCTGGTTGTTTGCGTACACTTTTGGGTATACCCTATTCGCTAGGCTGCGGTTACACTACATAGGCTACGCAGGAATTGCTTAACACAAAGGCAAGGGTAGGCTTGTGGCTTGTAGCCTACGAGAAAATTTACGGACCTGGGCTTCGAAGGACTGCTTCTGCAGGCGGAAGGGCCTTACCGGAGAAAGGATGAGTGTTGAGGGCCGGTAGAGACTTGTTGAAAAGGGGGCCAACGGAAACTCCTGCAGCAGTGATGTTGCTTCTTGCAGGATGAAATTGTAGGGGGCCTTACTTGATGATAGACTTCGTGTCTGCTCGATCGGAGCCTTGAAGGGAACAGTGGTGTTACTGACGAAGGCGCTGAGAGAGAGACGTAACGACAAAAACGAGAAGATGGCAAGTGAGAGTGATTTGAGAAAGAAATCTCATTTTATAGGCCTTGGTGACGTCCTCTGGTGGTCATTTCGGGAAATACCATAAAATCTGTTTCCTCCGTGGGCCTGTTTCATGCCCACGTGTATAGCCTTTGTTTTGATTCTATGATATTTGAGAACGGTGAGGAAAGGAATTTCAGGTCGGTATCTACAGAAGTATCAGTATCATGGTTAGTTTTTCAATTTTCACTGCTCGGAGTTCCACAAAGTTATTTGATTTACTTACTACCGTATCTCTCATATGACCTTCACGTACATATATAGCGCAGCCACTTTTACGTCTCGCTGTTTACAATTTCCTTGGCAATCTTTAAGATGAGTTTTTGTGAGGCATGTGATGTTCGCCCTTGTTTCGTTCATAAATCCTTTCACTTACGAAACTTTGTTGAATGAGTGGTTTGGTTTTATTCCTTGAATATTAGCCAGGACAATATTTATGTTCTTTGTTTTGCGTTGCCCCTTGTGCATTTCAAGTTCGTTTTCCTTCGGTATCGCTTGTTTAGTTGCCCTATGGTCCTCCGAAAGAGGTCCGTTTCGCCTACCTGTTCTGGTAGCTTCTTGCCAGGAAGCGGTTTTTGGCTCGGGGGTTCCCAGCAGTGTTAACTGCATGCGCTGTATGACATTTAGCAGCCGTGTTGTGTCCTCAATGTTGAAAAAATTTTGTTCGCTTTTTGTGTACATGTGTACACAGTTTCTGTTTTCTTGATTGTACGTTTGTCTTTTCTTATTTGTTCTATTTGTACCTTTATACTCGTACTATCTGTTGCCTGTATGTCTACGACCTCGTTGTGTGACGGTATTTGATTTATTTCTACTTCGCTTTTTTTTGTGTCTTCTATTTTTTTCTGTTCTTCATTCACATTTTTCTTTGTTACTTTCTCCTCATAGTTTCTTTCTGCTTTAAATACCGTAAAAAAGTTTATTTCGGTCATGCAGTTTTCGCAGAAAAACTTTATCCCATTAAGTTGCTTTGCGTTTGTTACAGAAACCACAGAGTTGCAGGAATTTATTTATCATACCATCGCCATGTTACTAATAGAAGGTAGCCAGCCAATAGTGCACAAAAATGACTCAAAAGGGTATTATGAGAGGTATTGGGTCGGGGTTGACTCAAACTGAGTGAAGGAAAGTATTATCCGTTACTTCGGGGGATGGAGGATGTGGTACGCTTATACTTCTCACTGATTGGTCTCGCGAGTGTGGCCGCGGGGGATAACTAGGGGGTATTTGTGGGAATTTCAGCCTTTTCTTCACAAAGAAACACTCGGAAAATTGCTGTAGAGATTAATTCGCTCTGTTTTTATTCACTTTTTTTTATATACGCAACGATTTTTACTATTTAAGAGAAATACCAGTGTGCACTGTGAATTCACTCAAATATTGGCACCGCTTAAAACTGATTAACTGTAGGATTTTTACTGTAATACCGCTTTCATTTGGGCTTCGATGAACACCGTGTAACATCAGTGGCGTACGCAAGGGGAAATCCATGGAGGCTGGACCCCCACTTAAGAAGTAAGACAAGTTTTCTCAGTAAGGCAGCTTAACCAAAATGCGAGTCAATTTTCTGTTACTGCTAATTATTAATAATCAAGTATTTTTTTCGCTTTTTTAACTGATTTTCATTTATGTTCATTTAGGACAAAAAAATAAGGACAAAATAAGGACGAAAAATCCTATCTAGGCCACTATATACATATATAGTGGCCTAGAAAGTAGGCTTACTATAATTAATGAATTAAATTGAAAGGAATACTTAGGGTCACCAGCTTGGGCACAGCCCAAATAAACAATATTTAATAAGGAGAGAGAAATGACTGTGATTTTGTGCTTAATTAGAAAAGTAAATTAATTATTTCTTCACAGTGATTTACAATTATATATACGGTAATTGTGCTATATTACAATGACTGATTATTAGCAATAAGAAATGGTTTACACAGTATAAACGTTAAATGTTGTATTAATGACTAGCAATAATAATTAAGGTAATGAGATATTCGGTACTGTACACTACAATAATGAGTAATTAAAAAAACAACAACTCGGTAATAAGGTACGATATTGGATTCACAGCAAACAGTAATTATACAAATAAGTAAATTATATGAATGAACGAAGTAACAAGGGGATACAAAAATACGATATTGGTACAACACTTGAATAGGCCTACTGCGGTTTTAAAGGGAGAGTTAATTTGAACGGTATTGAGGACACTTTTGGGCCTACTCGATTAGGCAGAGTTTGTGGACATTTCAGCTTTGAATCCGGAATAGTCTATCACGACGTAACAAAACACGGTAGGCCAAGTGGTGGTCTACTGGTTTACCGACCTGCGATTTGACGTAGATAACTCTGAAGAGTGAAGAGGGCCTATGTGAGGGTTTACCGTCCTGTGTTTCGACGGAGCTGTTCTGAGGACGTACAGGACTACCGGCAGGAGGATGTGTTGAGGACCCGTTGAAAGACTTGTTGAAAGGGCGCCGATCGAATTGTTGAAGGATAAGAGAGGCGAAGGCCAGGAAGATGACGCCAGCAGAAAACTTGCAGAAGTGGTTTGCTTTTGGCGGGATGGAATTGTAGGTCGCCTCAAATGACGATTTACTTCGTATATGCTTGACTGATGTTTGAAAGACTAAGGCCAGCTGAGATCGAATGGCGCTACGTGAAAGTGAAGATTCACGGGAAGAATCGCCCACATGGGTTTTATTGCTCTGTTTTGTTTCCAAGATCTCTCTCTCTCTCTCTCTCTCTCTCTCTCTCTCTCTCTCTCTCTCTCTCTCTCTATATATATATATATATATATATATATATATATATATATATATACACAGTATGTATGTATGTTACAACTCAGACTGGTCCCCTGAGAAACTTAACAAAGAACTCTTCTGGGAAAATTAAATCCACTACAGTCCGAATAAGTGATGGTAAATAACAAATACTGTAGATTTTCCTTTTCATGATGGAAGCCCAAAGTTCCTCGGGGAACCATTATGAGTTGTAACACATTAGACGGACTTGTTATGTGCCTTGAAAAGTGGACACCCAAATTTTCCGGTTGAGGTTTAAGTTTTGTTTTTTGGCTAAAAATACAGTAGTTACCCCTTTTTCTTTGATATATTCAATCGGACATGAATGCAACGAGTTCCTTGCGTATATTGAGGTTCTGACTGTAGTGGGCTAGGTGGCTTTAAACCCTAGGTTCTGTCCCGAAGCTAGAGCCTATCTGCTTGGCAGGTAGCTGGTGAGGGAAGCTATATTTTGGGGCTTCTTTGCGGGTGACCCGTTGCTCATGTTGGGCTTCCATCATGAAAAGGGAAAGACTATCGTATTTGTTATTTATACCATTACTTATTCGGACTATACCGGATTTAATTTTCCCCGAAGAGCTCCTTGTTCCATGCACGGTCTCTGTGTAACATATATATATATATATATATATATATATATACTGTGTGTATATATGTGTGTGTGTGTGTGTATATATATATATATATATATATATATATAATATATAAATATATACAGGGTGATTCAGCAAAGAGTACATTAAATTGGAGGATGAAATCTTTGGATAATTCTAAACCACAATGTCTCTATGGTAAAATGTCAGATTCTTTACCTATTGAGGTAATTTAATTTTAGTTTTTATAGTGATGAAATTTAATTTAATTTTAGTTTTTATAGTGATGAAATTTAATTGTTTTTAATTTTGTATTGATGCAATTTTCATTTTGCTTTAAGGTTTTAATTTTAATGGTCTTAATATTGTATTGATGTAACTTTCACTTTTCAATTTTGTTTTAAGGTTTTAAGACTTAACTCACTGATGATGACAAAAGATTTGTCGAAACGTCTGATTAACAAATAAATGAAAATGTTTGCCGTTGTGTTGATCCTTCTTTTCATCTGTAAGCTCCGGTTCCCTAAGGAGAAGTCAATAGCTTTGATATTAACCCAGAGATATGGCCGATCGACATTGAACTATTACAGACAATGTGAAAGAGTCTATTTGAAACTGAACAAGGCTATCTGTGATGAGAGTTTCTTGTCTAAGTGCAAAAGTTATAATATTGTGCCTAATTTCCTTAGATTTAAACTTTATAATAAACGCCTCCATAACTCCAAACTATATAAATCATGGCTACATAAATTATTAAATTTGGAGCTTCAATCGAAAACTAAAACAGTGAGTTTTCTCAAGCTGAAATATAAAAATTCTCTGTTTGGTCTAAAATCTAGGGTGTCTTATATTGATTATCATTGTTTAGTTACTAAATTTCAAACTTGCTGTGATAAAACTGTCAACAGACATAAAAGGATACATGCTGCCAAATTGGAAAAATTGGGAATCACTCAGTCGTTTTTTAATAATCCAGATAATTTTATTTGTAATTTCTCTAATAAAGTTTTAAGTATTAGAGAGAAAGAAATATTGTCGTTAGGCTTAAATTTTGATCTACCTCATTATAAACTAAATTTTTATAAATTTTTCTCTGGCTTTGAAAATCTTCTCATGAATATTAAGAATTGTGAGATCCGACCAAATTTCTCGTTTCATAACTTGGTAAAACAAGTGGAGAGCATCTCTTTTAAGAATTTTATAATTTTAAACCCCATAAGGTGTTTTCTCCCCTCTTTAATAAGCAAGATTTTAAAATTCTTAATAATTTGAAAAAGGATAACTCTGTCATCATTACAAAACCGGATAAGGGTAAAGGAGTAGTGCTGATTGATTCAACAGTTTACATAAATAGAATGGAGACAATTTTGTCGGATACGTCTAAATTTAAAAGGGTAAAAGAGAATGTTCTGTCTAAATTACTAAAACTCGAAGATAAACTTAATAGGGTTTGCGTAAATTAAAAAATAGTAATATTATTGCTGACAATACATACAATTTTTTATTTGCTTCTGGTTCTAATCCAGGAATTCTATATGGTTTACCTAAAGTCCACAAGCCAAATTTCCCACTAAGACCTATTCTTTCGGCATGTGGTACATTCAATTATAACTTAGCCAAATTCTTCGTTCCCTTGCTTCAAAACTCACCTTTAATGATTATTCTATTAACAACTCGTTTGATTTTGCTAAAGAGATAAAAGAGATCAATCATGCCGATTCTCTTACTATGGCCAGTTTTGATGTCTCATCATTGTTTACTAATGTCCCGTTAAAAGAAACATTAAATATCATACTAAATAAGTTATTCACTACTGATAATACTCTTATTAATGGCCTCACTCAGACTCAATTTAAAAACCTTCTCGAAATAGTGTGTTTTGATAATCTTTTCTTATTTAATAGCAACCTTTACAGCCAAATTGATGGGTAGCTATGGGTTCCCCGTTAAGCCCAACACTAGCAAATGCATTTCTTTGCCATTACGAGAAATTTGGTTGAAAAATTGTCCTAGTAGTTTTAAACCCATATATTACAGAAGATACGTGGATGACACTTTCTTAATATTTAACCATCCTTCACACGTAAAACTTTTTTTGATTATCTTAGTAAACAACATAGTAATATTAAGTACACGTGTGAAAACGAAACAAATAATAGTTTACCTTTCCTGGATGTTTTAGTTAAACGGGCCCATAATAAGTTCCATACTTCACTATTTCGGAAACAAACTTTTACTGGCTTGGGAACCAATTATTTAAGTTGTATGTTTTATAAATATAAGATTAGTGCTATAGTAACATTATTAACAAGAAGTTACCGTATTTGTTCGGATTACTTTTCGTTAAACGAAGAATTTAAATTTTTAAAACAGTACTTTATTAACAATTACTACCCTTCTCATCTATTCGATAACCAATTAAAGAAATTTTTAAATAACACTTTTGATACTAAACTCCCCGTAACTACAGTACAAAAAGAAACCAGATATATTAAATTACCTTTTTATGGTTATTTATCATTGCGTATTCGAGGTGAATTGTCCAAACTACTCAAGTCTAGTTATCCCCAAATAAATTTTAGATTCGCCTTCGTCAACCCACTTAAATTATCAAATTTTTTAAAGTTCAAAGATGAATTCCCCAAAACTGTATGCCCCAATGTTGTTTACAAATACACGTGCGACAGCTGTAAGGCTGCGTATATTGGCAGCACTCAACTCCAACTGGAGGTGCGCCTTTCTCAACATTTGGGCTTGTCAGTCCGTACCAACCGTCCCCTCAGTAGCCCTCCACAATCCGCAATTAGAAACCACAGTGATGAAAACGACCATCCCCTTCACAAAACTCAGTTTGAAATTTTAACTAGATCCAATAACCTTACAGAACTCCGAATTTTAGAATCTTTGTACATCTATAGAAACAAACCCTCCCTTAATAATAATAGCTCATCCTACAAATTAAGACTCTTTTGACAACCAACCGTGTTTCACAGATATACCCTTTCTAATCCTCTGACCACCTAGTGTTCTCTTAGACTTTGCCAAGTATGGAGGTGGATGTAAACATTGTGTATTTACCTATTGAGGTAATTTAATTTTAGTTTTTATAGTGATGAAATTTAATTTAATTTTAGTTTTTATAGTGATGAAATTTAATTGTTTTTAATTTTGTATTGATGCAATTTTCATTTTGCTTTAAGGTTTTAATTTTAATGGTCTTAATATTGTATTGATGTAACTTTCACTTTTCAATTTTGTTTTAAGGTTTTAAGACTTAACTCACTGATGATGACAAAAGATTTGTCGAAACGTCTGATGTACAAATAAATGAAAATGTTTGCCGTTGTGTTGATCCTTCTTTTCATCTGTAAGCTCCGGTTCCCTAAGGAGAAGTCAATAGCTTTGATATATATATATATATATATATATATATATATATATATATATATATTCTTAAATAATAATATTAGTACAGGAGAAATCTATATATACACATTTATGTTAAATAATAATAATAATAAAATTTTAACAAATATATAAAAAATAAGTATACATTCAAAAATTAATATATAAACATCAAAATAGTACAGAATAAATTCATATACATATTTATATTAAATAATAAAATTTTAACAAATATATAGAAAATAAATATACATTAAAAAAATTAATATATAAACATCAAAATAGTATACGAGAAATCTAAATACACATTTATATTAAATAATAATAATAAAATTCTAACAAAATATATAGAAAATAAATATACTGCAAAACAATATACATCAAAATACATACACCTTATGTTCTACTGCGCTTAACTAAAATACTAAACTCGTACGTGATCGAGACTACAGTTACATCATTATTCCTTTGCACTATGCAATAAATACGATTTAACATTATTTCACCGTTCAAGTTATAGGGATGCCTATACTCGATGTAAAGGGCCTCCAATTCGTTCAAGACTATTTTTGTGCGCACTTTACATTCGGTTGGCAAGTTATCACTCTCTTTAAACACGAACAGAATACAATCAAAAGCACGCACAAAGAGGGCGTCGTTAGCAACAACATCATTATTAAATTCAAGTTTATAAACACTCATTTCCAATCGAGGGTTTATTCTTACCGATCCGAGCTTTTCAATCGCGAACTCTTCTTAATGCATATCGGCAGTTGAAATGATCTTCTAAATCGTAGCGACAGTTGCTCATTATATAAAGAAATAGTTCCTCAGGGTGAACGGTGTAAGTGAGCTCAGCCCTGTACCACTCAAGCCCTTTGCATCAAAGTTCATGATATTTCGAAGTCTAAACCTTTTAAATAAGCATCCAGTTCTAGACCATTCTCGCAGTGTTCATTCCTACATTCGGTAAACCAATCGAGCAGAGCGATGTATGCATATTCAAGAACCGTATCAACATAAAGCATATCCGTAACACGTGCGTCTAATATAGGCTTCAGCTTGCGGAAACTGACGATTTCAAACATTCTGTCGACGATGAAACGGTTTCGCGTGGGGACAAGAACGTTATTATCAGACGCATTCTTCCACATCAGTCGTATATCAATGCATGCCTGATCGTTATTTATACACAACGTACAAACAATGGCATATGAGAGGGTATCACTAATCTGTTCTCTCTTGTACCAACACCTGCAGGTATTTTATAACGATCCTCGCTCCACTTCTCAATTATCACGAAGACTCTATTCATCTCCTCTACACTTAAATAAACAACATTACGTTTACCAGAGTTTGTTTGTCTACAAGTCGCTTCGAGTACATAGCTAACGGCCCCGTTTTTACGCCTGAACACACGCAATGACTTCGTCACGAACACATCGTATACGGCGTTGAGAATGCTGTTCAAAGGAAGCTCCATCGTATTCTATTGTGAGGAGTGCAAGTCCGGTCGGTTCAAGCTCTAAGATGACTAAGCCGGTGCGCGGTTTGGCACGGATACAGGTGTGGGAAACAAGTCACGGGTGAGTCATACCAAGAATTAATGTTTCGTTTACGGGTTTGTTCCAACATGAAAGAGTTATGTGAATACTTGTGCCCCATTATACTGGGCAACCGTTTAGAGAACTTTTCCATCTGCGACACATGAAGTAATATCGACTTTAATGTTTTATCACTCCCACTCCCCAGAATGCGCACCAGACATTTTCGTTCAGGGTGATTTTCACGAACTAAACACATTTTATTCACACTCCGGCGCACTATTTGAGAGAAACATGTGCCCATATTTATCCTTTTTGCCTAGCAAGCGATACTCGTCTCTAAATTCTATTAAAAACTCACGCAGTCCTTTAGCCACAACCTCACTGCAAACCTCGTCATGATATATATATTAATGTAGTGGAAAAAATACTTGAGATTGTCCATTATGACAAGATTTACATCTCAACTGCAGGGTACGAGTACTCGGTATGATGCAGCATGACATAATACCGCTTTCAAACCACTCATCAACAAGACTCGCTAACCAAAACCGTGTTATTTTTTTCACTTCATGGTATATATAAGCTTTTATACAGTTTAGTCCTACAACATAGTCCATTACATCGTTTGTGCCAAAAAATCCTGCATTGCTCTCACCAGAATAGCCGTAGAGTATTTGAACCTCTTGTTCCTCAAGCTTCGCATGGTTCAATGTAGCCTTAAGAGTCTCAAAGAAGGGAGGGCAAGGGAGATTTTCAGTAACCACCACATCTTCAGACTTTACCGAATACCACTCCATAAACGTCGAGCACGCAATATCAAAGGTTGCCATCACTATTTTTCGTCTACGGGAGATTTCTTCAAATACACGTCTGAGATCCAGGGCTTGCAGCGGTCAACTGAGGACGCAGGGGTAGAGATATGCCCATGTAGTAGCATGATTCACGTGACCTTTGCTCTATCATACAGGGGGCGGAGCTTAGGACTTTTACTGTACATACGCACACACACACACACACACACAAACACAAAGGAGAAAATGAAACGCTAATTGAAACAAGATTTATTTAATAAACATTTCGAATTATTCAAGGTGTATATATATATTCAAATACCTGCAATAAATAAAATAAACATATCGTTAACAAGTACATAGACACATATACAATGTATATAACAATCAAGGGTTCTGGTAGCCAAAGGGTACGGTATCATAGTTACCAGACACCTGGTAACGTTTCCTATAAATATTACGACACACTTCCGTGCCCCTAAGTTCCTCCACACACCCCAACTTCTGGGCCCGAAAATTGTGGCTCCCTACAGTCAATTGGGGCGGTTGGTCACCCTCATCTTCCAAGCACACAAGCTCCTTCAACGAATCAAAGTTAACGATCCGTCGGTTCGCCTGGTGAAGCGTGATGCCCTTAGCCTTAACGATATATTTCATATCCTCCTCCACCCTCACCCGTACCCCATAAGTTTTTGGACCTGTTGAGACAAAAGAGTCGGCGTATGCGATGTCACCATACTCATCCTTGATCTCATCAGTTAACTCTCCGAGGAATTCCCCAATAAGCGGCATGTATTTATTCACCCTCCCTCGCTGTGAATATCACACTCTCTGTGTCGGCGTACAGAACCCTCCGCATAAGAGAATGCAATAGACCCCAAAGTGTGATGCGAGCGTATGCGGCTGTGAAGCTGGCGAGAGGTATGTTTGTAACACGCGATGTGCCTGTGGCCAATTCGGTAATGTTGTACTTTATTATTTATGTATTACCTACTGTACATTCATGATCTCCATGACCTTTTATCGGGAGCATTGGCATAATCCCACATCTCGTTATAACTTTGAGCTAGATGAACGTTCCCCTTGCCTGTCTTCTGTGCAAATTTTTCCCAAAGACTATTTAGAGTTTCAGACACAACTTTGCACTAAACCGCTTGCCCGGGTTCTTTACAATTTGGGAACGGTCAAGCTGTATCCCTTCACGGTCACGGTAACGCTGAATATAAGCCGATTTTTCATCTTCGGTATCAACTCCTCGCGGATACCCTAATGCTTCTACCTTCTACGTGAATGAGTGGGAAACTATTTTAATTGGGGACTCTTTGGTGCGCCATATGGACACAGAGTTCGTTGAACGGCATCCAACCAAGAGGAGGAGGGTTTGTCTCCCAGGGGCCAGGGTTGACAGAGTTAGAGAAGAAGTGGATAGGATTGACGCTTCCTCCCGTCACTCGATGTTGGTGACGATGGTAGGGTGCAACGACTCGTATAGGCCCGATACGATAGTGCCTGACCTTTTGGAGAGATATAGGAGGTTAATTAGGTCCCTAAAGGTGAGGTCAGATAGGTCTTTAGTTCAAGGTATTACCCCTAGGCACGGTTTGGGTCTTAGGATTACGTCTAAAACGATATTTTTTAATATTAAATTAGAAGAGATTTGTGCTGAGGAAAATGTACCCTTCGTAAAGCTGTGGTCAGATTTCAGTGATCCTAGCCTTTTTATAAAAGATGGGGGTGCATTTTAATGAAATAGGTAATGCTAGGCTAGGTAATTTAATTGACGAAAACGTTCGGAAGCTGTATAGGTCGAAGCCTTCTTTAAACGTTGTGGGTCCGGGGAACACGGGCCCGACGTGAAAAATAGTTTGAAACGGCGATCCGTGGTAAAAAATAACTTAAACGTCTTTTATTGTAACGCGCGTAGTATTAGAAATAAATTAAACGAATTTAAGGCGATAATTTATTCTGGCAACTACGATATAGTTGCTATCACTGAAACGTGGTTAAATACCGTGACTCGGGACTTGTTGGGGGAACTTGATATACAGGGTTTTAAACTCTTTACTAATGATAGGTCACATAGGATTGGTGGTGGCGTTTTGCTGTACATTCGTAATTCCCTTAGAGCTATCGAGGTTAAGGTAGATTTTCCGGCAGCAATTAATGCGATATGCGTTGAAGTTAGGGCGCATAGTCTTAGTTTTAATTTTGTTGTTGTTGATAGACCCCCGTTCAACCCCTCGATACCGATACTAGATTTTACACACTTCTTAGTAACTTTATTGGTAATCGGAATAGTATAGTTGTCGGATACTTTAACCTCCCTAACGTCAATTACGAGACTTTTACTGGTAACGTTGAGGGTTTGAGATTGATTGAGTTCATGGAAGATAATTTTTTACGACAGATGGTTACCGAACCAACGCTCGGTGATAATATTTTAGACGTGGTGATGACGAACGGCGAAAACATAGTCGAAGATTTAGAAGTAGGCGAGAGTTTAGGATGTAGTGATCATCAAATTCTTAGGTTTAAGTTATTGATAGAAAACACTAAGGATAGTAAAGTAATAGAAGTCCCTGATTTTCGTAGGGCCAATTTTGATAGTTTTGCGGATAGGATGAGAGTAGTGGACTGGGGTGACTTATTTATGGATAATGACGCAAATTTGCATTGGGAGGCGTTTAAAGATAGTCTCGTGAATATCGAAAGGGAGTTTATTCCTCGTAAGCTCAAGCGCGCTAGAAACCATGGTAGGCCTAAGTGGTGGACTAGGGAAATAGGTGAGTTCATAAACGAGCGTAACAGAGCGTATAGACTTAATAAGCGCAATGGCACGATAGCTAACGCTAACAGATATATCGAGCTTCGACGTCAGGTTAAAAGATCAGTTAGGAATGCTAAGCGTAATTTAGAGATCCTTAGAGCTGCAGATAGTAAGCATAACCCAAAAAAGTTTTTCGATTACGTGAATAATCGTAAGCCGATAAAAGATAATATAGGCCCTCTCGTGGACGCTAATGGCGCTTTGGCTTCCGACGCTCAGGCGATGGCGGGTATTTTTAATAACTTTTTGGCGACAGTTTTTACCGTAGAAGACATCAATAATGTCCTCGATGTGGACGATATCGTTCCATTTAGCAGCGAGACTATTTTGGATGAAATAACTGTTTACGAGGGTGAGATTGCGCATTATATCGATAAGTTAAAAGTTAGCAAGGCTCCAGGCCCTGACGCGTTTTATCCTAGACATCTGAAAGATTTGAAAGACGTCACTGGAAACGGGGATTATTCCTGAAGACTTCAAATTAGCTAACGTCACGCCCATTTTTAAAAAGAGGCGACCGCACAGTAGCTAGCAATTATAGGCCCATTAGCTTAACGTCAATTGTCGGTAAACTTTTGGAATCCGTAGTTAGGGATCGTATCATCGAACACTTAGAAAGTCGCGATTTGATTAATAGTAGTCAGCATGGGTTTCGACGCCACAGATCTTGTTTAACTAATTTGTTAGAATTTTATAACGAAATAGTGCGCGAATAAGATAAGCATAGAGCGGCTGACGTTATTTATTTAGATTTTAAAAAAGCGTTCGATACAGTTCCGCATAGAAGATTAATTGCGAAGGTTAAAGCGCACTGTTTACGCGGTCAGGTAGCTAACTGGTTAGAGGAATGGTTTCGTGCTAGGAAACAGAGGGTCGTTGTTAATGGTAATGAATCGGGGTGGTTGGATGTAGGTAGCGGTGTCCCACAGGGTTCAGTGTTAGGCCCATTGCTATTCGTAATTTACATTAACGACATAGATGTAGGTTTGACTAGTAATGTGTCTCGAGTTGCCAGATTTTTCAAATGCTTATGCGGGACAAAAAAATTTTCCGAGGTCTTTTTCTTGAGACCAAATTTTTTTTCAAATTGAAACTAGATTTCTTCAACGGTTACAACAAACAAAATTAGAAAATTTTATTACAATAATATTTAACAATTAAACATCGTGAATAAATTGAAATTATTATACATAATACTGAAATCTAAATCAATTCATCCCTAAAACTCTTGGGGTGGTGATCGAGGATGAGTCTGTTGACGATAATGCCAGCTTGTGACATGCCAGCGTGGGATGCCAGCAAAAAAAAAATAGACTAACACGAACTTAGATGTAGCTCGTAGCGTAAACTAACTCACTTTTTGTTATTCTTTATACTTTTTTTGTCTCTCCTTATTTGCATTTCTGTAATTTGCATTTCTGTAATTTGCATTTCTGTAGTTTGCATGGTATGATAGTGTTTGAGTTAAGAATGTGTTGCATAGTTTGTAATGCGCTCTTATTTTACTTCTTTTCATCTTCCACCCCTTTCCGGCGGAGTAGGCTCCGTCCTCTACCTCCCTATGGAGTAGAAGACCGGTCTGCAACTGCTGGAGGTATGTGTTGCTTTGAGTTAAGAAAGTGTTGTTCTTTGAGTTAAGAATGTGTTGCATGGTTTGTAATGCGTTCTTATTTTACTTCTTTTCATCTTTCACTCCTTTCCGGCAGAGTGGGCTGCATCCTCTACCTCCCTATGGAGTGGAGGACTGGTCTGCAACAGCTGGAAGTATTCTCTTCGACTATTTTTCCGACTTGTCGGCAGTGGCCGGCGGATGGTGATGGTGTCTTTCTTTCTCTCTTTCTCTCTTTCTCTCGGGCTAACCTTAGAGTGGATCTTAGGGTTTTTGTTAGCCTTAGCTTCTGTAGATCTTTAGATCCTTCAAAAAAGTGTGTATGTATGACGTGAAAAAGTTGGGTAGATTCTGGAACCTCCACACCTCATATATCTTCAATATTCTGTAGCCATGGCAAACGGCTAGGGACAGCTCAGGCTTGTATATACGCCTCTGATCTTCTGCTGGTTGGTTGTGTGATTACAAGCCCCATTGTTCTCTTCTGCGCACATCACGCACAGGGGAAACATGAGCTTGTGGTCTATAACGACGAGTAAAATCGGCATCCATAAATCGCGAGGGGGAAGCACATCTACAAAAGAAAGACCGAAATCGTATTTGTTCACATTTGTTGAGAATTCTTCGATAGTGGGCAGGGATGGTCCCACCAGCTTTTCAGGTGCTCCTGGGGGAACGGATTGTTCTTCATCACGTAAGGGTATAAAGAACAGAAGTCGTAGTAATGGAGTTTCACGCCCTCCGTACGTCAATAATAGAAATCCAGTAAAAAGTGTCTTGGGTCCATTGAAAAATGTAAATGGGGATCTAGTCTCTGAAAACAAGGAAATGGCTACCTTGCTAAACGAATTTTTTACGTCAGTTTTTACTATAGAAGATGTAACGAATATCCCTCGGTCATAGACATAATACCTTTTGATAATGGTGATATTTTGGATAATATTGTCGTTAGTGAAGGGGAAGTAATGCGCTATATTGATAAAATGAAAACGCGTAAATCACCGGGTCCGGATTCCATATATCCCATACAACTAAAAGAATTAAAAGATAGCATTGTTGTGCCGCTAACAAAGATTTTTAATGCGTCTATTTCTGAGGGGTGCGTACCAGATAATTTCAAGTTAGCAAACGTAACACATATCTTTAAGAAAGGCGATAAAGGTGCGGCGGGAAATTATAGGCCAATCAGTTTAACGTCTGTTGTAGGTAAGCTACTTGAATCAATAATTAGGGATCGTATAGTCGAACACTTAGAAGTGCATAATCTGGTTAGAAACACGCACCACGGTTTTAGGCGAAACAAATCTTGCTTAACTAATCTTTTAGAATTTTTCCAAAGCGTGGTTGACGTTTACGATAGACATCGGGCGGTTGATGTAGTGTACTTAGATTTTCAAAAAGCGTTTGACACCGTGCCGCACAAAAGACTCATTGAAAAAACTAAGGCTCATGGAATCAGGGGTGTAGTAATAAATTGGTTAGAAGAGTGGTTGCGAGGCAGGAAACAGAGGGTGGTCGTTGATGGAGGGGAGTCGTGTTGGGCTAATGTAGCGAGTGGCGTTCCTCAGAGTTCTGTATGGGGCCCCTTGCTTTTTCTTATATATATTAACGATTTAGATGTCGGCCTACTCAGTACAGTTTCAAAGTTTGCGGATGACACGAAGCTGGGTGGTAGGGCGATTAATGACGAAGATAGAGGTAAAATTCAGGAAGATCTGAATAAAATCGTTGATTGGTCAGTCACATGGCAAATGAGATTTAACGTTGATAAGTGCAAAATTTTGCATATAGGTTCGCGTAACGGTAATTTTGCGTATAGTATGTCAGGGAAAGATTTAACAAGCGTAGAGCAGGAAAAAGATTTAGGAGTTATAGTCACTGGTGATTTAAAAGTAGCGAAACAAAGTACAGCAGCGGTCAATAAGGCGAACAAAGTGTTAGGTTTTATAGCTCGAAATTTTGAGTACAAATCGCGCGATATTATAGTTCCTCTTTATAAATCATTAGTTAGACCCCATTTGGAGTACGCGGTCCAATTTTGGAATCCGCATATGCGCAAAGATATAGACAAAATCGAAAGAGTTCAAAGACGAGCAACTAAGATGATTCCGTCTCTTAGGTCAAAGTCGTACGAAGATAGGCTTAAGGAGTTAAAATTGGCTACACTCGAGACTAGGAGGTTAAGGGGTGATCTAATCCAGGTTTTCAAAATTATGAACGGGTTTGATAACGTAGATAGAGATAGCTTTTTCGAAATATCTCAATATAATAGGACTAGAAATAACGGGTGTAAGTTGACAAGTAGAAGGTTCGAGACAGCAGTTGCGAAAAACGTTTTTACGCATAGAATAGTAAATACCTGGAATAGTTTGCCGGTAGAAGTAATTAGTAGCACGTCTATAAACATGTTTAAAATCGATTAGACGCGCATGTTGATAGAAAGGGTATAGTTTAAGGTAGTAAAATTAAGCCTTTGTGGGGATAGATCCCACAGCTCAACACAAGTGTTGTGGGATATAGGGAGGCAGCGTCTTGGGTTAGGGGATACTCTCTGTCCTTACACACCCCATTTAAAGAGATTCCTCTGCCGAGCGGTGCCCCCCATAGTACTGTGAGGTATTGAAAAACTCATGATCTTCACTTGCCCCACAAACACCTTTAAATGGGAGACCCATAATGGGTGCACACACATTTCTGCATTCCTGTACAGTCTTTACAGCCACAACTACACTTTTCTCGTAACTGTATATATTGTAATGTATATGGTTGTAAATTTTGACTTGGTCCGCAATCGATATGGACCGTGACTTGATGGATACCGTAATGAAATTGACTGGATTCTTTGGATCTGATATATTTGCATGTCCGTTATAAAAAGATATAGAGTGTAACATATTTGTGGACAGTAGTTTATTATGACTTGATCCTCTGGATCGAGAGATTCTATCCTTAGTTTTAAATCGATAATTAATTATTTTTAAATTGATAATTATTTAGTTTCGTAAAAATTGGTCGTTGCCAATTTACCGGCAGTTTTACATGAATTTTTTATGTTCTTGTGGTTCGGAACCCACGTAAAATTGTAGGTCCCCTCCGCCACCACGGAGGACATACACAATACACGATTACGAACACAGTTAGGTAGACCAACCATGAGTGGATCCTAGGGTCTTTGTTGGTCTGAAACATTATAACAATTATACTTTAACTTGATGGGGACTCATCCTTGGAGCAACTCTTTTATTGTAAAATTTCTCGAACAGATGCATATCCCCGAAATTGTCTGGAATCCTTATCGATTCCAAAGATACTTTAGTAATACTTGCGGCATGTACTGCTTTTCATTTCTCTTACACATGGCACGGGGAAAAGAATTTATGAATTTTTAAAAATTATTCGACCCGTGTCACACTTAGCGGAATCATGAGTTGGTATGCAGAGAGATAAAAAACCGTTTCCCGTTCGTGCGCACTCGATGTATTGTATGATATTTTACGCGTATATTTAAAATTTTCTCCAATAATGTTAGTTTATTTGCTCTGTAGCTTATTTAAAATGTGACGGATACTAATTCTGTAACTAATTTAAATTGGATATAAAAATTGTACTATTTTATAAAACATTCCTTATGATTCTACCATTTAATAAATTAATGAAAATACACTGCGTGTTGTTCTTACCCAAAACACAAGAAAAGGAAAAAGCTTACATAACTTTGTCGACGACCTGGCACTCGTTTGACCGGGTGTGTATAATACTTCAATCTCCGACCCCAAAGCGTCGTCGGCTATTTGCATTTCTTCAAGGCTATTACGAAAAGATTCTATAACACACTCAGTTCCTCATCGGATCTTTAAGGAGAAAGGATACGGTTGTAGTCAAAATTTTTTAAATTAATTCGATTTAATTCATACATTTTTCTGAATCTTTTTTAATAAAAACCCATTTGTTTTTCATCAAAAGACACACAGAGTATATATATATATATATATATATATAATATATACTGATAAATAACAGCTTTAGTAGTTCTAAAACAGCTACTTTAATTTGCAGGGTTTATTATGGATTTTATAAAAATATTTAACACTTTCAAAAGAATCTTGAATATTTTAATGATTCCCGCTCTTTTACCTATAGCATATACTTCCATAAACATATACACTGTAGGGTGGATCACTTTTCACTTTTTTTTTTAAATTATAGCTGGTCAAAGTTTTTCCCATGATTTGGTTCAGGGAAGTACACTGACACCATTTTTACCAAAATCGATCAATATTTAGGGGTCGCGCATCGACCTTGAAAATTTCAATTTTGGAAATTTGGCCAAATTGACAATTTTTTACTGAATAAAGATAAATCATCAAATGACCATATTTTCTGAATCCTCTCAGTGAAAGAAATCCTCTCAAATACTTACCAAGTTGATAGGACAAGTGGTTTAGAAGTTATACTCACCTTGAGATAGCATTAAAATTTAAAATATCGTATTTGTCCCCGTACCTCCATATGCTGTCTGCCATTGTCTGCTTTTTAGGATAAGATAAAACGAATAAGGAAAGATCAAATGTATTTTGTATTAAAACGGTTTACCGATATCACTAAAGGCACTTACTCTGGTGCCCCTAACTAGGTTCAAAAACTGTATGAATCGTGGTTAGAACACACGTCATCTTAAGGCGTGCGCCATGTACTCTCTCTGCTAACTCCCTTTCCCTCTGCGCTACGTCATCTTGGCAAGTGACGACTTCTTGAAGTCACCGAGTTTTTTCCGGCTCTTTTCCACGAGCTGAAGAAGACCCTGCAGCTGTGACTCGTCTTTTGTGAGAGTGTTCGCGTAATCTTCTATCAGTTTTATCCCTCTCTCTGCCACGTCGTTGGTAACTTTCAGATGCGAGATGACATTCTTCAGATAACAGTAGTTCTTATCTTGATCCCACTTATTCACCGCAGAGTGAGCCACGTAGACGCGCACACCTGCAGGCCTGTGAACACGAACCACGATGACTCATCGATCAGGTCCGGAAGGCGCGTCGTGTCATCAACCGAGACGTTGTCATACGTGAAGTCCTCGGGCACAGCGAGGCGGCACAGCTTCTTTGCCATCTCGTGCTTTACAGTGTCTTCCACTTTGTCACTGCAGAGGGCGAAAACGACGGTCTGAGGCCCCAGATACCACAAGTGCCGCCTGATCACTGCCAGTGAAGCCTCTGCAATCTCTGCAATGCAGAAGACGCTGGTACAACACAAGGTCATTCAGCGGGGCATCAGCTGCGACAGGAGCCGCCAGCCAGGCAGGTGCGTGGAGGAGTGCAGTAAATAGTACCACTCTCTGAAGTTTCTGTACCAGCTCGTCGTCGAACTCCAGCTGACCGCTGAACATCAGGAGCTTCGTGTAGTAGATGATCTGAAACGAATACGCACTGTGATGTATAAATACCGATACCACTCCATATAAGTTTGTTTAATGGTAAATTATTTATCTTATTTTTTTCTGGTAGGGACTTCAAATGGCTGTTTGCAGAAGGCAATACAATATTTAACTTCTAATTCAAAATACCAACCGTGGCCATCCACCTCGCATGATGGTAGGCTCCTGGGCGCATGAAGTGTGTGCCACGACGTGGCTGGGCCCCGAGTACCAGGAGTGTAATCTCCGCCACTTCTCGGTAGTCTTCTCTGACAAGACCAGAAGCGGTGCCGAGGAACTTGACTGCCTCATCTCGGAGCTCCATCAGCCATGTCACCTCCGCCAAATGCTCGATCTCCAGCTCGCGATAAGTCGAGAGGTCGAGCTTGTCCCACCTGAAAGGGGAGTTATGAAAATATTGCATGAAAACGACTGAAGTTTCCCTTTTCGACTGCTATTAACATCATTAGTAGAAGGACGCTGATATCTCAATTGCTCTGAAGGCAAAAAATCATTGGAGAAAACAAATGCGCCTTAGACTTGAAATTCACCTTCTCCTCAGATACTGGAACAAAGGTTCAGTTGGTGCTGTGGTTCTTCCAAACGCGGTGATGACCACTGCCCCCACGATGAGCTCCATAACGTGATGGCGACAGCCCAGCTGGAAGAGCGGTTTACCAAGCATGTTCTCCAGCCGGACCACCGCACCCTGCACCCTCCCCGTATTGGAGGAAGTTGTGTCGAAGCACAATCCAATCACGTTGTTCTCGCATCCCCAGTCTTTGAGAGCACGAAAGGTCGCCTGGGCCTGGGACAGACCGGTGCCGTCAGCAACAGTCGGAACGGCCAGCAACTTTCCTTCTGTGCATTGGGGAGCTCCGGAGATGAGAATCGCCTGGCGGTGCTCCAATGATCCAAAAGAGTCCTGAAACGTATGTCATACATGCCAATCCATTATCGTCCACTGGAATATGTCAATCCACTGTCGTCACTGGAACATGTTAATTCACTGTCGTCCACGGTGAGGGCAAAACTGACCTTGATTACTTTACCGTCCCAGTGGACGACAGCATGCCTCGGAGATACGAAGGATTTCTGCACAGCTGTCGACACTTCACAACGATGTGCCACTCTTCCACGGCGAGACGTGTCCTTCGAGATACTGAATTTGTCCAGGTCTGCGGGCGGATCTGCCGAACGTAGGACTGCCGCCACGACACTTGCCACCTATGTGCGAAATTGAAAGGAAATTGACAAGGATGCGTATGGTTTTTATGTGACAAAATAATCACTAAATTTTCCGTCGTTACGTCTATTATATATTTGTCAAGGAAAGATCATTACTGATATATACACACCTGATTATTGGACATCCGGAAGCGATCAGCCACTTCAATAACAGCCGGTGCGTTGAGGATGCGGTGAGGAAGGCTGATTGATACAGTTGATTCTCTCGGCTGTCGGGATGGTGGTTCTAGCTGTGATTCGGAGTTGCTCGATGATCTGCTTTCTATAGATTCATCGTCGCTCTCAGCTTCGGTTCCTAATTTCGTTTTTGAGGTGCCTGGCTCATCACGAGATTGTTGACTTGAGAGTTGCCGTTTTCTCTTGACAACGAACACTTTATCATTCCCACTCATTGTTGCCTGGCGCAGGCCCCGTTGATCCTCATAAAATTTAATATCTTGTTTGTTGTTGTCTGAGAGCAGTCGACTTTTCTGTATCTCTTCAATAGCATCGGGAGCTCCGATGTCCCAGAGCTTGTTCAGATTTTCTGAAAACTTCTCCTTGCCTTTTCCCGCGTCACTGTCTCTCATCTTGCTCTTCTGCAGCGAGCGCCACTCTTCCCACAGTAACTCCAGTTTTCTTTCGCAGTTACGCCTCGTGATCGTCTTTATACGTGCCATGTTCCAAAATGCCAGAACATTGGCCACCGTGTCTTTTACGGCGGCCTTCCTGTCAGTAGTTTCCTGCTTGGCATAGAAGAAGTACTGGAGAACTTGATGGGTGGTTGGCAATTTGGCACCACCGATCGAGGAAGATGGCTGACCAATTAACCTCTTAACGCCTGAAGATTTTGTAGGGTTAAGTTATGAATGCGTGTATTGGAAACGGTACAAATTCGACCCAGTAGTCCAAAAGAGGTTAAGAAGACGTCCGTGGCTGACCTTATAGAAGGTGGTGCTGTTGTTGCTGCTTTCTCTTTTCCAGAATAAGTAACTTTCAGAGTCTTCCCACTCCTGGTTGTTAACAGTTTATCCATTGTACTAAAGTCTAGACTTATCAAACAAGAATCAATTGACACAGTTGATCTGTAAAAAGCAAACTGTGATTAGTAAAAATATTGGTCATAGACATAGCGTGTGTGTGTAATTGGGATTTTAGGATGCGCCAGCTACTGATGCTATGATTACGTCCATAACGGGGAACAAATACGGTATTTTAAATTTTAATGTTATTTCTAGGTGAGTGTAACTTCTAAACCACTTGTCCGATCAACTTGGTAAGTATCTGAGAGGATTTCTTTCACTGAGAGGATTCAGAAAATATGGTCATTTGATGATTTATCTTAATTCAGTAAAAAATTGTCAATTTGGCCAAATTTCCAAAATTGAAATTTTCAAGGTCGATGCGCGACCCCTAAATATTGATCGATTTTGGTAAAAATGGTGTCAGTGTACTTCCCTGAACCAAATCATGGGAAAAACTTTGACCAGCTATAATTTTTAAAAAAAGTGAAAAGTGATCCACCCTAATATACAGTATATATATATATATATATATATATATATATATATATATATATATATATATATATATATATATAGGAAGAGAGAGTTACAAGGAGTTACAAGGAGTTACAAAGTGAAGCCTCAAAAACCTTCGAGTCACTCAAAGAAGTTCGTGGTTTGTTGCACATTTAAATGAAAATGACGAATAACTTCACATTTCAAAATGAACTTAATGCGGAATTTTATAACATTAATTAAAACTTGCAAAGGAGTGTTGATTGTTATAAGGTAAAATAAAAATTCAACGATTTTGTATGAATAGAAATATCAAAACGACTTTACCATAATATTTTTTTGAATAACCTTTATTAATAAATAAAATAAATACAGTAGTCTTTTTACACTTTACAATTTTTACAATGACATGAATAATTGTGAAGCTCCACTATTTATTTTTTTTATTTAATTTGGCCCTTAAGTTTTAGGCTTTACTGGGCTCTTATTAAAAATAAGCAGCTAGCTGTTATAAATTAATAATAATTCATAAATAAATAAGTAAATAAGTATTATTAATAGTTAAAACCTGTATTTCAATCTTAAACAATATTAATGGACAATATTAAACATTATTAGTGGACATTAATCCAAGATTTTTGTTAGTATCCCATTATTAATCGGGATTTCAACTTGGTTTTAAACAAATTTACATTCGCAATATTTTTTATATCGGCATGCAAGTCATTCCATAGTTTCAATCCAATGAAAATGGGTAGTTTTTGAGATGAAGACAATCTAAATTGAGATATAACAAGCTTTGCTCTATTTCTGGTCTGATACGAGTGGATTTCTTGATGAGTTACAAAATATCTATTTACCCATTGCAAATTAATGATTTTGCTCTTGCACTTGTAAATAAAAATAAAATGTGCCAGTTTGGTTATATCGTTGAGCTTTAGTAGGTTTAGCTCTTTAAATAATGCATTAGAGTGATCAAGGAAATCAGCATCAGATAATAACCTTATGCTCGTTTTTGGATGACAAAGATACCATTTAATGGGTTGTTAGCGGAGTTTCCCCAAACAAGGGTGTAGTATGTTATATAAGGAAGAACAAGAGTATGATAAAGAGTCAATAAAACTTGTTTAGGGACTACATTTCTAAGTTTAAACATTATAGCAACGCTCCTTGAAATCTTTTTCGCGATATAATTTACATGATCACTCCATTGCAAATTCTTATCTAGCATTACACCAAGAAATTTTGTTACAGTACACTCCTTTATGGCGATTTCATTAACATTAAGTTCATCATGATATACATTTCTTTTATTAGTAAAAATCATGAAATTTGTTTTACTGGTATTTAGGAAGAGTTTATTGGTGGTCAACCATTTCATTACACTGATGAATTCTGAATGAAATATATTCTTAGCTGTATTAACATCTTTGCAAGAAAAAGAGAGAGTTGTATCATCTGCAAACATTATGAAGTTCAGTATATCAGATGAACGTGGAAGGTCAGTTATATATAATAAAAATAACAGTGGACCCAGAACTGAGCCCTGTGGCACACCATGTTTGACAAGCGCTTTAGTGGAGCAAACCTTATTTACTGATACAAAATTATATCTATTGGACAAATAACTTTTAAACCTATCACTGATTGCTCCTCCAAAGCCGTAACAATACAATTTATTAAGTAGAATATTATGGTCTATTACATCAAACGCCTTACTCAAATTCATAAATATTGATATCATTATTTCTTTGTTCTCCTTAGCTATATTTACATTTTCCATAAGATTTAAAATAGCCATTTCCGTTGTTCTATTATTACGGAAGCCATATTGATTTGGAGATAATAAATTGTAGGATTCTAAATATCGCTGCATTCTACTTTTTGCAATTTTTTCGAAAACTTTGCTGAACACAGATAATGAACACACCGGCCTGTAATTTGTTGCTAGTGTAGGATCAGCATTGATGGGAATATTCCTTTGGAAATACTTTGATTGATAATTTTAGCCAAAGTTACAGATATCTTATCTTTAACAAGTTTCAATATAGGTACAGGAATGTTATGAATGTTATTTTTTGTATTTTTTAATTTACCAATAATATTCTGGACCTCAGTAGAGGTAGCAGGAACAAAAGAAAATGAATTTAGTGGGCTGGGTGCATATATTCTAGAGGTGAGTGATCATTATTTATTAATTGTGAGCGAAGCTTATCCGCTATTGAAGTAAAATGTGCATTTAAAGAGTCTGCAATAGCAGTATCATCAGTGATTTCTTTATTATCAACATTTAATTTCTCTATTGAATTTTTCTTAATTTGTTTTCCGAGAAGATTGCACTAGGCAACAAATATTTTGTTACAGAAGACCAAATAGGTGCTCCTAGCTAATTTCGGTATGCTGATTTCAAATCTATAATTAGATTTTTTCTATCACGTCTAGATTTTGTGTAAAATGCAAATCACTTTTAGTAAAATTTTCTACCACGTCCAGATTTTGGTTTTAATCGGCTTAATGCCAGTAATATGAAACTTGCTTTTCAAGGTTAAAGCAATTTTTTTTGCCAACTATATACAAATTCGAACAATTTTGATAAATAAAATTTATCCCGAGTTGGCAACACTGAGTCAAGAGCATAGTAACGGGCAACGGCCCAACGGTCAGTCGCTACGTGACAGTCAAGCAGAACGGTTGATGAAGCTCTCTGCTGATGAGCAAGTGACAGGTTGTGGTGACTTGTGTGTTTTTATAGCATTTGTTTTGTACTACGGTGTGTATTTCTTTTATTTTGCACATCGTAATAATTACTTTCTACGTTTTTTCAGATATTGTATGGTAATTCAAAATGGCATCAAATAGACGTGCTTGTGTAAATCACCCAGACAACTTCTGCTTTGTCTGTGGACAATATACACCTAAGCCACAACGTAGAAACATAACAACAAAGATTAAACTTGCCTACAAGTGTTATTTTGACTGTAAGTTTGGAGACCAACAGAGGGACTGGGCACCACATATTTGCTGTGCACAGTGCAATGCAATGTTAATAGCTTGGATGAATGGTAAAAGAAAAGCTATGCCGTTCTCAGTCCCCATGGTTTGGCGTGAGCCGAAAAATCACTTCAATGATTGTTATTTTTGTTTGACAAAGATTGCTGGTTTCACAAAGAAAAACAAATCAAAGATCACGTACCCAAACTGCCAATCAGCAATGAAACCAGTACCACATGATGAAACAAATCCACCACCAGTTCCACCAGCAACGATAACAGACAGCAGTTCATCTGAAGATTCTGCTAGTGATATAGAAACAGGGAAAGATGGCATATATGTTCCAGATGCAAATATTTCCCCACATTTGTTAAGTCAAGCGGAGTTAAATGACTTAGTGCGCGATTTGGAATTACCAAAAGAAAAGGCAGAGTTGCTTGGTTCAAGACTTCAAGAATTTAATCTTCTCCAACCAAACACCAAAGTTTCCCATTTCCGCCATCGCCATTTGCAGTTTTCATCATTTTACTTACAGGAAGAAAAACGTTTGTTTCTGCCACGATATCAGTGGTCTGATGCAAGGGATTGGCTGTCGCTATGATCCAAAAGAATGGAGACTGTTCATTGACTCTAGTAAAGCTAGCCTTAAAGCTGTATTACTGCACAACGGCAATGAAAAACCTTCAATACCTGTAGCACATGCCACTGGCCTTAATGAGACTTATGAATCGATGAAACTGCTGCTAAGACTCATCAAATATAAGGACCACACATGGAATATTTGTGGCGACCTTAAAGTTGTATCATTACTTCTTGGGTTACAGTTGGGCTACACAAAGCATATGTGCTTTTTGTGTCTATGGAACAGCAGAGATGACAAGAACCACTACAAAAAACATGATTGGCCATCTAGAACTGAACATGTTGTTGGTAAATACAATGTGAAACACCCAGCACTTATTGACCCTCAGAAAGTACATCTTCCACCACTTCACATTAAACTTGGCCTTATGAAAAATTTCGTGAAGGGTATGGATCATCAAGGTAGTGGTTTCCAATATTTAAAGGATAAATTCAAAGGAATATTGACAGATGCTAAGCTAGAAGCTGGAGTTTTCACTGGACCACAGATCCGCAGTGTCATCCACGACTCATCGTTTCCATCTAACCTAAATGAGAATGAACTAGAGCATGGACATCTTTCGTTGAAGTTGTCAAAAATTTTCTTGGAAACCACAAAGCTGAAAACCACCGTAAACTCGTAGAAAACATGCTTAAATCTTATGAAATAATGGGATGCAGAATGTCTTTGAAAATTCATTTTTTACATTCTCATCTTGACTTCTTCCCGGCCAACCTTGGGGCTGTAAGTGACGAGCATGGTGAGCGCTTCCACCAACAGATCTCAGTTATGGAAAACAGATACCAAGGTAATTTCAACCCAAATATGATGGGAGATTATTGTTGGTTCCTGCAGAAGGAGAGCTCGTCATCCTACAAGCGACAAAGGAAGAGGACACACCAAAGTTTCACTTAAGAACAGGAATTTGCCTTTCAGTAGTAACAACAAAATACTAACGCGCTTTGGGTGGATGTTTGGGCGCAGGGGTGGTAACTCCGCCAGCGGAATTCCGCTGTCTGTCTTAAGCCAGAATAAAGGAGGAAAGACATCCCTGTTCACTAATTATTTAAGTATGCTTAACATAAAACGTGGCACGGAAAAGTAGCTTAGACGGCTTTCGTAATAGAAGCGGGTGAGAAAAAAAATGAAAAATAGGGGTTTTCGGTTACACAAAATCTGGACGTGATAGAGAAATTTTGATATCAGCTCTGAAATCAGCATCAGCGCTTTAGTAGGAATCAGTAGTTCACGTGTCTGTAACAAAAATAAAGTTGAAATTTGTTGCCTAGTGTTGTTTATGGTTGTCCAAGTGTTTTTCATGTCTCCTTTATGTTTGGAAAATTGATTGTTATAATAGTTATATTTTGCAATTTTGATTATTTTAGTTAATATGTTTCTGTATTGAGTATATTGTATTTTAGGAATTTTGCTCTGCAATTGCAATTTGAATAATTTATCTGTTCTTTATTGAAGTGATAATTCCTGGAGTGATCCATGGATTTGCGACCCTTTTGGGCGAAACTGTTTTTCTCCTTAAAAGAAAGCAAATATTAAATATTAATTATTAATTTATTATTACTAATTGAAACTAATCTATAATTTAAAAATGAGGGCACCTGTTATTTTAATGAAGCATTTTACAACAAAATGTAATGACTTGAAAATACATTATTACAGTCCATCCATATATATATGATGAAATAACCACGAAGGAAACAGAGAATGGTGCTCAAGAGCTTTCGCCTAATAACATCCTCAGAAACATTGAAATAAATAACAAATTCGCGACTAAATATAGGACAAAAATACGAGGGTAATTCAATAAGTATCCGCACTTTTTATTTTCACAATTTTATTTTCACATCTGATAGATTATAAATACATCACTTCTCAACATAGTCTTCCTGTTTCTCAATACACTTAGTCCAGCGATCTACAAGCTTCCTAATGCCATCACAAAAGAATGTTTTTGGCTGTGTGCGTAGCCAGTCATGCACTGCCTCCTTCAGGTCATCATCGCCTTAGAATCGTTGACCTCTCAAAGCGTCCTTTAGTGGTCCAAAAAGGTAAAAATCTGAAGGTGCCAAGTCTGGACTGTAGGCTGGATGGTCGAGAACTTCAAATTTAAGTTCTTGAAGGTATTTTCTAGTTTGTGCAGCGGTATGAGGGTGCGCATTGTCGTGTAACAGAATAACACCTTCCGACAATCTGCCGTTGCAAGGAAGTGCAAAGCGCATCCGTCAGCAGGTAAAGTTATGCTAACACTGTTTTGGGATACGAGAGGCCCTATCCTTGAACATTATCTTGAGCGTGGAACTACAGTAACAAGTGCATCGTATTCTGACATGCTTTGGAATGCGTTAAAGCAAGCAATTCACACAAAACGGAGAGGGAGATTGTCGGAAGGTGTTATTCTGTTACAGGACAATGCGTGCCCTCATACCGCTGCACGCTTTGAACATTGAATTCCTGATTGGACACCTTCAAGAATAATGAAGGTGTGTCTTTATCAAATTTGGCTTCTTTACTCCGCAGATTTTTGAACCCACTGTGACTACAGTCCTCATTCCTGATTCGAATACTTGAATATTTCAATTTTAATTTATGTCTCACTCTCTGTATTTCTAATTAATAGAATTTTATTGTATTAATAAATAAAAAATATACAAACTTCAACTAGCTTTCATGTAATCATTTTAGTTTTTACGAAGTTATTTTTATAAGATAAAAAATATCGAATTCGGTCATATACGGAAGAAAGAAGAAACGTTAATATTGACTTGAAATACCCTTCAGAGAGGAGGGGCGACAAGCTTGACCTTCGTGAAAAGAGGAATCATCACACGGAACTTTTGAAAGGTTGAAAGGTACTTTTTTAGGTTAGATTGCCCTTATATTCTTTCTTATTAGGTTCTTTCTTAGGCTTTTAGATTAGGTTAGGTTAGATTACCCTTGGATCAGATAAATAAAAAGTATTCACAATAATATCTGGCGCAACTTCATGTTCAGAAGATGAAGTGTGAATACTTTATTTGTGTTTATTTGAATGCATTTGTACTAGTATAATACTCTATATTTCTAATTTATGTAATTTGATGGTATTAATAAATAAAAACAAACGTCTGTAGATGTTTTATTACACAATTACTTCTAGTTGTACATTGTTCGTGTAGCCTTTTAATGTTTTACGTCTGATTTTCAACAGAAACAGTTACAATTTCTTCAAATAAAATAAAAAAATGCTTAAACGTTTATGTATATACCCGTAGAAAATCTGTCCAGCTGTTTCTTGAAGTTGTTCAAGTCTGTGTGCTGGAGATTCCTCACATCTTTTGGGAGGACATTGAAAAGCTTTGGGTCTTGTATTCTGAGGGTATTTTCCATCCTCGTTTTCATGGCCCCTTGTCCCACCGCAGCTGGGACCGTACAAAATCTCTCTTTCATTCCAGTTTGTTTCTATTTCATTTCTAAGGTTAGGGACAGAGCCCTTAAGTATTTTCCATATGTATATTATTGTGTAGCGCTCGCGCCTTCTTTCGAGAGAATAGAGTTTCAGTGATTGTAGTCGAGACCAGTAGTCTTCACCTTCCGTTTCCTCTATCTTAGATGTAAAAGTCTTTTGTATAGCTTCAATGTTCGCAATGTCTCCTTTTCTGTATGGGCTTGTGAGTACTGAGCAACACTCACTTATTGGTAGGACTAAACTCTTCCATAATTTGATCATGATGTTTGCTTTTCTGCTGCGGAAGTTAAGTTCCTCCAGATGATGCCCATTATTTTTCTAGCCGTTGTAATTTTGATGTTATAGTGCTCCCTGAATTCTGCATCCGACGACATTATTACTCCAAGATCCCTAGGGGACTTGTGGATTTGGTGTTACCTGTTTGGCTTGCAGAGTTTTGTACCCTTTTTTCTGTAGCTCTCTGTTATTACCATATCTAAGAAGTTGGAATTTTTCTTCGTTGAACTACATATTGTTGTCTTCTGCCCACTGGAATAATGTTTGAATGTCGTTTCGTAATCTTTCTGTCACCTTCGTTCAATATTTCCTTGCATATCTTTGTCATCTGCGAAACATGATACAATACTGTTATTGATATCTGCATCAGTATCAGCAATCATTATTATGAACATTATTATGTCCCTTGTGGGTCAGAGCTCTCTACTTCCGAGACTTCCGATTTGACTCCATTTACCACCACTCTTTGTGTTCTTTGCCTCAAGAAATTAAATATCCATCTTCCTTGCTTTCGTCTGAATTGTTCATTCTGACGAAGTTCAAGCTTTTCACTCCACCTTAGACCTACAGTTTAACGTGGAATCCAAACCAAGTTCCACCAGCAGCCAAGCGTCTTAACCACTAGGCCACCTAGGGTACCCATTTATCTACCAACCGCTTTCTTTATTGTGTGGAAGGATGAACAGCTGGGTTTTGTTGCGCGCCGGCTGCGGTCACCGGGTTTCGATCCCAGAGCCGATGGATTCGTAGCCAGCGACGCTAACCACTACACCACCGAGGCGCATATATATATATATATATATGTGTGTGTGTGTGTGTGTGTATATATATATATATATATTTTGTATATGAATGCCCATTTGTCCACTTAGAAAAATCAGAATTTTGTCACAGAATGCAGGCAGCCAGAATTGTTCGCATTCCAAAGTGGTTGAGACTGTTGCTTAAGACTAAGTTATTTATAATAAGAACGAAAACAGAGGGACGTCAGACTTGGAAAGTAAACAAACATTATGATGTAGTCAGCTGAATTCAGTTCTCCGCGTCGTGTAGTTTAGAAAAGTTGGAGTTAAAAAATAAATTAACTCGTTCATGATTTCTTTTTAAAAAACTAGAATAATAATAATATTTAATATCTTCAGGAAAATTATTAATTTTATTTTTACGTATAGTTAGTGTCTCTCTTGCCTTTAATATGTAAATAAATAAAATAAATAGTGCTATCTGGCAACTCCTCCATATACAAAAAATTAAAATAAATATCTGGCAAACCCTCCATATATAAATAAATAAAATAAATAGTGCTATCTGGCAACCCCTGACTTTCTAAACCAAAAGCTTGCCTGGTAGCTGATGCTGGGCTATTATGCGTCTGTCGGTCCCAGGCGAAGGATGCTCTGTCTCTCCCTCTCTCCTTCTTAGGTTAAGGTTTACTTTCTTAGGTTAGGGATGCCCCTTTAGGGGGTTAGGTCATCCCATCTTCTTCCCCAAAGTTAGTGTTTAGGTTAGGTCACCTCTTTGGGGGGAGGTCATCCTCCCTCTCCCCCAAAAGCTCCCCCCTCATGCGACTTGGGGGTTACCTCCCAGCCCTTTGTTGCATAACCCCTTCCCCCTTTGCAATACCCCTACCCAATTTTCAATACCCCTACATATTTGCAACACTGATCAACATTGCAATTGCACCTTGCACTCTCCCATTTTGCAGCCATACTACTGATGTATATAAAATCGGGAGGTTACTCGCATTTGACTATCGCCCTATTGTATAAGTACTTCAACAAAGCCTCGCTTCCCTGGGAAAATGTTTGGTTTTCTGCCTATTTTTAACCTGTGTAAATTAGAAATTCATTAGATAAAGGAGTTGAAGAATAACCAAGAAAATTTTCAGATTTCCTCGGACTAAACCAGCAAAAGTAATGTTTAAATTTTTGCAGTATCAATAAAAAACTAATCATTTTATTAATTTGAACTGCTATTGCATTTGTCTAAATTGCAATAAATTTAAGAGAATACTTTATTTAGATCCGATATTTATAAAAAAATATGCATAAAACTAATAGTTAAACGACAATAATAGATCATGTTATTAAAACAATTGAATTTTATATAGAAAGAAATGTACGAGCTTTATATTTATATTTTTACTTAAAAACTGTCCAAGAACTCAGAATAATTCCTAAATTCTACTTTGCCAACTCGAACTCCCTCACTTGACTTTCATTTTCATTACCATGAGGATAAAAACTATTTTTGTAATACATTACCTTGTATTTACACGTATTTTAGTATGCTTCAATTAATGAGGCACATTCCATTTCATGACAAGGCTCATTTTGAAAGTTCACATACTGAATACAAAACTGTGACGCAAAATTGTAAGCGATTCTATTTCCACAAAATTCTGTCACTACTCCGAGACATTCGATTGTTCATGATTTCACATTAGTCTGACTGTAAGTACAACTACAAGTATCTTGCGAATTGAATAAAAAGTAGGGTTGGTCTTTCTAAAAGGTCTTCCACCTACTATTTTACTTCTTAAAGGTAGTTCGTTGCATGATCAGAATGATCCAACTGACAACACTTTGTGTATTATTAATACTTTCATTGTTTTATTATAAACTGATGCATGGTACATATTGGAATAACAGGCAGTGTACCCAGCATTCGTCCTCATAACAGCCTAAGCCCTCTCACCAAGCTCTGATATTCTTCAGGAGGGATATTGTGCCATTCTACTTCCGGTACAGTTTTCAATTCGGCAATTGAAGTTCGTCTCCACGGTCTTTTCTTGATGCGCTGCTCTAGTTCATCCTCAAGATATTCTCTCGGACTGACAGCAAGGCTCTGAGCAAGTCAAAACATGTTGTGAACGTTATTCAGCCTGAACCAGTAGTTTAGAGTCCTGGCTTTGTGACAAGGGGCTTTGTCGTATTGACAAAAATTACCTTAATGTTGGCATTGCACTATTGTCAAAAGTGTCGCAATAAGCTTTAGCAGTTACTCTACCCTTCACAAATGTTTATAGTTTAGACAAGGATATGAGGAACAAGCCTACATCATCAAACTGCCACCTCCACAATAGCGTAGCTGCGGAGAACGAGTGGGACAGTTTGTTCCAGGTGCAAACCCCAACGGGGCGCTATTGTAAATGACCGTGGACTGCCACCTACAATATGTGTAAGGTGAGCGCGCCTGTAGTCAGTTATATTTGTTTTATAATTTTCTATTTATTTTTTTATAAATATTTATAGTTACTTCTTTTTTCGTAAATAACTGTGAAATAATGCATAACTTGAAAGGGAGAGACAACTCGATTTGGATACTGTGATTGATCAATTTCCAACATGAAAAGCACAAAAAGTCACGTTCTGGAACTTGGAATTTTGAAGCGTGCCAAGCTGGTGGTGTTTCGGGCTAAGGTTAACAATAGTGAACAATTTTTTTTGTTTTATTTAAAATAAATAAATGGCTTATTAGACTTTTAACAGGGCATACAACCATATGTAAGTGGTTTTTGCAAGTTAGGTTAGGTAGGTTAGGTCAGGTTAGGTTAGGTTAGAATAATTACCTTAGAATTTTTGCTTTCCAATGCTTATTAGAAGATTTCTAAAAGTATTCGTTCCGCACTGATCATTCTTTTCTCGCCACATATACTGTACTTAATAATAATAATAATAATTAAATTCTCTTTTTTTCTCGCATAATTTTATGACACCTGTAAAATTTGTCACATTTTCAAACGACATATTGACACCTTTGAAAACAATTAACTAGCATACGCCTTGCGACTTGGAACGCATATCCGCCACGTTTAAGTGAGTTGAAACTTAATGACTATACACTACATCAACTCTAGGGCTGAATGCTAGAAGGGCAAATGTCATCAAATCATTAGGTGCACCGCAATGAGCCAATGTCCTGAGCGAAAGTCAGTCTAATAATGGCCATTTGTATGTTTTGAATCTTCTTAAAGCTAAAACAGGCAGTATGATTTTGAAAAAGGCATCAAATGAAAGTGCACATGAGTGTAATTTAGTGAACTAAAGGAATACTGTTTGTTAATAAAGGTTGAATTTGGGTTACACAAAGAAACATTCAAACACGCTTTTTTCAAAATGTAAAATTTTGACATTGACAATTCTAGCTTTCAGCCCTAGAACTCGTCCCATGTTTAACTGTTATTTATAGATTTATTTACAATTTCTGGTATAAAAGGCTATTTGGAATTTATTGAACATTTTATTTTTTTTTAATTAAAACAAAAGAAATTGTCCACTATAATTAACTTTTATCGTGCTTCGTACTGAGTATTACTTGATACATGTTATGTATTGTAATATGTGCATGTTTACTTAATTACATGTATAGTAAGACACAATAAATCTAAAAAAGTATTTTGTGTAATTACATTTATATTTGACAACTCAATAGATTAATCTTAGGGTTACTGGAGTGCGCAGAGGATAGAAATGTTCCCCCAGTTTCGACAAGCTTTGCACCAATGTAGTCGTCGCTTTGCACTCGGAGCTGTAAAGCAGCTGCCCTTTCATCAACTTCTGCATGCAAATCTGTACCAGATTATCCGAAAGTCCATTACGTTCATTGACCTCCTGGGTGATACAGTTTTTCATAATTTTTGTTCTGCCTAATCTTGGTTCACACTACAGGGTGTCTCATAAGTCCGGCATCATAGGAAAAATAATAAAAAAAGGCAAAACAAAAGCTTTTATTTAGAGAACGTGCTCAATATGTCCACCATTGTTTACAATACACAAATTCAGACGTGATACACAGTCAGCAAGCACACGGTGAATGATGTCAGGAGTAATGGTGTTACATGCCCCAATAATGCGCTGCCGCAAATGTTCAACACTCCTAATTTTCTCTGCGTATACCAGCGCTTTCAAGTGGCCCCAGAGATAAAAATCTAGTGGCGTGAGATCCGGGCTTCTAGCTGGCCATTCCACAGGCCCTCGACGTCCTATCCAATGACCAGGGAATTGTTGGTACATGTATTCCCTTACTTGGGTGTTGTAATGTGCAGGAGCGCCGTCTTGCTGGAACCATGTTGGGAAATTTCCTTCTTCGGTCAAGACACTGGGAAATGCTTCTTCCTTGAGCATACGTAGGTAGGTGCCTCCAGTGACATATTCATCGAAAAAGAGGGGTCCTATGATGCGATCCTTCCAAATGCCACACCATACCATCACCCGAGATGCACCTTGTTCCTTTGAAGAGGTATACCACTACCAGTGAGGGTTGTTTTGAGACCAGTAGCGGATGTTCTGTCGATTTACCTTACCATTTCCATAAAAAATAGCCTCGTCACTGAACAGAATGGTGGACGGGAAATTGGCATCCCGAGCATATTGTTCCGTAGCCCATTCGCAAAATTCCATCCGCCAGTCGGGATCATCTTCGCTTAATTTCTGTAGGATCTGAAGTTTATATGGATGCCATTTGTGAGCCTGAAGAATGCGATGGATGCTACTTTTCGACACTCCTGTCTCGGCGGACAATCGCCGAAGAGACTTATTGGGACTTCTGTTAAAATGAGCCAGGATAGCAGTCGCTGTATCATCGTCAGTGGACCTCCTTGAAGGTCCACTGCGTGGTTTATCTTCTATGGATCTTGTTTCCTTAAACTTTGCAACAAGTCTGCTAACACAACTCTGTGTTATTGGCTCGCGGTCTGGATGCAGTCTGTTAAATTCAGTAGCGGCCTCTCTTTGACTCCGATTTCCTATGAGTAGAATTATCTGAATTCGCTCTTCCTTGCTCACAGACATTATGGCCAGTAGAAAGAGAAAAATATGAATTATGGTTTGTAGAAATAGAAAAATATGAATTTCTCCTATGATGCCGGACTTATGGGACACCCTGTAGTATGTTTGAAGCTCTTCCACTTTCATATAACATTTCCTACGGGTGACTCGCGGAACTTTAAAGTTACGACATCTTACGCACAATCTTACCTGCGGTATGACACCCAACTAGCTTTCCACGTTCAAACTCCCCATCATTTAGGCAGGCACCATACTTATTAATACTGACTGTAATACGTAATAATCTAGCTTACTTTGGTTTGAAATACAGTGCTGCTCTCTCTCTCTCTCTCTCTCTCTCTCTCTCTCTCTATATATATATATATTATATATATGTTCTCTAGAGGACAAACTATTTCATGTGTAAAAGTACAAATTTACACAAACTTTTTCGAAATATTTATTTATTAGAAAACTTTCAAAAATTTCTCAACTCTTATTAAAACTTATTTTTCCGCCGCAAATATTTGGCATAATAATTCTTGTGTCGGTATTAAACGTAATTATTTATTTATAGTATATATATATATATATATATATATATATATATATATATATATATATAATATATATATATATATATATACATATATATCTGTGTTTTTAACGAGCGCTTAACGAGATATAATTGAAAGGAATATTCTAGAATGTGCATTTATTTATTTTAAAAATAATTTCAATAACAGTGCGGGAATGTATGAAATGGACAATATCCTGTTAAAATTCCTTTTGCCTCTCATTAACTCTTGTTAATTATGTGCTAATTTTTGTTTTTCCGTCCCGCTGTATATATTTTAGTCATCTCGCCCTCTCCCTTCATTCCCTGACGAGGTGTACTTCTGAATACACGAAAAACCTTGGAATCATTTTTCTTTTTCCTTGTGGGTTTGCATCATTCATTTATTTCACGTGTACTAACAATCCTATCCCTGTCGTCTATCAACATGATGGTGCTCCTTGTCACTATGCCAAAATTATTCAGGATTATCTAAATGGACGTTTTCCAAATCGCTGGATCGGACGCGGAAGCAACAAAAGACCTTGGCCAGCGAGATCACCAGATTTAACCCCTTTAGATTTCTTTGCATGGGGCTTTATCAAATCGCACGTCTATCAGACGAAGATTAGAGTCTTGAAAACTTACGTACACGTATACGAACTGCTGCAGATAACATAACCCCGCAAATGCTCCAGAATGTGTTTAGAAATGCTGCGGAACGATTTGAGTTGTGCAGGGATACTGATGGGCGTCACGTCGAATCCTACTCTTAATTATTTAATAAATGTTACCACTTTATCATTTTATGATTGAATTCCATATAATTTCCAAGTGCTTCACAAAAATAGATCCTGACTTTATGTACACCCTGTACAGTATATTAGTTTTACATGATCATTAAATCTTATGCTAGTTTCGAACAACGGGTCAGGATCAAACTGCGGTCGATCACTCTGCAGTTGTTATAGAAATTATTATAGAAAACGACAACAGCCGTAAATTGATATTAATACAGAGACTGAAGTAAAACGTGCAGCACAGAGGAGGGTTCCTCCCTGCTTCGTCGCACGTACCCGGAACGTTGATCAGCGATGCAAGGACAAACCTTCCTCTGGGCTGAACGTTTTACTTGGTCAGAATTATTAGGCACCTTTAAAATTCGAAATAAAAATATATGTTAGTGCAATAAAGGATATAAAAACAATGATATACCTGTTACTTTTAATTATTTACATTAATTTTAATACCTGGTATGTCTGCCTTTGGCCTTAATTACCGCCTTTATTTTGTTTGCCATATTGCTCACTAAGTTGTTGCATACTGAGCTTGGCAGTTTATTCCATTCCTGCTGTATAATGTTCTTCAGTTCACTTTTAGAGGTGCATCTGTGCTTCCTGATACTCTTCCCGAGATGGGCCCACAGGTGTTCGATGCAGGGCCGGATTAACCATTAAGCAAAATAAGCCCGTGCTTAGGGCATCAAGGGAAGGGGGGCACCACAGAAGTTTTCCATTGTCGGATTTACCATGGATTTATTATACTATTATAATCGCGGCTTATAGCCTATAAGCTGTTGAAAACTGAATTATATATATTCATATATAGTATTTATTTTTTTTCATTGTTTGAATTTGTAGTGAACAACAACCCTTTTGAGAGAATAAATATATTTCGTTGTAATCACACACTTTACGCTTTGCGTTATTATTTTGTTTATATCAAATCTTTGAGCGCCATATTAAAAATACATATAGATTAAATATTTTCGTGTGCTATAGGAAGTTATTCTGAACGTGTGATTTGTGCATATAATATTAAATATATATTTTACATAATCATTTGGTATTGTTTTACAGAAAGATTTAGGTTTATAGAATTGTAATATAAATTAATATTAAAATAAAAGAAACTATAAACTCTCTATATTGCTGTTGTATCAAGTGATGTTTATCACGGCCATTATAATAATAAGATATACTGACCTAAGTTAATTAGCGTTGAAGAAGTTTATCTGTTGCTCTCTCTTCTTCTCTAGGGTAAGTCTATGAAGTGTACTTTATTTGTATATATAACAATATTTTATCATACACGTATCTTTATTTTATAATTTATTTATCTATTGTCATAACAGTATAAAAGAATTTAGATTGTAATAACCAGAGTGAATAATTTGTAATGTATATATAACATCAAACGTAGTTAGGACAATTTAGGCCCTAAGCAAATGTTCATATTTCCTATAATTAAATATTGTGTTTTAAATAAATAAATAAATGTAAATATAAAATGTGGCTCGTTAATAGTGAAATGTTAATATTGATATTTTTATAGATTGCGTATTATTAATTCTAATGTTAAGTATTTTTATTTTATAGGTTTCGGTTCCTTCTTTCGGTTCCTTCTTTTGGTTCCTTCTTTCGATTTGATTTGTATTCAACATTTCGAGTTGATATTTCGGTTGAGTTATATTTAATTGCCACTTATATTTAAATTGCCACTTTGGTTGTGTACGGTTCCCATTTTGTCTTTCTGAGAATAAAAGAACAAAGCCAAGATTGTGATATGTGTAACTGTGTTGATTGCCACATAATATACAAATAAAATATTCTTTTTATTTCTGTATTTTACAGACCCCAAGAACCAAGATGAAACGTGTTCAGTTAAGTGGTGCACAAAAGCGAAAACTATCAAAAGAGAAACAAGAGAAGACTTTGGATTTAGAGTCCAAGACTGCAAAGCTGACTGATTTCTTCACACAAGTTCCACGACCACAACGTCAACATGATATACCGATTCTGAATCAAAACCAATCTCCGTCATCAGAAGTGGACACAAATACCACTTTGATCACTTCAAAATCAAAATATGATGACGTTGGAATCACCGAGGTGTCACAAGCAGGTTCATCTACCACATGTCTCACTACTGATCTCACTTTGCCTGTAAATTCTCTTGATACCTCTACTGCAAATGTTGATTCAAGTTGCTTTACAAGACATTCTGGGGTTGAAATAATTGCTGAAAATGAAAGTTTAGTGGACCATGGTGATGGTGGTGAAATGAATCAGTCTGCAGAAGATGAAGTAAATATAGCAAAAGATCCAGGGTTGTGGCTTGATTTCTCTGCTGATGATGTGGCTTATTGGATTGCTTGTGGACCCAGTGACTGTCAACACCACAATGGGCCATTTGACAAGTCTTACCGGCATTTCAGTAGTGGCAAACCAGCAAGATACTGTTCACAAAAACTTTTCGTTGGGACAAAAGCCAATGGTGAGAAATACAAGAGAGAGTGGTTATTGTATTCACCATCAACAGGATCAGTTTACTGTTATGTTTGTAAACTGTTTGCTCCTAAAAATGTCTCACATTTTGTTATAAGAGAAGGGTTCAGTGACTGGCGAAATACTATTGTAATTGATCATCATGAAAAAAGCACTACTCACCGAGACTCTATGCTAACATACTTAACTCGCAGACAAGGTGCGGGGTTGGGACAACAGTTGGAAAAACAAATTCAGGAAGAGTGTGATTACTGGGAACATGTCTTGAGGCGTGTCATAGCTGTTATTTGTACGTTAGCTGAACGTGGCTTGTCTTTTCGAGGAACAGAAGAAAGATTTGGATCATTGCAGAATGGGAATTTTTTAGGGCTGCTTGAGCTCATAAGCCGGTTTGATCCATTTTTAGCAGGTCACATTTTGAAATATGGAAATTCTGGCAAAGGAAATCCTTCTTACCTGTCCAAAACCACCTGTGAGGAACTCATTCAACTAATGGCTCAAAAGGTCCACGCACTCATTGTTGACGAAGTAAAATCTTCTGGTTATTTTAGTTTGTCAGTTGATTCAACACCAGATCTATCACATATCGATCAGTTAAGTGTTGTACTTAGGTACTTAAAAGATGGACAGCCTATTGAACGCTTTTTAACCTTTCTGAAAATGAAAAGCCATACTGGTGAGGAAATGGCAAATCAGGTGTTGCAGTACTTACGTGAAGTTTGTAAGCTAAACTTTTCAAAATGTAGGGGTCAATCTTACGACAACGCTGCCAACATGTCTGGGCGTTATAAGGGGATGCAGCAAAAAATTTTAGAAACAAACAAGTTTGCTATATATGTGCCCTGTGCAGCCCATTCACTAAATCTGGTAGGCCGAAGTGCTGTTGACTGCTGTCAAGAGGCGGTTAATTTCTTCTCTACAGTGCAGTTGCTCTATACCTTTTTTTTAGCCTCAACCAGCAGGTGGGAAATTCTTAAAGGTTGTATTGGAAATGAAAGTGTCTTAAAATCCCTCTCTGATACCAGATGGGAGGCACATGCTATGGCAACAGCAGCAATTTTGAAATCTTTCCTTAAAATTTTAGAAGCGTTAGAATGTATAGCTGAAGACCAGTCACAAAAGGGAGACACTAGAAGAGAAGCAAATAATATTGCAAATAAGATGCAAGAGCTAGAATTCGTTTTTATGTTGAATTTTTGGGATGAGATTTTGCAAAATTTTCATAGAGTAAGCAAAGTTCTACAGAATAAGGATGTGAACTTAAAAACATGTGCAGATCTGTATGGATCATTAGCTGACCAACTGTGCACTTCACGAGATGAATTTGAAAGATATGAAGCAGCTACAAAGGAAATGCTACCAGATGTTGATTACAAGGCAGCTCAAACTCGCAAACGTATCAGAAAGAAGGTACCCAATGACGGAGATGCACCAGAAGTATATCTGAATGCCAGAGATAAATTTCTTATCACCACCTTTTACACAATTGTTGACAAACTTGAAACTGAGATGAGAAGAAGAGGAGAGATATACAAAGAAATAGCAGAGAGATTTTCTTTTCTAAGTGATGTGCCACATAATGTCACCACTTCATCATCTACTGAAATTGAAAGGTATTCTCAGGGTTGTAAAAAGATGATTGATGCTTACCCAGAGGACTTGAACACTAATTTCTCTGCTGAGCTTCAGCAGTTTCACTCATATGTGTGCCATAAGTTCAGTGCAAAAAAAAATGTAAAAAAAGATTCAGTCATGCTGAACTTTATAAAATAATTGTAGAAGACAATATTGAGTGTGCCTTCCCAAATGTAGAAATTGCCTTTCGTATATTTTTAACATTAATGGTCACAAATTGCTCAGCTGAGCGTTCATTTTCTCAGTTGAAGTATATTAAAAATACCAACAGAACAACTATGCAACAAGGCAGGCTGGATGCCTTATCTCTACTAAGTATAGAAGCAGATGTGTTACGTAAGATTAGTTTTGAGGATCTGATCAAAGACTTTGCAATTAAAAAAAGTAGGAGAAAACTTTTCAAATATAAATGAAGTGGAAGTATACAAAAATAAACATTATTTTCCATCTTACTGTAAGTTTTGTTTCATTTCAAAAAATAAAATTTTATTTTATGGTTTATTTTTGTTTATATTTTGAATTACATATATATGGGGCACCAAAATCTTTTAAGTGCTTTGGGCCTCTAAAGGTTTAATCCGGCCCTGGTTCGATGGGATTTAGGTCTGGTGATTGAGGGGGCCAATCCATGACTCTGATATTATTCTGCTCGAACCAATTTTTGCTGTGACGAGAAGTGTGGCACGGAGCGTTGTCTTGTTGGAAGATGACACCTTCAGGGACATTATTGTTGAAGATTTTGGCTACTGATCGCTCATATACTTGATCCAGCATGGTGGTGTACTTGATAGAGTTCATCCTGCCGTCACAGATTTTCAACATTCCGGTCCCTGCCAGAGCCATGCAACCCCACACCATGATGCTACCCCCTCCGAACTTCACAGTAGGTACCACGCATTCAGCATAGTATGCTTCACCTGCTCTTCAGCAAACATAAACGGCGCCAGGGGTCCCGAAAAATCTGACAAAAAAGTAGGATAAATGAATTGTTTTACCATAACGGTTGTAACGCATTTAAATGCATTTATATACAATGTAACAATATAAATAAGTAACTACTCTGAATGTGTATCTTACCTCGAAGTTACTTTCATCGGACCAGATCACTTTAGCCCAGTCCTCAAGGGTCCAATTTTGGTGTTGTTTGGCCCACATTAGACGCTTCTTTCGGTTGACCTCAGACAGAAACGGCTTTTTCCTGGCCTTCCGTGCTTTGAGGCCTTTTTCTGCAAGCCTTCTTCCAGCGGTACGACTGGAGATGGACTTCCCAGTTGTTGACTGAAAGGCTGCAGCGACGTCCGAGGATGATTTCTTACGATCTCTCAGGCTAATTCTTTTCAGCAGCCGGTCTTCTCGGGCCGTCGTTGACCTTTTCCTACCTTGCCCTGCCCTATTCTTGTAAGACTTGGTTTCCTTGTACATTTTTAACGTTGTCTGTACTGCACATCTTGAGCATTTCATTTGTTTTGCAATCTTAACCTGGGATAGTCCTTGCGAATGTAATAAGACTATTTAGGCCCGTTCAGCTTCTGACAGTAGCTTACCCCTCGCCATTATTGTAGCAACTACTTTTGTAAACACATAGAACGTGTGATATTAGGTTGTTTCTTCTTCTTAACTTGCTTACATTTGTATTATCTTCGTTTTACATCTCACAAATTTCCTGAAAAACAAATAAATGTATGTTATGTTCGTTATTTATTCTTGATATCTTAGCAAAAACATTAAAGTTTCGATTAATCACTAAAACAACACATTTGAAATTATTAAACGAATTAATATGTAGTTTAAAACAAAAAAAGACGGGGTGCCTAATAATTCTGACCAAGGCTATATATATATATATATATATATATATATAGATAGATAGATAGATAGAGAGAAAGAGAGTTTGAAAGCACAATTAGAGTGCCAAAAAATAACACTGATAAAACCCACAAAGATAAAAGTATAAAGTTTGCGTTGAACTTGCCTGACGAGCGGGACAAGCTTCCCAGGAAAGCTTCGCTTTATATATTTTTATCTTTGTGGGAGATTTATAAGTGATACACGAGTACATATATATATATATATATATATATATATATATACTGAACTCAGAATGGTCCCCTGAGGTTTTTTCATGATACACACAGACCGTGCAGGAAACAAGGAACTTTTCTGGGAAAATTAAATCCACTATAATCCGAATAAGTAATGGTAAATGACAAACACTATAGTTTTTTCTTTTTCATGATGCTAGCCCGACGTGGACAACGGGTCACTCGCAAAGAGGCCCCAAAAATATAGTTTCCCTCACCAGCTAATGGTAAATGAGAGAGAGGTAAATGGTGAGGGAAGCTATATTTTTGGGGCCTCTTTGCGACTGACCCGTTGTCCACGTCGGGCTAGCATCATGAAAAAGAAAAAACTATAGTATTTGTCATTTACCGTTACTTATTCGGATTATAGTGGATTTAATTTTCGCAGAAGTTACTTGTTCCCTGCACGGTCTGTGTGTATCATGAAAAAACCTCAGGGTGACCATTCTAAGTTCAGTATATACTGTGTGTGTGTATATGTATATATATATATATATATAATATATATATATATATATATATATATATATACGCTGCAAACCCACAAGGAAAAAGAAAAACGATTCCAAGGCCTTTCGTGTATTCAAAGCTACACCTCGTCAGGGAATGAAGATAAAAGGCGAGAAGCCCATAAATATATACACGTACAGGAAAACCAAAACAATTAGCACATACTTAACAAGGGTTAATGAGAGGCAAAAGAAATTTTAACATGATGTCGTCAATGTTATACGTCCCCGCACTGTTATTGAAAGTGTTTTTAAAATGAATAAATGCACATTCTAGAATATTTCTTTCTATTATATCTCTGTTTTTAACAAGCGCTTTAGAACTATCCCACTTGATGCTATGGTTACATCTATACATATGGTTAAATAAAGCATTGGAAGTATTAGCTGTTCTACACGCATATTTATGCTGTTTTACCCTAATATCTAACGTTTTACCGGTTTGGCCTATATATACTGAGTTACATTGTGTACATCCAATCGAATACACACAGCCAACAACATTATCAGGGCTATTCTTTATTAGGCGTGATTTAACAGTATTATTATACTTAAAGATTACATTAATGCCAATTGCTTTAAGTACAGTTGGAAGGTATTGAAAATTAACATGGTAAGGTAGGCTAAGGATATTTTTACGCTGAAATTCCTTTACAATTACATTATTATAATACCTATTCTTGGCTTTCTTAAGACAGTTATCTAGTTATTTAGCCAAAGGTTGTGTGTATAGTGCTTTTAATACGAGGTTTGAATCGAATTATCCTTTGAGGTTTGAAAAAGCCCTAAAAACACTGAAAAATAATGATTCATTACATATTACTAAAGCGGACAAATCCAATTCGATCGTCATCATGGACAAAAACAGTTATGTTGAAAAGATGAATACGTTATTAAGTGATCGTGACACGTACAAACCTCTAAATAGAGACCCATTGGAGGATGTTAATAAAATGTTTAACAGAAAATTAAGAGAAATATTAAAAAATAACTATAATGGGCTTTCACAGCAGTTTCTTAGTATCAATCCGTCACTACCATATCTGTACGGCTTAGTAAAAACACACAAAGTTAATAATCCCATGAGGCCTATTGTTAGCTCAGTGGGCTCCGTAACCTATAAGCTATCAAAATGGTTCGTTAGTTTATTAACGCCGTTAGTTGGCTCTATTTCTGAGTCACATATTGTAAATAGCATGGATCTTATTGACAAACTGAAATTCCCTAATGACCCTAATTTCAAATTGGTAAGCTTCGATGTATGCTCGCTATTCACAAAAGTCCCTGTTGATGACCTACTTGATTTTTTAAAAGATAAGATCTCTGAATATTCTTTCCCTGTTCAACACAACACTCTTATTGAGTTAATTAAGCTTTGTGTCAAAGATTGTAAATTTCAGTTTGAAAATAAGTTTTATGCTATGTCGTTTGGATTGGCTATGGGAAATCCCCTTTCACCTGTACTAGCTAATTTATATATGGAATTTTTTGAAAGTAGAATTTTGCCTACGATTGTTAATTTTAACCTGGTTTGGCACAGGTATATAGATGATATTTTATGCCTTTGGCCTAATAATTTGGATGTGGACTTATTTCTTGGTAGGCTCAACAATTTAGTCCCATCTATTAAGTTTACAGTTGAAAAAGAAAATGATGGAAGCCTATCATTTCTTGATCTAAAAATTTGGAGATGCTCTAATCAGTTCAAATATGAAGTCTACTGTAAGCCTACTAATAATGACTCTTATGTGCATTTTTATTCGGACCATCATCCTTCGATTAAATCCTCTATTTTCTCTGCTATGTTTCTTCGAGCATTGAGAGTTGTCAGTCCTGAATTTTTAGATTCCGAGTTATGCAATATCATGAATATTGGTACTAAATTATGTTATCCTACTTCATTTTTAGATAACTGTCTTAAGAAAGCCAAGAATAGGTATTATAATAATGTAATTGTACAGGAATTTCAGCGTAAAAATATCCTTAGCCTACCTTACCATGCTAATTTTCAATACCTTCCAACTGTACTTAAAGCAATTGGCATTAATGTAATCTTTAAGTATAATAATACTGTTAAATCACGCCTAATAAAGAATAGCCCTGATAATGTTGTTGGCTGTGTGTATTCGATTGGATGTACACAATGTAACTCATTATATATAGGCCAAACCGGTAAAACGTTAGATGTTAGGGTAAAACAGCATAAATATGCGTGTAGAACAGCTAATACTTCCAATGCTTTATTTAACCATATGTATAGATGTAACCATAGCATCAAGTGGGATAGTTCTAAAGCGCTTGTTAAAAACAGAGATATAATAGAAAGAAATATTCTAGAATGTGCATTTATTCATTTTAAAAACACTTTCAATAACAGTGCGGGGACGTATAACATTGAGGACATCATGTTAAAATTTCTTTTGCCTCTCATTAACCCTTGTTAAGTATGTGCTAATTGTTTTGGTTTTCCTGTACGTTGTATATATTTATGGGCTTCTCGCCTTTTATCTTCATTCCCTGACGAGGTGTAGCTTTGAATACACGAAAGGCCTTGTAATCGTTTTTCTTTTTCCTTGTGGGTTTGCAGCATTTATTCATTTCACGTGTTTTATTGTGAAATTCATCCCATATATATATATATTATATATACATACTGTATATATTTTGGGTAGTTGCGAAAATAAAAAATCTAAATTGTACAGATCTTACTCGCTACACTTGTTTTCTCTCTAGATATAATCAGAGAGATAAAATTTTAGTTAAATCAAATAATATTTAGAGGTCACTCAATAACGTAGACGTTTCCTACAATATACCAAAAAATTAAGAATATCACGTATGTTCTTATCACTTTCTGATGTGTATTTTGATTATTTTTTCACAAAATATGGAAGTTGAACCATCTACATCAACTCGTGGTCAATCGCCTGTTAGAACCCAGTAGTATGGGCTCATTTGGTTAGAGGAAGTTGGGGTGCTCTGAAATCCTGCCCCTGGAGGGGCCCCCTGAACGCCTTCGTTATGAGGGGCCCCCTCTTACTTAAGTTCCTAACCCATTTATGGGGTCTCACCGTCTTAATGAAGGGCAGTTGCCCCTTGAGGGGCCCACCCCTCCTCCTCGGGAAAAAAAGGTCTCGTCATCACCTTCCTTCAAAAAAAAAAAAGAAATCCTCGCCTTCCTCCTTGAAAAAAAGAAAAAAAAGAAATAGGATTCGTCTTCACCTTCCTTTAAAAAAAAAAAAAAAATCATCCTCGCCTTCCTTCACGAGGAAAAAAAAAAAATTCCACCTTCTTGGTCTTTCATGAGACGGACAAAATCAAACAAGCAAAAACAGACAAAACCAACAAACAAATACAGACAATGACAAAGTTTGACACTTGATTTTCAACTTATACCCTTGAACATTAGAAATGAAAACTTAAAATATCTGAAAAAAAGTTTAATAGACATAACGAGTGTAAACAGCCTCAAAACATATTATCACATTCTAATACCACATTACCTACTCAAATGTATTTCCATTTTTATACGTTAACAAACTGCTAACATCACAAGAAACAAAATCAGGTTAAACATATTTTAATTCAAAAGCAGATTCTTTGTTTAATATTTGTATTATGAAAAATAAAATGAAGGTTTATTATTTTAATTTAAATAAATTAATTTCTCTCTTTTTTAAGGGAAACTGGCATATTTTCAACCGCTCTGAATCAAATACAAGAATTTTTTTATACATTCATAATATGTACTTATTTGCTTATTTACTTTTAAATATATAGTTTTTTGTTGTTTACATCGCTATATATCAACACATTCACATGACAACTTCTGGTTTCTGAACTATTAATTTTAATGCACATCAAATTTTGTTATAAAATTGCATGTGCTAAAAGAACATCAAGCTGCGTAATGCGGCTTTAAAACTATAACATCAAAGCTGTTTTCCTCCTCTAAACACCCACTTAAATATTGTTACTAATATTGAGTTATTGTTATTATTACATATATATGTACACGTGCTAAGAGTATTTAAATTAAATATATTGATTTCAATTCCCTTCGTAATAAAAGCATACGGCAACTCACCCCAATCTTGCTATATTTTTCTCACAGTAACTGTCTTCAGAGTATTAGTTAAGTTTAACTTTCTTTTAACGACTATTAGTTGCTACTAATCTTATTATTATTATTATTATAATTGTTTTATTTTATTATATATATATATATATGTATAGAAACAACGTAAGTATAGAGGAGTGTTCTGCACACGAGGAAGAGAAATAACGAACAAATGAAAAATGAGGCACCCGCCCGGGAATCGAACCCAGGATCTTCCAATTGCCGGTCAGATATGCTAACCACTACACCACAGAGCCTCGATAGTCAGAAGTCGCAATTCTCCTACATAGGGCAGAAACCAATGCCTTGTGAGGGCACCCCCGCAAATCGTGAATATGTACATTTAACTGCAATGACCACGCAGTGTATTAATGTATAGAAACGACGTAAGTATAGAGGAGTGTTCTGCACACGAAGAAGAGAAATAACGAACAAATGAAAAATGAGGCACCCGCCTGGGAATCGAACCCAGGATCTTCCAATTGCCGGTCAGATATGCTAACCACTACACCACAGAGCCTCGATAGTCAGAAGTCGCAATTCTCCTACATAGGGCAGAAACCAATGCCTTGTGAGGGCACCCTCGCAAATCGTGAATATGTACATTTAATTGCAATGACCACGCAGTGTATTAATGTATAGAAACGACGTAAGTATAGAGGAGTGTTCTGCACACGAGGAAGAGAAATAACGAACAAATGAAAAATGAGGCACCCGCCCGGGAATCGAACCCAGGATCTTCCAATTGCCGGTCAGATATGCTAACCACTACACCACAGGTGCAATTAAAGAAAACTGGATGTCGAGTTTGTGGGGGTTGGCATTTTTTAAATAGATTCAGTGGGAAATAGGTACTGAAAGTTGAGAGATTTTTCATCAAGAACCTTTCTAGTTGCAGTCTTAGAGCCTATTCACATTACTTTAATTATCATTTCTCTAATTTATCGACTGTTCAAAATTCCTCATAATTCTCATAATGGACGTATTTGTTTTCACTTTTCTTTCACACCAGTCAGTCAGAGTATTTACATCAATCACACAGAATGTACGTGCTTATTGTTTTTGTCACTAGCTGTACCAAACATGTCTTTACAAAATGAAGCGCACCGTTACACAACGTTTAAAATGTTATAATTTAATACTTTATGATATCAGATCTCGTATAAAAAACATCATTTTCTGTACAAATGGCCACAAAAATACTTTCAATCCTAATATATGTACTTATAGAACGCACCATACCCTTTTTCACCTGTATTAAAAACGTAAAACTGACAGTTGTATCATCATGCGATCTTAGATTCTGCAATGACGTAAGTGAGCCTTAACATTTAATTTAAAATTATTTAAAAGATCATTCGAGGGAACTGTACATCGATCTCATTATATATATATATATATATATATATAAGGAGTTTGTATGTGGCATTCCAACAGAAGGCAGGAAGTGTCTGAACCCTGTTTCTCCCATCACTGTCCTCCTCACCTGGCCTTTCTACATGTCTCGTCTACCCTGTGAGCAGTCCAGCATACTCTCAAACACGCGCTTATCACTATATTCCTTACTACACACGCATGCATCTTACACACTACACAGTCCTTTCAAAAAAGGTGTAATTTCAGTAGTCTCGGAGATTCGCGATTGGCCCCTCCTTCCTGCTTGCATCGTATATATTACGAAGCAAGTCTCTCTACACTTAACAGGTTTCCTCATTGTCTAAAATTTATAAAGTTCTCTCTTATTGCTTTCCTTATTGTAATGGGCATCACAACCGATTTTTAAATAGTATTTAAGTATTATGTTGAGCAACATAGCTAGATAACCCTGCCACAGCCTAGTTTCTTAGCATAATCATGAAACATGAAACGATTATATATATATATATATATATATATATATAAATATATATATATATATATATACGGCAAAAGTAGTTTGAAGATTTATTCCATCTCACGACTGACTATAATTATACACTTTAGAGGAGTTTACAAATTGCATATATTTAGACAAAAAGTATTAGGTCTTACGCTGATTTCATGTCAATATCAGCATGCTTCACTGCCCTTCAGTCATTGTGACCTTAGATCGTACCAGAACTATGGTCTTGACAAAGCACAATGTGTTAAATTTAAATATTGATTTATTGTTATTATTACATATATATGTACACGTGTTAAGAGTATTTAAATTAAATATATTGATTTCAATTCCCTTCGTAATAAAAGCATCTGCCAACTCTATCCCAATCTTGCTATATATTTTTCTCAGTAATTGTGTTCAGAGTAGCAGTTAAGTTTAACTTTCTTTTAACGACTATTAGTCTGGAAATAACTCTTGTCTCGAACGCGAAACAAGTCGTGGGGATCAAATTTCTATGTGGCGCATGTACACAGACTGTAAATTCTTTCGCGGTCTTTAAAGAAATGGAGATAGCAGACTCGAAAGTTACAAAAAAGAACGAAATAATGGGGACGCATGTGTCCGAAAGGGTCCCAACGAAAAACAGGGTGGATGAGAGAGAAGACGAAATAACGATTAACAGCATAATAACGAACAACAATTTAATAACAAATAACGATATAAACAACGTAATACGGAAGGAAGACATAGATGAAAGGAAAGAAATAAGTAAAAGTGGCGAAGTAGACAAACGGTCCAACGAGCGAAATGATAAAAAGATAATAACTAAAAACGTAGAAAATAAACAGCCAAAGAAAAATAATGATAATGCCAAAACTAAGAACTTGGTAAAATAAGAAAGAAAGCAGAAGCGTAGAAAATATCGTATGCAAATACTACGCGAAAGGAAACTGCAGATATCGGGATGGGCAATGCATATATGCACATCCCACATTATGCAAAATGCATTACACAAGTGGATATTGCAAGTTTGATAAGAAATGCATGTTCCACCATCTTACGGTCTGCAACACTTATGAAAGATATGGGAGTTGCAAATACGAAAAAAAATGCCGATACCACCACCCTCAAAGGAACGCACCGAGGGAACAGAAAAAACGAACATCAAAGAAGAGTGGAAATTTTTTAGACGCAGCCAACACATTTCAGCTGCTAAATACTCTCCAGCAATTACAAAACCAGCTGACAAATATAAATATAGAAATCCGAGAGCCGGACAGAAGGTACGAACAAAGACACTTCATGCGTTATCGGGACAACAGGTACCGACAAAGATAAAAAGAGGTAAATTCTCGGAGGACCACAAGGCAACGAAACCGGCACCCCCATCGGAAAACAAAGCGGAACCACCTGTATGCGAAAAAGAAAGAGAAAAAATAAAAATAATCCTAGCCAACATACAGGGCCTTAAATCAAACCAGTCCACGAACAAAGTTGCATACCTGAAAGGACTCATGCAAGAAGCCGGAGCAGACTTTGCATGCCTCACGGAAACTCATCTAAAGGACTGCCAGGCGAACTGTGAAAATTGTGAGTCCTGTATTGACAAAAAAGAAATACAAATTGACAACTATAACATCCTCCGAGCCGACAGAACAGTGAGACGTAAAGGAGGATGTGCTATTTACACACGCGAAAGGCACATAGCAGAAATGGTTATAAGTACCTCAAACAACTACGTAGAATGTGTAGCAGCAAAAATTGAAAAATTAAATATGGTACTAATTGTAATGTACAGACCCCCAAACACGCCAACCTCAAAATTTTCAGATTCCATTACAGAGGTAAGAAACTTAGTAAAAGATCTACACTCTCCAACCCCAAATATTTTTCTCTGTGGTGATTTTAATTTCCCATTCATGAAATATAAAAGGATAGGAAAAAATATATGTATCCACCAGGACAAGGGGGGCACACGAGAAGACCAGGAGCAGGTAAAAATGCTACTAGCTTTAGCTGATGAATTTATGTTAACGCAAGAAATAACAGAAAACACAAGAAAAAACAACTGCCTAGATTTGGTATTCACAAACAACAGTAATCTAATTGATAATGTAGAAATCTCCCCAACTATGATATCAGACCACAATATCATTGAAATAACAACTAATATAAAGGCAACAGGAAAGGAAAGAACACGCACAACAGAACGAAGCAAATTCGAAATTTTTAATTTTCACTCCAAAGCTATAAACTGGGAAGATGTGACATCCAGCATGGAAGTAATAGATTGGAAAACCATTTTCGAGGCCAAGACAACGGAAGAGATGCTAATGACGTTAGAGGAGAAGACGTTAGAAATTGTGGAAAAACATGTCCCAAAGATACAACAAAGAGGAAAGAGAAGCAGGTTCGAAAGACAAAAGAGGGCATTGTTCCGAAAGAGAAAAAGAGTGACTGCAAAATTAAGTAATTGTAAAGATAACAACATCAGAAAAATATTAAATGATAAACTACAAAGTATCGATGTCGTCATACAGGAACAAATCGAGAAGCATACAGAAAAAGAAGAAGATGACGCTATAGAAGCGATAAAGGTTAACTCAAAGTACTTCTATAATTTCGCAAAAAGAAAGTCGAAAAACCAAGCGACTATCGGACCTTTAAAAAATGAGAACAGTGATTTATCTGATGATCTAACAGAAGTATCTGAAATATTAAAAGCTCAGTATGAATCATCTTTCAGTATCCCAAAAACTGACAAATTGATTTGCGATAGAAACGCGTTCTTTGAAGAAGAACCACAAGGGGAAAGTATAACGGATTTCGACTTTACGACGGATGATATTACACAAGCCATAGGGAAACTAAAAACACACTCAGCGGCAGGACCGGATAAATGGAATGCCACACTGATCAAAAACTGCAAGAATGCAATCGCTGAGCCCCTATACTGGATATGGAGACGATCATTAGACACGGGAGAAATACCGGGCATCCTGAAGAGCGCGAACATAGTCCCAATATATAAAGGAGGAGATCGATCCCAGGCCAAAAACTATAGGCCAGTGTCGCTTACATCTCATCTCACTAAAATATTTGAAAGAATAGTTAGACAGAAAATCTATGACTTTTTGGAAACTCAGAAAAAATTCAATGATAACCAACACGGGTTTCGATCAGGCAGATCATGCCTATCACAACTAATGGAACACTACAACAACATTATTGATTCACTTGAAAGTAATGAAAACTATGATGTACTATACACAGACTTTGCTAAAGCGTTCGACAAGTGTGACCACGGAATCATAATACATAAACTGAAATATATGGGAATAACAGGAAAAGTAGGGAAATGGATATATAATTTCCTTAGTGAGCGGAGGCAAGTCGTTACAGTACAAGGAGTATCTTCATCAGAATCAGAGGTCCTCAGCTCAGTACCACAAGGAACAGTATTAGCTCCACTACTCTTCATAATCATGCTAACTGACATAGATGAGGACGTTACCAGAGACAGCACAGTAACATCCTTTGCGGATGACACAAAGATCAGTAGAAAAATAAGAAACCCAGAAGACATAGGATCTCTACAAACCGACATAAACAAAATCTACAAGTGGACTGAAGACAACAATATGAAGTTTAACACCGAGAAATTTCAGCTATTACGGTAAAAAAAGGAAGACCTAAAGTGCATGGAATATTATACCCCAAATGGACAGGAAATTCAGAGAAATTCCAGAGCAAAAGATTTAGGGGTTGTAATGACAGATGATGCGAAATTTGAAACACAAAATAAGATAGCAGTAAACAGAGCAAAGAGAATAACGGGTCAGATATTGAGAACCTTTAAACGAAGGGATAGGAATGTAATGATTCCTCTACTGAAAACCCTGATAATACCCAAATTAGAATACTGCTCGGTCCTAACTTCCCCATATAAAAAAGAAGACATTAGACAGCTGGAGGGGATCCAAAGAAGCTTCACAGCCAAGATCAATGGGTGCAAAGAACTAAATTACTGGGAAAGGTTACGAGAACTAGACCTATATTCACTGGAAAGGAGAAGAGAGAGATACACCATTATTTACACTTGGAAAATAATGGAGAAACTAGTCCCTAATCTTACTCTGAATCCCATAACTCCCCAAACAACGATGGAAAGTAGAAGCGGTAGACTGTGTCGTATTCCCAAATTGAAGGCGAGACAGGGAACATCCTTAACCCTGAAAGAAAATAGTTTTGTAGTGAGAGGACCAAAACTGTTTAATCAGTTGCCCAAAGACCTAAGAAACACGAAGGGAGTTGCAGTGGAAATCTTCAAAAGAAGACTAGACGCCTGGCTCAGAACAATCCCCGATGAGCCGGGCGTACCTGGCTATGTGAGGTGGAGAGCGCAAGAATCCAACTCACTACTTCACCAGGCCAACTCGAGAGGAGGGGCGACAAGCTTGACCTTCGCGAAATGAGAAATCATCGCGCGGAACCTTTGTAAGGTTGTAAGGTAAGGTATATATATATAATAACACAATATCCAAATAAGTACGTTCGGATAAAAAACTTTCTCAATAGATGCAATTAAAGAAAACGGGGTGTCGAGTTTGTGGGGGTTGGCATTTTTAAATAGATTCGGTGGGAAATAGGTACTGAAAGTTGAGAGATTTTTCATGAAGAACCTTTCCTGTTGCAGTCTTAGAGCCTATTCACATTACTTTAATTATCATTTCTCTAATTTATCGACTGTTCACAATTCCTCATAATAAATGTATTTGTTTTCACTTTTATTTCACACCAGTCAATCACAATATTTACATCAATCACACAGAATGTACATGCTTATTGTTTTTGTCACTAGCTGTACTAAACATGGTTTTACAAACTGAAGCGTACCGTTATACAACGTTTAAAATGTTATAATTTAATACTTTATGATAGCAGAGCTGCATAAAAAACATCATTTTCTGTACAAATGGCCACAAAAATACTTTCAATCCTAATATATGTACGTATAGTATGCAACATACGCTTTTCCAACTGTATTAAAAACGTAAAACTGAAAGTTGTATCATCAGGCGATCTTCGATTCTGCAATGACGAAAGTGAGTCTTAACATTTAATTTAAAATTATTTAACAGATCATTCGAGGGAACTGTACATCGATCTCATTATAACTTCTGGTTCATAATAACCTGCCATGCATATTTACACGAGTCGAATTTAAATAAATAAATAAATATATATATATATATATATATATATATATATATATATATATATATATATATATATATATATATATATATATATATATATATATATATATAAGGAGTTTGTATGTGGCATTCCAACAGGAGACAGGAAGTGTCTGAACCTTGTTTCTCCCATCACTGTCCTCCTCACCTGGCCTTTTTACCTGTCTCGTCTACCCTGTGAGCAGTCCAGCATACTCTCAAACACCCGCTTCTCACTATATTCCTTACTACACACGCATGCATCTTACACACTACACAGTCTTTTCAAAAAAGGTGTAATTTCAGTAGTCTCGGAGATTCGCGATTGGCCCCTCCTTCCTGACTGCATTGTATATATTACCAAGCAAGTGTCTCTACAGTTTACAGGTTTCCTCATTGTCTAAAATTTATAAAGTTCTCTCTTTTTGCTTTCCTTATTATAATGGACATCACAACCGATTTTTAAATAGTATTTAAGTATTATGTTGAGCAACATAGCTAGATAACCCCGCCACAGCCTAGTTTCTTAGCATAATTATGAAACATGAAACAAGATTATATTAATATATATATATATATATATATATATATATACAAATAGTTTGAAGATTTATTCCATCTCACGACTGACTATAATTATACACTTTAGAGGAGTTTGCAAATTGCATATATTTAGACAAAAAATATTAGGTCTTACGCTGATTTCATGTCAATATCAGCATGCTTCACTGCCCTTTCAGTCATTGTGACCTTAGATCGTACAAGAACTATGATCTTGACAAAGAACAATGTGTTAAATTTACCAAACAAGGATAACCTATGTTCAGGACTCTGGACATTTCCATAATCAACATCAACTAAACCTATTTGATCGTACTTTTCTTTATGTACATTATAATGTTATAATGTTTCAGACCAACAAAGAACCTAGGATCCACTCGTGGCTGGTCCTAACTGTGTTCGTAATTGTGTATTGTGTCTGTCCTCCGTGATGGCGGAGGGGACCTACAATTTTACGTGGGTTCCGAACCACAAGAACATAAGAAATTTATGTAACAATTGCCTTTACATTCGCAACTACCAATTTTTGCAAAACTAAATAATTATCAATTAAAAACTAATTAATTATCGATTTAAAACTAAAGATAGAATCTCTGGATCCAGAGGATCAAGTCATAATAGACTACTATCTACAAATATGTTACACTCTATATCTATTTATAACCGACATGCAAATATATCAGATCCAAGGAATCCAGTCAATTTCATTACGGTATCCATCAATACTAGTACCTTGCCCAACGAAAAATAAGTCACGGTCCATATCGATTGCGGACCAAGTCAAAATTTACAACCATATACATTACAACATACATACTTCGGAGGAAAAGTGTAGGTGTGGCTGTAAAGACTGTACAGTAATGTAGAAATGTGTGTGCACCCATTTTGGGTCTCCCATTTAAAGGTGTTTGTGGGGCAAGTGAAGATCATGAGTTTTTCAATACCTCACTACTATGGGGGGCACCGCTCGGCAGAGGAATCTCTTTAACTGGGATGTGTAAGGACAGAGAGTATCCCCTAACCCAAGATGCTGCCTCCCTATATCCCACAACACTTGTGTTGAGCTGTGGGATCTATCACCACAAAGCCATAATTTTACTACCTTAAACTATACCCAATCTATCAACATATGCGTCTAATCGATTTTTAAACATGTTTATAGACGTGCTACTAATTACTTCTACCGGCAAACTATTCCAGTATTTACTATTCTATGCGTAAAAAAGTTTTTCGCAACTCCTGTCCCGAACCTTCTACTCGTCAACTTACACCCGTTATTTCTAGTCCTATTATATTGAGATATTTCGAAAAAGCTATCTCTATCTACGTTATCGAACCCATTCATAATTTTGAAAACCTGGATTAGATCACCCCTTCGCCTCCTAGTCTCGAGTCTTGTTAATTTTAACTCCTTAAGCCTATCCTCGTACGACTTTGACCTAAGCGACGGAATCATCTTAGTTGCTCGTCTTTGAACTCTTTCGAGTTTGTCTATATCTTTGCGCATATACGGATTCCAAAATTGGATTGCGTACTCCAAATGGGGTTTAACTAATGATTTATAAAGAGGAACTATAATATCGCGCGATTTGTACTCAAAATTTCGAGCTATAAAACCTAACACATTGTTCGCCTTATTGACCGCTGCTGTACTTTGTTTCGCTACTTTTAAATCACCAGTGACTATAACTCCTAAATCTTTTTCCTGCTCTACGCTTGTTAAATCTTTCTCTGACATACTACACGCAAAATTACCGTTACGCGAACCTATATGCAAAATTTTGCACTTATCAACGTTAAATCTCATTTGCCATGCGACTGACCAATCAACGATTTTATTCAGATCTTCCTGGATTTTACCTCTATCTTCGTCATTAATCGCCCTACCACCCAGCTTCGTGTCATCCGCAAACTTTGAAACTGTGCTGACTAGGCCGACATCTAAATCGTTAATATATATAAGAAAAAGTAAGGGGCCCAATACAGAACCCTGAGGAGCGCCACTCGCTACATTAGCCCAAGACGACTCCCCTCCATCAACGACCACCCTCTGTTTCCTACCTCGCAACCACTCTTCTATCCAATTTATTACTACACCCCTGATTCCATGAGCCTTAGTTTTTTCAATGAGTCTTTTGTGCGGCACAGTGTCAAACGCTTTTTGAAAATCTAAATACACTACATCAACCGCCCGATGTCTATCGTAAACGTCAACCACGCTTTGGAAAAATTCTAAAAGATTAGTTAAGCAAGATTTGTTTCGCCTAAAACCGTGCTGCGTATTTCTAACTAGTTTATGCACTTCTAAGTGTTCGACTATACGATCCCTAATTATTGATTCCAGTAGCTTACCTACAACAGACGTTAAACTGATTGGCCTATAATTTCCCGCCGCACCTTTATCGCCTTTCTTAAAGATAGGTGTTACGTTTGCTAACTTGAAATTATCTGGTACGGACCCTCAGAAATAGACGCATTAAAAATCTTTGTTAGCGGCACAACAATGCTATCTTTTAATTCTTTTAGTTGTATGGGATATATGGAATCCGGCCCCGGTGATTTACGCGTTTTCATTTTATCAATATAGCGCATTACCTCCCCTTCACTAACCACTATATTATCCAAAATATTACCATTATCAAAAGGTATTATGTCTATGACCGTAGGGATATTCGTTACATCTTCTATAGTAAAAACTGACGTAAAAAATTCGTTTAGCAAGGTAGCCATTTCCTTGTTTTCAGAAACTAGATCTCCGTTTACATTTTTCAAAGGCCCCAAGACACTTTTTACTGGATTTCTATTATTTACGTATTGAAAGAATCGCTTGGGGTTTTCTTTACCGTCACGAGCTATGGAGATTTCAAATTCGCGCTTGGACTTTTTTATTACACTTTTCGCTTCACGCCTTAGAGATATGTAGTTGTTTCGTAATAACAGATTATCTTTATCGCACTTATGTAGCCTATAAGCCCTATCTCTACTCTTTATAATGTCTCCTACTCTAGAAGTAAACCACAAGGGCTTGTTTACTTTCGCACGCTTAATTTTGTACGTTACACATTCCTCATTTATAGTCCTAAATACTGTTTCGAACGATTCCCACATCAGTTTTGCGTTGGAGTTCCCCATTACGTTTTCCCAATTGACGTGTGAAAATTTATTTCGAAATTTACTAAGTCTGCGTGCTGGAAGTTAGGAATTTTAGTCGAGTTAGTTGGTATCGAGTGACTTACTGAGAGGACAAACTCTACCATATTGTGATCGCTATTGCTTAACGGTTCTATTACTTGAAGATCAGTAATTAGCCTATCATCCGTAGTTATTACTAAATCTAAAATACTGTCCAACCTCGTAGGTTCCCAACCTTTTGAATAAGAAAGCTATCCTCGAGAAAATTAACTAAACGATTACCCTCCGCGTCTCCCTGCATTGCATCGTAATTCACGTTGGCGCAATTAAAATCACCCATAACTAAAGCCTGCTCACTACCGATTATTCTCTTTAGTTCACGATATAACGCTTCGTCCGTATCAGCTGTTTGATTAGGGGGCCTATATATAACCGCAACAAGAAGTTTGAAATCGTTCAATTTAAGTTCTGCTATAGTCGAATCTATCGGTTCTGGAATTGAGTGCTTTACTTCTATAACGTTCGCAATATTATCTTTGATATACAACATAACACCGCCTCCTCGCCTACCTATTCTGTTTTTAACAAAAAGTCTATAACTTTAATTTGATACTCCCCCTACAAAGTCACGTGTTTCAGTGTTAAGCCACGATTCATTTAAATTAAATAGCTGATTCTTTCGCAATAAAAATTAGGTGGCAACCTATATTTTAACACATAGCTATCATATCTACAGCTAATTACGCAAAAGTACATTTCTCTTTCATACACAGGAAGACTGTGTCGTGTTCCTGTGTATGAAAGAGAAATGTACTTTTGCATAATTAGCTGTAGATATGATAGCTATGTGTTAAAATGTAGGTTGCCACCTAATTTTTATTGCGAAAGAATCAGCTATTTAATTTAATTATTTAATAATGCTACTACTTCAAGTTAAATTGCTATACTCGATGGTAGTGCACCCCCCCCCCTGCGTCGGTCTCTCTTCACATGAAGGTGAAGCTGGTTAAAATGTCTTGGCCCCCTGACAACCAAGCTATTTTCCTTCAGTGTTGAGGAGGTCTCTTGTCAGGCCTTTAGTTTGGGGACACTACACATTCTGACTTTCCTATTGACCTGTGTTGTTTGGAAGGTGATTGGATTTAGTTTGAGGTTTTGTACCACTCGTTGATTTTTCTGCTGATCTTTGTATCGTCCGTAATATTGTCTTTGGCTGCGCTGAGAGACATTGACTGAGGCGCATTGTGGTGGGATGGCGGTAGGGGACCCGCAAATGTAAACACCCTCAAATCACGGTTAGCACCATGTCACGATCACGGTTAAGTGTACAATGGTAACAATTAGTAGGTCATGTTAATTCAATTGACGACAGTGAATCACGGATAACTGCATGAATAAAATGTGTGTATGTACGCAACGTTGCGGTTCCGTGCGTCGTTCTCTCTTCACACGAAGGTCAGGCTGGTGCCCCCCTCTAGGTCTGTATTGGTGGAGGGGCGAGTGCTTTCTTGTACTCTCCACCTCACATAGCCATGTACGACCGATTCATCGGGGATTGTTCTGAGCCAGGCGTCTAATCATCTTTTGAAGATGTCCACAGCAACTCCCTTCATGTTCCTTAGGTCTTTGGGCATTTGATTTGATTAAACAGTTTTGATCCTCTCACCACAAAACTAATTTTTTTCAGGGTTAAGGATGTTCCCTGTCTCGCCTTTAATTTGGAAACACGACACAGTCTTCCTTTTCTACTTTCTACCGTTGCTTGGGAAGTTACAGGGTTCAGAGTAAGATTAGGGACAAGTTTCTTCATTATTTTCCAAGTGAAAATAGGAAGAGCTTTCATAATCTTTCCCAGTAATTTAGTTCTTTGCATCCCTCGATCCTATTTCTTTTTTTTCTTTTTTTCAAGGAGGAAGGCGAGGATTTCTTTCTTTTTTTTTGAAGGAAGGTGATGACGAGACCTTTTTTTCCCGAGGAGGAGGGGTGGGCCCCGCAGGGGACCCTCAAGGGGGCAACTGCCCTTCATTAAGACGGTGAGACCCCATAAATGGGTTAGGAACTTAAGTAAGAGGGGGGGGCCCTCATAACGAAGGCGAATGCCTTCATGGGGCCCCTCCAGGGGCAGGATTTCAGAGCACCCCAACTTCCTCTAACCAAATGCGCCCATACTACTACTGAACCCTCCGAAAAGAAGAATTATATCTACTGGGACAGCTTATAAAGAACCCTTTGTCCGGGACCAAGTTTCCCTCTCAAGGCGAAGTATTGCAACGACTCTTACACCTTCACCTCGAAGAAACGAAGACGGTGAAGAAGGCAGAAAAAGCTGTTATTACAAAAGTAGCCTCCTTCTAGATCAAAGTCAGAATTCCCATGACCCAAGAGTACAATGCGATCGTTAAACTTGACAAGTTCTTCAAGGCGTGGCAAGCGCTTAAGAAAAACTCAAAGTGAACGACCGAAACCCAGAAGCGCAACGAGGCTGATTTCAAAATAAGTCTTTAAAACTGTTCGATATCGCCCATGCCAACGATATGGACCTAATAACAATACAAGAGGACCAGGATTTTCCGGAACTCCAGCGCAGAACCAACAAGGCCGCATGGGTTGCGTTGACACATTCTTATCAAAATAGAGAGCCGGCGTGAGGAGAGAGAACAACGTCATTTCAAACACAAGTCAAAAATGGAAGATGCTCGCCATCTTCAAGCCAAAGCAGTCCTGGTGGCGTCATCCATTTCTTCAAGTGATACAGATGACGATGTGCCTCCACCTCCAAAACAAAGACAAAGTAGCCGTTGTCCAGTGCAGGTACTGGATCGAGCAACTGTTGTTGCCTTCGATCGAACCAAGACGACAAACTGAAGTGCTGTTTTTGTCCTTCCCACATTTGTATTATCCCTCAGTCACGATGTGAAGGAGCTGGCCCTCAGCCGGGCCTCCATTAGGAGTACTCTTATCCGGTTTCGTGCAAAAATTGCTGCGGAGATTCGGAGAGACTTTCAAGTTAATGTACCCTTGACCGTTCATTAGGATGGCAAAATCCTACCGGACACAACGGGATCTCAGAACAAAATGGACCGTCTCTCAGTGCTGATGTCGGGAGCTGGCGTGGATAAGCTCCTTGGTGTCCCTAAACTATCGTCAGGAACTGGAGAATCTCAAGTAAATGCAGTCATGCAATGCCTCCAAGATTGGTACATAGAGGATCAAATCAAAACCATGTCATTTGATACCACTGCTAGCAATACTAGAGGATAGAGTAGAACGTGTATTCGACTTGAACAGAAGCTTGGTCGCTCCCTTCTTCATGCTGTTTGTCGGCATCATATACTTGAAGTGGTGTTAGAAAATGTTTTTGCAGAAACCATGTCCGTAAAGTCTTCAGGGCCTGAAATTCTCCTCGTCAAGAAGTTCAAGGGTCAGTTTGGTACGTTCGGTCATGGATGCATTCGCACTCTTGCGGATGAGAATGACTTGCAGCCGCATGTGGAATCCATTAAGGAGACAATCATCTCCTTTTCTCCCCACCAATTGAAGGAAAACTACGTTCGAGATGATTACAGGGAGTTACTTGAGCTCTCTCTAATCATTTTTGATGAGACCCAACATCGGGGCATCAGCATCCGACAGCCTGGAGCTCTCCACCGAGCGAGATGGATGGCTTGACTGATATATGTTGACAAAATCTTCCCCTTCAGGCAACAGTTTCGACTTACTGATCGGGAAGCAACTGGGATTCGCCATTTCGTCCTTTTCGGTTTGATGGTTTATATCCAGTCCTGGTTTACAGCAGCGCAATCCAGGCTCCTAGAAATGATATTGAGTTTATCGGGAGGATTATAAAGTTCCGAAATATTGATGATTCGGCTTCACATGTGGCTGCAAAGGCCTGTCTCGTCATCTTCGGTATTTAAGCGAAGAACTGGAAGGTTTTGCCTTTTTCGATTCCTCGATTTTCATCGATGAGAAACGTGAGGTGGTAAAAGCCTTAGACGAGGACAGATCTTTTGATATACCCAAGAGGGTCAATTTAAATGTCAGGGAGCTACGGGCCTTAACGAGATTCCTAGAATACGTAACTTTGTCACTTCGAACACGAAGAGATTATTCACCATTCTGGATATTCCAATGATCTTCATTGAAAAAGATCCCTCCGTCTGGGGCGAGGAGGAATCGTGGAAGAATGCCCAATACGTTGTAAGAGGTGGTAGACAATGATTGACCCCCCCTGCACAGATGAAACTAATAGAGTTACAAAAAACCTGATTGTTGCATCTTTTAGACAATTTAATTCTACGTCTAAACAAAACGACTCAATAGTTGGTGTTGCCTCCTTGTGCTTGGCGGACGGCTTCAAGTTGGCAAGGGTAGGTAGTTGGTGAGAAGAGACGCGAAAAGGTCAGTGTCGTACTCAAGATTTCGGAGGATTGTTTCGATGTGCTACTCCAAGGTCCGGCGGTAGAATCGGGTGGCTGGGGGTTCAGCAAGCATCAGGGATTCCACTCGGTCTTTCAGGATGGATCCTGAAAGATTCTGCCGCCGGACAATGGAGCAGCACATCGCCAAGCACAAGGAGGCAACACTAACTATTGAGTGGTTTTGTTTAGACGTAGAATTAAATTGTCTAAAAGATGCAACAATCAGTTTTTTTACCTCTATTAGTTTCATCTGTGCAGGGGGGAGGGCAATCATTGTTTACCACCCCGTACATGACATTCGAGTCGTGAATGACTTTCTTGAGCGTAGTGTCGCGTTGATGACCTCACTCAACGAATCAACAACCTGCAAAGAAGAACAGAAGCAATACCTTCTCCAAGTGGTAGAGGACCACCGGAAGCGCTTTTCCAAACCTTTGAAAAGATTACTCAGTCAAACATAACTATTTGCTGACATTAATTATTTTTAGTTTAAGCAAAAACTTGATTTATGTTGTAAATGTCATCTATTTTGTTTCAAAATGTAAAAGGAGGTCCCATTTACCATTTTCTTGCATGCACATATTTTCTTAATTGAAGGAAAAGCTATAATTATTTTGTAAATGTCATGCCCATATATTTGTATATATGCTTTTAACCGTACTTAATTTTCAGGCGACAAAGAAATTAAGCAGTTCTCTGTTGATTGGATAGTCACAAAATTCAAGTGCTTTGAGTGACCTTTAAATATTATATATATATATATAATATTATATATATATATATATATATATATATATATATATATATATATATATATATATATATATATAAAAAATATATATATATAATATATATATATATATATATATATATATATATCACAGGCGTTTCTATAGGGTAGGCAGGGTAGGCTTTGCCTGCCCACTAATTTTGTCAAACATTAGAAGCATAAATACAGGGTGTCCCATAAGCCCGGCATCATAGGAAAAATAATAAAAAAAGGCAAAACAAAAGCTTTTATTTACAGAACGTGCTCAATATGTCCACCATTGTTTTCAATACACAAATTCAGACGTGATACACAGTCAGCAAGCACACGGTGAATGATGTCAGGAGTAATGGTGTTACATGCCCCAATAATGCGCTGCCGCAAATGTTCAACACTCCTAATTTTACCAGCGCTTTCAAGTGGCCCCAGAGATAAAAATCTAGTGGCGTGAGATCCGGGCTTCTAGCTGGCCATTCCACAGGCCCTCGACGTCCTATCCAATGACCAGGGAATTGTTGGTACAGGTATTCCCTTACTTGGGTTGTAATGTGCAGGAGCGCCGTCTTGCTGGAACCATGTTGGGAAATTTCCTTCTTCGGTCAAGACACTGGGAAATGCTTCTTTCTTGAGCATACGTAGGTAGGTGCCTCCAGTGACATATTCATCGAAAAAGAGGGGTCCTTTGATGCGATCCTTCCAAATGCCACACCATACCATCACCCGAGATGCACCTTGTTCCTTTGAAGAGTTATACCACTACCAGTGAGGGTTGTTTTGAGACCAGTAGCGGATGTTCTGTCGATTTACCTCACCATTTCCATAAAAAATAGCCTCGTCACTGAACAGAATGGTGGACGGGAAATTGGCATCCCGAGCATATTGTTCCGTAGCCCATTCACAAAATTCCATCCGCCAGTCGGGATCATCTTCACTTAATTTCTGTAGGATCTGAAGTTTATATGGATGCCATTTGTGAGCCTGAAGAATGCGATAGATGCTACTTTTCGACACTCCTGTCTCGGCGGGCAATCGCCGAAGAGACTTATTGGGATTCTGTTAAAATGAGCCAGGATAGCAGTCGCTGTATCATCGTCAGTGGGCCTCTTGAAGGTCCACGGCGTGGTTTATCTTCTATGGATCCTGTTTCCTTAAACTTTGCAACAAGTCTGCTAACACAACTCTGTGTTATTGGCTCGCGGTCTGGATGCAGTCTGTTAAATTCAGCAGCGGCCTCTCTTTGACTCCGATTTCCTATGAGTAGAATTATCTGGATTCGTTCTTCCTTGCTCACAGACATTATGGCCTGTAGAAAGAGAAAAATATGAATTATGGTTTGTAGAAATAGAAAAATATGAATTTCTCCTGTGATGCCGGACTTATGGGACACCCTGTATATTAATATAAATTAGCGCAATTAGACAAAATCTGTCGATCGCGTCCTCTTAATCCAATATCATATGATTTCTCTTTTTTATATTAGCTATTACAACCTAAAACGCCCTGCCTACCTTGAATGTATAATATAAATTCATCTAGTGTGGCGGATTTGATATATGCCATTTTTAACACGGAGTAAATGCACATATAGTCAGCGCACGGACTTTCCTACTAAACGATACATTTTGCACGCTTACGCTCATTATCAACCCATCCTGTATGAACAAATATGAGAAACTACGATTTGGGGGTGGGGTTAAAGGATGTAGATTGATAGGCAAATGGTGTATGACGTCACAAGGGGATGCGGGGGTGGGGGGTTTGCGCGAATATACAAATACAATATACAAAGGTAAGTACCCTTAAATACATATATATTTATAATTTATTGAAATTATATATATATATATATATATATATTATATATATATAGTCTTGTGAAATACTGAATTATCCAAATCTTCTTGTAAAATTTTGTAGATAAAATATAGGCGAAACGTTTAAACGTTGCACGGAATTTTGCTCTGAAAGAGCCTATACCCATTGGACCTATATCCATTTCGTCCACAAGACCAAAACATCGACAGTAAAAAACTAACTTAACCTAACCTAGCTAAACTTAACTTACCCTAACCTATCTTAACTTAACCTAACCTAATTTAATCGAACCTAATAATAAGTTGTCGATCAAATATCGTAAGGCCGTTCGCTCCGCCATTTCCAAGTCGCAGTATCCAATGTCACGTGACCGGTATGAAGGTCGTCAATACTGAAAGAAGAAACGCTACCTGTATTTATAATGAAAGACAACCTTAATTATTTTGCTTTCAACGTTAATGTGTTATAGTATCTTTCTTCTAGGGTGTATATATATATATATATATATATATATATATATACTGTGTGTGTGTGTGTATGTATATATATATATACTGGATATATATCAGGGGCGACGCCAGGCTTTTGTGGATACTCAGGTTCAAACCTTTGAAGCATATATATATATATATATATATATATATATATAGATACTATATAATTTGATACGTGTTTCACTGTGATATGTATTATGTATGATAATAATAAATATAATTAGAACATTTTTAACTGGCATAAATTTAGGAAATAAACCACGCCTTACCATATTTATTTATACATGAACTCCAATCTTGTTCGTTTTAATGCAAATTCTTCAATTATTTTGTCGTGCAACATTTTATTCTTCTCTAGCGATATTACAATTTCTTTCTCTGTGGCAATTCTTGCTAAACTAGACAGCCTTTCCTCTGACATGGTATTCCGTAGGTACGTCTTTATTCTGTTAAGCGTTGAAAAACTTCTTTCCGTTGACACACTGGTTACAGGGATTGTCAAAAGGAGCCGAATTAATTTGATCGTTTCAGGTAAAGCTGTGTAAGTCCAAGGTCAAGACAAAGCTTTAAAATCTCCTTTGCATGTTTGCACTGACAAAAATCGGAGTCCTGATAGATGTATTTTAATTCTGACGTTAAAGCTTTTACGTCAAATAGATTACTGTACTGTACTTATATTGAAGTGCTTCTATTAAGTGTTTGGGGAAATGTTCTTTATATACTGCAAACATTAATGAATTCAACAGCTCAAAAAATGAGAACTCCTGAATGCATTCAAATCGTTCCTTCAAGGCTGTTACAGAAGTATTCAGAATGCTAAAGTAAATTTCTTTAAAGTCTGTCACTTTTCCTCTGAGTCTCTTAGTAGGGGGAGGAATGGTCGGACAACTTACTATGTCACGTCTCTTTTTAAGAATTTCATTATAACTTTTGTCATTGATTTTTCCTTCAAGAAAACTAATAAAATCATTAATTTTCTTTTTTGCAAATTCCATATCCACTATCCTGCACTGTAAAACATCAAATAATTTTTCAGCATTGCTAAGTAATTCTTCAAAGCAGCAAATATAAAACAAATAAAAAGTCATCTAGTTTTGCGTACAGGATTTCAGCCTGGTTTAAACTATCTTCATCCCACGAAATTTCATCATTAAAAATACTTTCGAAAGCCTCTTTCAATGCTCCACACTGACGTAATTAGCTGATACTGTTCTTGACCGATAGCACCAGCGTGTTTCACTTAAACTTGGAATGGTAACTTTAAAATTATTGAATACATTCTTTATCTTTGTGCTTGGGGAAGTAAATTTATTACATGCCTTCAAGTGAGAGAAAAAGGTTTGACACCTGGTAAATGATTCACTACTTTAATAATAACTAAATTCAGTGTGTGTGCATAACAGTGAATGAAATGAGCACATTTGTAACCGCACTGCCTTAGTTTCTCTTGCACTCCGTTTAATTCACCAGTCATCACTGCAGCTCCATCATATGTTTGACTAACTAATTTATTTTCTACGTTACTAAATGACTGTAAGCACTTTTACATTGTTTGCACTAAACCACTAGCTTTTCTGTCTGCACTTACAATGAAAAAACAAAAAATGAATGTATCTAATAATCATTGATAAATGACACTGAACAGAACAGTCTGTAGTTTCGTCAGCTTGAATCGAAATAAACGGAGCCTTTTCGATTTCTTCGTGAATAATGTTACCAATAACTTTATCAATCGAAGTTATAAGTTCATTCTGTGTGGTACTCAACAACCCAGAAAACCCTGAAGATCTTTCCTTTGCAACTAATCTACTGGCAAAAACACTGTCTTGCTCTGCAAAATAACTGAAAAGCTCCCTAAAATTGCCCTTATTATTACTGTCATTGCTTTCATCGTGTCCACAAAATGCTAATTCCTGCTTACTTAAATATAAAACAGCATTCACTAAATGCTTCAGATACTGTCTATCTTCATCAACGTTCTGGTTGTGATTTTCTCTTTCTATCTCAATACTGGTTTTTTCAAAACACTTCCAAGCTTTAAAATTGCTAAGGTGAGATGAAGAGTTTGCGTGAACAGCACTGCCACCCAAAAATGTTTTTCATACTACTATAGCTTTGATCAGTCCAAGATTGTTTTTCTCTTGGTTTAAACAACAAGCACGGGCAATATTAAAATTTTTATTGTCAATACTTCCACATAACCAGTCAATTTGAGAATACCAACTCGTCTGACAAGATCTATTGCCCACTTTACACGCCAGAACTGGTAAAGGCCGACCTTTTTGAATTGAGTTTTCTCTTCGATGCTTCTTCTACTAAATGGCCTCGATTTTAAATCCCTTAGGCTACCCAAAACAAAAATACTTTTATATTACATTTCATAACAAAATTTACAATCTGGATAACAGAACATGAATAAAGGCCAACTCACACTGAGAGCTAAGTCATGTGAGCTAAGCAATGTGACAGCCATGACGCAGATGTGACAGATTTTATATAAAATGAACACTTTCCATATGTTGTGTATTAAATTTCCTAAAATTTACTGTACTATGCAAAAGTACTAGGGGCACTCAATATATTTTGTCCCACCCTTTTTTCTTAGCTAAATAATAGGCCATGAGGCTGAAATGTCTTTTGGGTCGTAAGTTTGAACTTTCTGCGCTTCACATAACCCGATTTTTTCCAGTTTGAACCTCCCCTCCTTGTATAAAACCGCTTTTAAACGTCCTTGTATAAAACCGATGGTTAACGCAGTTTCAAAAATGGCATCTGACAGTGATGTACGTCGTAAACAGAGAGCTGTTATCGAGTTCTTAACCGCAGAGAAGGAAACAGTTGGGAATATTCACAAACGTCTACAAAACGTTTACGGAGATGCTGTTGTTGATCGAAGCACAGTTGGACGTTGGTCTAAACGTGTGAGATCATCGGAGAGAGGGAGAGCCAGCTTCGATGATGAGCCACGCAGCGGTCGCCCGGCATCGGCTGTGACATCTCACACTGTGCAACGTGCTAACAGCATCATTCGAATTTCAGCTCATTTCACACTTTCTGCCCACAAAAAACGAACCACGGATCTCTGTTCCTCCAGCATACAAATTGAAAGCGGCGCAGCCATGCTCACTACTCGTACGATATGTGACAGCTACGAGTAGCCTAAATAAGCCTATACTGTTGCTAACCTAAATAAACCTATACTGTTGCTAGCCTAAATAAGCCTATAGATCTCAGTTTGGCTCGTTATTACGAGTATATATTATATATATCATATTATATTATCACTAAAATAAAAAGTGCGGATACTTACTGAAGTACCCTCGTGTGTGTGTGTATATATATATATATATATTGTGTGTATATATATATATATATATTCTGTCTTTCCTCTCCCTTTTTCTTTGTTTTTCCGCTGAGATATGCCCTTTTAAATAGAGGCGAATCGGTTCTTCCTGAACTTAAAAAATAAAAAAAATATATATATATATATATATATATATATATATGTATGTGTATATATATATATATATGTGTGTGTGTGTGTGTGTGTGTGTGTGTGTGTGTGATACACAGACCTAATGTGCAGAAAACAAGGAACCCTTCTGAGATATTAAATCCACTATAGTCTGAACTAGCAATGGTACAGTAAATGACAAATACTGGCGTCTTTTTCTTTTTCATGATAGAACCCTAACGCGAGCAACGGGTCACTAACAAAGAGGACCCAAAATATAGCTCCCCTCACCAGCTATCTGCTAAGCAGATAGGACCCAGCTTTGGGGTAGGGCCTAGGGTTTAAAGGTAACCTGGACAGCTACATTCAAAACCCGATATACGCAAGAAACTCGTTGTATTTTCGTTGCATTGAATTCACATAAAAGAAAAAGGGTAACTATTGTATTTTTAGCCAAAATCCAAAACTTAAACCTCAACCGTTAACTTTCAGTGTCCACTTTCGAGGCACTTAACACGTCTGTTTAATGTGATACAACTCAGAATGGTCTCCTGAGATAACTTTTATGTAATACAGACCTAATGTGCATGCAACAAGGAACCCTTTTGGGATGTTAAATCCACTATAGTTCGGTTGAGGTTTAAGTTTTGGATTTTGGCTAAAAACATAATAGTTACCGTATTTCTTCTTGAATTAAATTCGACACAAATGCATCGAGTTGCTTGCGTATATCAAGGTTCTGAATGTATACCCGGGGGAGCCAAGGGTCTGTTTTGGGTGTCCAATGGACATCGCCTGCTGTCAAAGGCTGGTGTCATTTTTCACTTACCCTATAGCTTACAGGGAAGTTTACAGAGGGCTATATATAATGCTACTCTATTGCGAGTTTAGCGCCATTTATGTCATCTAGATTTTCATTATTATGAGAGTATTGAACTACGTACAGTTGCCGGCATATGTAATGTTCCTCGCCTCACAGACGACTCCGTACATGTGGCAAAGCCGCAGTGTTAGTTAAGGTACCCCAACTGGGGGAAGGTGGGGAGTAGGGGGGACTACCGAGTCCAACAACATATAACACAAACATATATATCTAAAGGACAACTGAATGTGCAGTCATTGACATACAGGTAATTATAATGTAATGTCTGTGTTCATAAAGATAAACAATTAATATGATCGTCAACAGCGTTGAACTCCATGTAGTTCACTAGTCTTATACAGTAATAAGGTTCCATTATGATTACTGCAAATCTATATGAACAGCTACTACAATAGAACTTTTTATATACTAGTAAATGCGAAATTTTCGCCTGCAGGAAGTTTTTGCGTTTTTCGCGTAAGCTATAGTTTACGCGAAAATCTCCAACAGGCAAAAATTTTACAATTTAAACTAATCTTTGGAAGGTACAAAAAAAAAAAAATTAGATCATTAAAATACTTTATTTGAAAAGTAAATTCAGTATATTGTAATGAAACATTGTAAAGTAAAAGCAGTAAAAACATTTTAAATTAATCTGTATTATTACTATATAACAAGAATGTCATGAATGCCGTTAATTTTCCAACCCTTCCGAATGGTCTCCCTCATTTTGTGTAGGTTATTCCAGTAGTATGACCGCAAAATGTTCGAGTGAATATGAAATTGCAATGTTGATCATATGAGTGCCAGTGCCAACCCCCTTCCCCCTTGTTGCAAGGTGCCATCCCCCCACCCCAATGCCAACCCCTTCCTCCTTATTGTATGGTTTCAACCCCTACCCCACTACCCCCAGGGTGCCGAAAAAAGGAAGCAAGGGGGGATCCCCCCCAGCTGCCACAAGCTGGGGAATCCACCTAACCTAAGAGAGAGAAGAAAGAGAGAGAGAGAGAGAGAGAGAGAGAGAGAGAGAGAGACCATCCTTCACCTGGGATCGCCAAACGCATAATAAAGTTCTTTGTATTTACACTTGGCCGAGAAGGTCTTAATCAGCCAGTTCGCTTAATCACCAGTTGGCTTAGAAGGCTTAGAAGGCTTAACCTGGCTTAGAAGGCGTAACTGGCTTGTTTAGGTGTATGTGTAAAATATTAACTTTTGGTATATGTGTAATATATTAATTTTTGAGTTGCCAGATTGTGCTATTTATTTAATTAATGGAGATGTTCTTGACAGCATCAGATGGCTTAGGAATCCGTCAGTTGTCTTAATCCGCCATTTGGTTTAGAAAGCATAACCAGCTATTTGGTATAGTGTATACATATATATATTTATTGTAGTAAACGTGCATCGTTTATATATATTCTCATCACCCTAGTTATTCCTTAATATCGTTTATATATACACCCAGAAAAGCATTTATTGGATAATAAAACACAACTACATCATTATGTTTATTTAGACGAATTATTGGAATTAATTTCATGAAATATATAGAAAATAAATATACAATCAAAATAGTTCAGAAGAATTCTATACACACTTTAAACGATATATATAAATATATATACATTCTTAAATAATAATATTAGTACAGGAGAAATCTATATACAGATTTATATTAAATAATAAAATTTTAACAATATAGAAAATAAATATACTGTAAAATAATATATAAATATTAAAATAATAGCTACTACAAGATAAATCTATATACACATTATGTTCTACTGCGTTAACTAAAATACTAAACTCCCACGTGATCGAGTCTACAGTTATATCATTATTGCTTTGCACTATGCATAAATACGATTTAACATTATTTCACCGCTCAAGTTATAGGGATGCCTATACTCGGGGTAAAGGGCCTTCAATTCGTTCAAGACTATTTTTGTGCCCACTTCACATTCGGTTTGGAAGTTATTACTCTCTTTAAACACGGACAGAATACAATCAAAAGCACGCACAAAGAGGGCGTCGTTAGCCACAACATCATTATTAAATTCAAGTTTATAAACACTCATTTCCAATCGAGGGTTTATTCTTACCGATCCGAACTTTTCAATCGTGAACTCCTCTTCACAATGCATATCGGTAGTTGAAATAATCTTCTAAGTCATAGCGACAGTTGCTCATTATATAAAGAAATAGTTCTCCAGGGTGAACGGTGTAGGTGAGCTCAGCCCTGTACCACTCAAGTCCTTTGTATCAAAGTTCATGATATTTCGAAGAGTCTAAACCTTTTAAATAAGCATCCAGTTCTAGACCATTCTCGCCATATTCATTCCTACACTCGGTAAACCCGTCGAGCAGAGCGGTGTATGCATATTCAAGAACCGTATCAAAATAAAGCATATCCGTAACACGTGCTTCTAATATAGGCTTTAGTTTGCGGAAACCGACGATTTCAAACATTCTGTCGAGGATGAAGCGGTTTCGCGTGGGGACAAGAACGTTGTTATCAGACTCATTCTTCCACATCAGTCGTATATTAATGCATGGTTGATCGCTATTTATTCACAACTAAAAACAATGGCATATGAGGGGGGTATCATTAATCTGTTCTCTTCTTGTACCGACACCTGCAGGTATTTTATAACGATCCTCGCTCCACTTCTCAATTATCACGAACACTCTATTAATCTCCTCAACACTTAAATAAACAACATTCCGCTTACCAGAGTTTGTCTGTCTACAATCGTTTCAAGTACAGAGTTAATGGCACCAGTTTTACGCCTGAAGTCGCGCAATGACTTTGTCACGGACACAGCGTACATAGCATTGAGAATGCTGCTCAAAGGAAGCTCCATCGTATTCTATTGTGAGGAGTGCACGTCCAGTCAGTTCAAGTTCTGAGATGACTATGAGCCACAGGTGGGCGGGTCGGGTGGATGGGAGGTGTGGAGGAGTGAGTCACACTATAAGTTGATGAAACATGTACGGCGTTGTTCCAACGTGAAAAAATCATGTGAATACCTGTAACCCATTATACTGGGCATTCGTTTAGAGAATTTTTCCGACACATGAAGTAATATCGGCTTTAATGTATTATCACTCCCCAGATTACACACCAGACATTTTCATTCAGGTGAATTTTCACGAACTAAACACATTTTATTCACACTCCGGCACACTATTTGAGAGAAACATGTGCCCATATTTTTCCTTTTTGCTTAGCAGACAATACACATCTCTAAATTCTATTAAAAACTCACGCAGTCCTTTAGCCACAACCTCATTACAAACCTCGTCATGATATATATTAATGTAGTGGAAAAAATACTTCAGATTCTCCATTATGACAAGATTTACATTCTCAGCCGCAGGGTACGAATACTCGGTATGATGCAGCATGACAAAATACCGCTTGTCACACCACTCATCAACAAGACTCACTAACCAAAACCGTTGCTTCTCTTCTGCACGTGTTGTTTCTTCCACTTCACGGTATATATAAGCTTTTATACAGTTTAGTCCTACAACATAGTCCATTACATCTTCTGTACCACGAAATCCTGTAATACTCTCACCAGAATAGCGGTAGAGTATTTGAACCTCTTGTTTCTCAAGCTTCGCACGGTTCACTGTAGCCTTAAAAGCCTCAAAGGATGGAGGAATAGGGATACCTTGAGTGTTCACTACATCTCCAGATTTTAGCGAATACCACTTCATAAACGTCGCGCACGCAATATTAAAGCCATCATTATTTTTCGTCTATGTGAAATTTCTTGAAATACACGTCTGAGATCCAGGGTTTGCAGCGATCAACTGAGCACGCAGGAGTAGAGATATGCCCAGTTAGTACCATGAGTCACGTCACCTTTGTTCGATCATACAAGGGGCAGAGCTTAGGACTTTTCCTGTACATACGCACGCACACACACACACAAAGGAGAAAATGAAACGCTAACTGAAACACGATTTATTAAATAAACATATCATCGAATTATTCAAAGTGTATATATATTCAAATACTTGTAATAAAACAAACATATCGTTAACAAGTAAATAGACAGAATATAAGCCGATTTTTCATCTTCGGTATCAACTCCTCGCGGATACCCCGATGCTTCTACCTTATCCTTAAAAAAGTGTTTATATATTGCGTGAAAAGGTTGGGTAGCTTCTTAAACCTCCACACCTCACACATTTTCAATATTCTGAAGATATGGAGAACGGCTAGGGACAGCTCACGGCTTGTATATACGCCTCTCATCTTCCGCTGGTTGGTTGTGTGATTACAAGCCCCATTGTTCTCCTCTGCGCACTTCACGCACAGGGGAAACATGAAATTGTGGTCTATAACGACGGGTAAGATCGGCATCCATAAATCGCGAGGGGGGAGCACGTCTACGAAAGAAAGACCAAAATAGTTCTTGTTCAAATTTGCTGAGAACTTCTCGATGATGGGCAGGGCTGCTAGTCCCACCGGCTTTTCAGGTGCACCTACGGGGTACGGATTGTTCTTCATCACGTAGGGGTATAAAGAACAGAAGTCGTAGTAATGAAGTTTCACGCCCTCTGTACGCGGAAAGTATAGCTTGAAGGGATTTGTACGCCCTCCGAACAAGCTATCACCGCATTTGAGAGGATCCAACACCATTGAACGCTTGATCGTGTTTATTTCTTCACGGTACTGTCCATCTGTTTCCATCCGTGCATCATACTCATGCTCCCACAAGATCTTGTGAGTGAACTGGGTGCCTATAAGTTGATCGCAGATGCGGGTCCATGCAAGACTGTCGGCAGGAGATCTACCGTGGATATCTCCTACGATTCCACACTCAGGACGGCGCCATCCTTGCCACCAGCAATCGTTAAAGGAGTACGTAGTCTTCTCACCAGTGACACGGTTTTCGCTTACACCATCAACCCAAAAAACACGACCACTGACCTTAATGGGTACCTCCCCCGTGTTGCGAGCATGTTTTATATATACACCGGTTTTCTGCTGTAGGTGTATGAGCCAGTAAATAGCCTTGTGTCCATAACTGCGAGGGTTGTTTCTGTGAATGACGGCTAAGGTGTCTTTAGGCATGAAATTGTTCTTGAACACCGTAAAGCACAATGAGGCGATCGTGTTTGCGACTTGCAGCGGATCGCAGTTGAAACGGCCTATGTACATCCTTTTAAAGGCCTGGAAGCATACTCTAAGCCCGCGCACATCATTCGCGTAATAACGCTCACATTCACCAGCTATATTGTAAGGATTATCTTCATTAAAACTATTGTAGTAGTGGTCAAAATCTTCGCGCTCACTTTCACTCATGTTGGCGTAGTTAAAGTAATGTTTGGGGGAAAGTAGTCCTACGTAATTTAAAATGTCGCTAGTGAGGAAAGTGTAAGGGAAATACCCTTTTGAAACTTCGGCGAGTACGCGCATTACCTTGGGGTAGCTTGGCTAATTTACAAGATGTGAATAATAAAGTGTCTTTAAACCGAACATTATCTCTTATCTGCATCTGTATAAGCTTGTTTCCTCTTTTCAAGGGATCGCCGGTAAATATCTCCGATGATTCGTGTTGAAGCAGCTCCTAATAAAGGAACTGTATGTCAAATTTTGCGTCGTTATGGGCAAGAATATACGCAGTCATTTTTTTTTAACTTGTCCGCTAACTTGACAATATAGGACACAAAGAGTTTCACGGGGCTGTCGTGTGCAATCGTTTCAAAAACGTTTGTCCGTTTACCACATTTGTGACACTCATCACACTCATCATCCATGCATTCATCGCAGATAGTCCGACTTACAAGTAGATGTGGGATAACCTCTTTGGTTTCAGCAATCGTACATGTTTCTATATCGTAGTACACGGTTATAAAAGGTCTATTTTTAGGCTTAGCATCTTTCATATAACATAAAGGGTGTCAGGAAATGATTGCCCCCCCCCCCTGTACAGAGAAAACTGAAAAGAATAGAAAAAAACAGACAAAACCACGCGAAAGAGCGTTTAATTTTGAATAAAAAACACTTGTTTTAATATCGGGTGTTGCCCCCATTTGCAGCTCTGACGGCCATTAATCGACGGGGGTATGATCCCAGAAGTGTCTCAAAGAGATCGGTATCATGACTCATTTCTTCAAGGACTTCGTTGATCTTTGCAGTCATAATTTCTGTTGAATACCGATTCCGAATGGGTTGTTCCAGCATTAAGGACTCCACCCGATCCTTCATGATGGATCCGACATGTTCACAGACATTAAGATCGGAAGAATTGCCAGGCCATTCATTATTTCCGAAAAAATCAATGTTATTGTCCTTAAGCAGTTGTTGAGTCGCAAGTGCTTTCATACAGGGGGCTTTGTCGTGAAGAAAGGTTGCCTGTTCAACATCCAAAACACACTCGGGGTCTTTCAAAAACGGAATTACATGTTGGGCTAAAATTACATTTCGAAAATAAGGCCCATCCCAACTGGTTCCTCTTGGTTTGATAACCCAGATGAGCTTCCGAATAGAGAACATAATGAAAACACCCACACATGCTGGATTTTTTACTATTTCTCGATACTTCTGGTCGTCCGGGTTCTTCATCAGGAGTTGTTGCCCAAACCGGATCATTCTGAAAATTTGGTTTTCTGGAGACATAAACGAAGAATTCATCGCTGACAACCAAGTGAAGGAAATCGTCTTCCGTCCATTCCTCAAGATAATCACAAAACCATAGCCGATCTTCAATATTAAGATCACTCTTCCGTGGCTTAGCTATTTCATGCCAAGCACTCAAGCCTTGGCGAACTCGAAATTGATGCACAAGTTGCCGATTGACTATCTTACCACGACGGATAAGTATCTCTTTCGCTACCTCAGAGCAGCTCTTCTTTCGGCGTCGTGATGCAGCAAGCACAATGTCTTTCGATTCTTGAGATAATTTCTCCGGTCTTCCTCCTCGAAATTCTGTTTCACACTCTTCAGGATTCTTATTCCAATTCCTTTTGACAAATTCTTCTGATCTTTTTAATCTCTCAGCCACCCAGTGTCGAGTTATGAAAGTTGCACCAGCTTCCTTTGCTTCACGAAATGTGACAGCTCGAATGCGGTCAAGAACTCGCTTTTTCTCTGAATCGTTCAAAATAGATGATGCCATGGTTTCTGTGGGGAAAAAAATGGTAAGAATTAAAATCACAGGAATAGAATATAATGGTTTTTATTCAGATTTTAACGCTCTTTCAAGTGGTCTCACCGGTTTTTATCTATCTCTTCTAGTTTTTGCTCTACAGGGGGGGCAATCATTTCCTGACACCCCGTACATGCTTTACACCATCCGCCTTATATTTCTCATCGCATGTAGAACAGTGAATTTCATCACATTTATGCGTGAATTTTCCCCAATTATCCATCATATGAAACACCACATTCACAGATTCTCATTTTCCTGCAAGTGTCAATTGACTTATGGAGGTCAAAGCAATTATTATTGAAAAATTTACGTCTACACACATTACAATCCCTCTTCTCAGCTTCAACTACACGACTTTCACATTTGGAGCGTTTACACTGCTCACATACCATGTGGAATTCCTGGGTCTTGTACGATCTCTCACACCGCTTTTAAAAATATACACAATCCTACGGGCATTCATGTCCTGCTCTACCCTTCTCAGCTCTTCAGGACCCATATTACAATCAAACTGAAGCTTGCAATCTGAGGCCAGTTTACTGGTACGTTGCAGAACCGTAAGCAACCAAATATTTCTGGCCCCCGTGTTTAGTACAGTAAACATACGAGCCAAGACTAATGCTATAGAGCAGGAAACACGATCGGTGTTTATATGCCGTCTGTAAATAGCCTGAGAATTGAAGTTAAGAGTATAAGGTATGGTACTATGACCCGAAACACGGAATACACGGTCACTATCTACTGTGAAGTTGTCCATATTGAAGGCTGTATTACTTTGAGATGCTTGCATTATACGACCTAATATATATTCTATATATTACTGGGGGTCTAACTACCGGTGCACTCCTGGCACGTTTTATACCGGTCGTGGAAGGCTCTTCATCATGCCTCCGCTTTGAATTGTTGCAAAGGGCGCTACAGGTGTCGCTGATGTTGGCTCGCAAGCGGGGGATGGATTCTCTAAACACACCTACACTGTCATCGGGGTCGTCTGTAATATCAATGATGGGTACATGATACTGTACCTCGTTGTCATTCACAGTTCTGTGGAAGAAGAGGAAAAACAAGACTGTAGCATATAAGGAACACTACTTAAATTTTTATTATATTTTGTAAATGATCCACTTAGGAGTTTGACGTGTTAGAGATGGATTCCGTAGAAAAATTCAGGTTCATGAGCCGGTCCACGTGCATTATATCTGGCCCTACAGGATGTGGTAAAACTGTGTTTATGCTTAAAATCATTAGGATAAGGGAGAGATGTTCTCAAACTTTGTACATGAAGTTATATGGTGCTATTCGACGTACCAGTCAGTATTCAACGAGTACCAAGATGATATTCTGTTCCACAAAGGTGTATATGACGTTAATTTGAACATACAATCATTGTAATTGACGATCTCATGTTGGAAATGAATAAAACGTTTGCCGAGACATTTACAGTGTTCTCCCACCATCTTAACATAAGCGTTAGATACAAGCGCGATGTGTCGTTAAATACACAATATCTAGTCTTATTCGCGCAACGTAGAGATGTGTAACAAATTGGGGTATTAGCCAATCAAATGTTCCCGAACCAGCGTAAGGAGTTTTTGGAAGTTCATAAAGCTACAAGTCAACGTTACGGATATTTTCTTTGTGACCTTCACCCGCGAAACACGTTTAGGATGCTTCTAAGAACGAATATATTCCAAACGAGCCTGAAACGGTGTATATTCAAGAATGACAAAGAGGCTAAAGAAATATCATGAATTTATAAAAATCTACCATCGATTGCCGCGGGCAATGCAACAGATGTTTGTTAAAAATATCGAGTCGGACTTTTTAAACTGCATCTGTGAAATCTGTCTTAACCTTATAAAATGTAATATGCCAATAAAACCTCAGAAGGCTCGCCTACGCCGTTACAAGAACATAATACGTACACTCGCTCGTAAAAGTCAAACTATAGGGAAGAGAAAACGAATTATTGTACAAAGAGGGGGGGGGTCATTCCTCTCCATCTTATTTTCAGTTTTGGGGCCTTTACTGACTAGATTAATATAATGAAGAAAGTGGTAGTGATTCCACACGAGGTGTATGCTTCACTGCAATGTTCAAAGAATCCAGACACGGTTGGAGAACCCCGTAAAAGCAGGTTTAAAAGATTGGAAAGCGAAATGTTAGCCCTATTAAACAGTGAAAAGTCACCTGATGAGAAAAGAATCTTACAGCAAGAAGGTCTGCAGAAATTTCTTCACGAATTCGAAAATTATAAGAATCCGACAGAGATCCCCGTGGTTATTAGTCACAGAGCGGAAAACGATGAGCATGGCGACATAGGACCTAGGTCCGACGTTAGAGCTGAACAACCAAAGAATATCGGTTCGGCCCCACAACATACCGAGCATGTATTAAAAAGCAGCCTCCCACATACATTGAGGAATAAAGGTTTAAGTCTATAATCTATTGAGTGAGGACCCCATCATACAGTGGAGCGATACAGGTGAGATCATTGTGGAACTAACAAAGGTACAGGGCTCGAAATTCGTCGACATCGTCTACGATCTGGTGAGAAAGTGGGATAGACCTTCACCATCAGGATGGAAGCATATTAAAGCAAGACCACAACAAATAAATGTCCCCAAAACATTTATAGGAAATCTGAGCAGGTTAAAAGACTTGGAGCTAGACTCGCATGTGCAACAACTGAGCACGCCATCAGCCCCAGAGGTAGCACCTCTGAAGAGAAGAAAGAAGAGACCAAACACTAACGGTCAGTCCTCTCCACGGGCTTCTAAAATACGTAACTGGCTAACATATTAAGAAGACGCTATTATGACATTTCTAACCCAGCCTCCTACGGAGGCGTTGATAGACTGTACAGAGGTGTTTATAATGATGGAGTATGGAAAAACGATGTTGAGAGGTTTTCGTGGGAGCAGGATGCTTATACACTTCATAAACCGGTCAGAAAAAGGTTTAAAACAGCAAAGACAACCGCGGCCTCGATTGTCTCTATTTGGCAAGCGGATTTAACAGACATACAAAGATATTTAGTGTATAATGATGGCGACCGCTACATCCTATTCATAATAGATGTGTTCTCTAGATATCTGTGCTCATTCCTCTGAAAAATAAATCGCCTGAAACAGTTGCTAAAGCCACCAAAACGCTGATGTTGAAAGAAAACAGGATTCCAGACTATTTTTGTACGGATACGGGGAAAGAATTTATAAGCAGAACTTTTCAGAACATGCTGACAGAATTTAATATCAGCTACTACACTAGCAATTCTACTGTATACATAAGGCCTCATTAGCTGAAAGAGTTCAACGTACCATAAAGGAACGCATGCTTCGCTATTTTACACATAAAAACACATACAAATATATAGACATTCTGGAATAACTGGCCTCATCCTACAACCATTCACACCATCGTACGATTGGGACAACACCTAACGAGGTTTTAGAAAGAAGTATGCACACAGAGCGTGAGGTGAGAAGAGATATTCGTAGAACCATGCCACACTCTACACGTTTCAAAATCAATGATTGTGTAAGACTATCGCGTTCGGGTAATAAATTCGGGAAAGGATTTGAACAAGGCTGCACACGTGAGATTTTTAAAGTTAGGGCCATGAGACCGAAAGGCGAGATAATGCTGTATTACGTTGAAGATGTGAATGGGGAAGAAATCGCAGGAGGCTTTTACGGCGAGGAGTTGCAGAAAGTGACAATTAATTTATGAAAAAACATGTTTAAAATTGACAAAATTTTAGGAAGCAAAGGATCAGGAAAGAAAAAATGTACCTGTTGAAATGGCTAGTGTACCCAGAAAGCTTCAACACTTATATAAAAGCTGATGCAACAATGAAGCTTAAATAGTATGCAACTTGGCGCCTAACCATTTCTACGTCACACTACCGTTCTTTTCTTCTCTCTTTGTACATCCTAACAACACCCTGGCCAACTTTGTAACAGAACTCCATGGGCCCGTTCAATTGGGTCGTGATCCGTATGAGGTGGCGATATGCGAAATTCTGTTGGACACCCTCTTTTTAAGTACTGATTATAAAGAACCCGTTTTTACGGTTTTTAGATACCTTGATGATTGTGAAAAAGCCGGGGTAATTAGGGACGAAACCACGCGTACCGCTCGGAGTGGGGATGCCCGGTATTACACTACAGTAGTAACACTAGGCCCGGGCCGTTATGGTGTGGCTGAGGATGTTCTGAGAGACTTAAACGTTAGTTTAAAAAGCTAAAATCTTCCGGCTGATTTAGTATACGAAATCATGAACAAAGAAATCCCTGCACACTCTCTGACCCTAAAATCACAAGCTAACAGAAATATTAAAGACAAAGGGTTGTTCAAAATTATAACCTAGGGACGATATGGCGCGGCCCTCAAAGAGATACCTTTCACGAAGTACAAGAGGATTTCTCCAGCCTAATGTATCAACTGAAATTAGAGAAATTGGGCGATGGCTATCCAACCCCAGACATGTGCGACATTTACAGCAATATCGGGAAGCATCAGATTGTTGGGGATACTCAAGCGCGCTTGCTTCGTATCGCACACATTCCCAATCATAGAGGGCAGAGCTTGAGCATTACATATGACAAACCTCATTATTGAATGTTGCGACTAATCTATTAACCAATATCTCAATATATATATAAAAATGATTAAGGGGAAAAGTTTCCCATTCGATGATGAGAGCTTAACGGTGAAGCTCCAGTTTCGTCGCACTGAGTTATCAGGTCATCCCATAAGTAATGTCGTTTCTTAGATCGGAATTTGAAGGACCAAAAAAAACTCAACTGGAACTTTTTAATCTAGTATATAGGGTGTCCATAAATGATTACCCTGATTAAAGCATGCTATAACTTTTAAATAAACACTCGTATTCAAACACAGTTTTAATCATAAGTAGATAAACATACAAAGTTTTGATACATAGTCAATGAACTTAATAAGCTTCCACATGTGCACCCCTAGTGGCACGTAAAATCTCTAAACGGTATTCACACTCACGCCACACATTTTCCAACATTTGTGGGTTAACTGTTGCAATTGCATCCGTAATGCGTTCTCGCAATGTTCTGATATCTGGAACAACTGTTGCATAAACCAAATCTTTAACATGACCCCAGAGAAAGAAATCCAGCGGGGTAATGTCTGGTGATCTTGGGGGCCATGGGATTGGCCCGTCCCTGCCAATCCATCGATTTGGAAATGTTGCGTCGAGAGTTTCACGAACAACATGCGCCCAATGAGGGGGTGCCCCATCTTGTTGGAAGATGACAGTTGGCTGCCTGTCCTGTGACCGTGTGAAAGCAGTTTGAATGTTTTCCACTGACCCATCGGAAACTGATGGTCTACAACTGCTCTTTCCATTTTCCACGTTTCCATTTTCCAAGAATTTTTTCATCCACGACTTAATTAACTTCACATCAGGTGGATTCTTTCCATACTTTGTTCTGAACCTTCGCTGAACACTGACAGGAGATTTTGTTTCTGCAAGCCACACAACACATTGTGCCTTCTCTGTCACAGACGCCATCTTCACTGAACAGCTACTGCAGCGCTCCTAGCGGCGAATGCGGTAGACGAAACACACCAGCACAGAAACTCTATGCGTGTACAAGATCACCTGTAAAAAGAAAACGGATGTAAGATTCGTCATTAAAACATAAAAGCATACTGTTTCCAGGGTAAACATTTATGGACACCCTGTATATTTTCCATCGGAATCAATGACACTCTGCCAACCTCCTACAAGCTTTTCAGTGCCATGTTTATAAAATTCAAGCGGTTTTGAGGCAAAAAACGTACAAAGACTGGTGTGCAGGTCATCTAAAGAAGTATACTGTTTCTCGTCAAGATAGTTTTGCAGAATCCTGAAGAGATGATAATCTGAAGGCGCAAGTTCTGGAGAATATGGAGGATGTGGAAGTTTTTCCTACCCAAGCTCCTCAATTTTTGCAGAAGTGATCCGAGTGATATGAGGACGTGCGTTGTCGTGGTGGAACACGATTCCTTTCCGATTAACCAAAGAAGGCCTCTTTTCTTTTAGTGCAGTGTTCAATCGATCCAGTTGTTGACAGTAGACTTGAGCGGTGATTGTTTGGTTGTGTGGTAAGGTTTCAAAGTGTATTACACCACCTTTATCCCACCAAACACTAAGCAACACCTTCCGAGGGTGAAGATTTGGTTTTGGCTGTGGTGTCGCTGGTTCTCCGGTAAAAACCCACTGTCGATGGCGCTTAACATTCTAGTACAGTATCCACTTTTCATCACCAGTCACTAAACGATGCAAAACCGGATCTTGGAGTTCACGGGGATGAAGAGCTGTGCTAATGTTTACTCGCACCCTCAGATTGTCGACCGACAATTCATGTGGCACCCATTTTCCTAACTTAGGCACTTTCCCGAGTTGTTGCAAATGTCGATGGATGGTGGACGGGGATGAATTGAGTTTCTGGGCCAATTCTTCGACAGTTGTTCGACAGTCTTCTTCAAGTACGGCTAACAGCAGGTCATCATCAAACTCAGCAGGGTGTCCAGAGCATGCTGCATCTGTCAAAAAGCAGTCACCATTCCTAAACTTTTGCAACCATCTTTGACATTTTCTCACATGCAGAATATCTTGCCATAAACGTCCTGAATGTTTCGCGTTGCTTCAGTAGCACTATTCCCTTTTTTGAACTCGTAAAGCATTATACGGCTGATATGCTCTTCTGATACCGCAATGTTTATGAGGGGTTCACATAAAGAAAAACACACGTCTTCACTGGTCAAGGACTGTAAAGTATGTAGCGAAACACGATAGATCTCCTCTTAGATATAACCTTCGGAAAATTTATGCTTAAACCGAGTAGGACTAGTTTAAACTTAATCTATCGTAAAAAACGACATTACTTATGGGTTGACCTGATATAATGGAACGAAAGCCTTTCACAGTCTATCGAGGGGTGAGATACTAGCGTCGGAGTGGGCTTGGATCCATTTTTTAAACCATACTACGTACGGCTGTCCCCTTGCTGAAGAGGGTTGCCAGATATCTTGTGAGGAAAGCGTTACAATCAGGTCTTAACACGGTAGAAAACATAATGGCGGGGGCTAGGCTTAAAGAAGATCTAAAAGAGCACGTAAAGCGTACCCGGGACGAAATTATCAAAGATGCAAAGAGAAAAATGCGTGGTATGGGAAGAAGAAGAGGGCTGTCCAGAAGAAGAAGAAGGGGTTACCAGCACGTGGCGTTAAACGTAAAACGACATCAAAAAAGAATAAGTGCTCGAAGCGAGTGAAACCTCTGGTTGATAATTTTTTTAACTGATATAAGCTAAGGACATTACTCTCATGAACCATAGGTTGCTTACTACTTGTCGAGAGAGGTGCACTATTTCTGACTCGTCATGGCACGTTTCATCCATCCATGTAGTTCACAATGTTGTAAATCGTAGCTGTCCCTCTTTGGCATGCCTCATCGCAAGTTTCTATTGAGTACAGTGAATTTGTTACGATTAACCCGTTAAACACAATTAGTTCCCCAAGTGCTCTTATAGAATTCGTGATACCCAGCTCGTGCCCTTACTTTTTGATCCAAGCTGCATGCATATGCATGCTAAACTACGTATAGCACATTCAAATGGAACGGGTTGTGATGATAAATACGTTGTATTCCCCGAAACAAACTTTCTACATTCCATATTCAGCCAGTGTGATGTGTATTTAAATCAGATCAACATCTCCGCAGGAACGGGTTATTATCACCTGCGAGCCTATCTGGAAAATATCCTCAACTTTTCAAAAGAAGCGAAGGATACCTTTTTAACTGCCGAAGGCTACAGTATTATCAGGCTAAAGACAAAAGCAGTATGAAGGACAAGTTTACAAATTCTAAAAAGATATACGAATGTTTTGGGCGCCTGCATACAGACTTCACGTTCCAGGAGAAGTTGCTTGTGAATAGGGTCGATATGAAATTAAAGCTCACTCGCACGAATCCTGAGATCTGTTTAAATCTCGGAGCTGATTAAGAAGAGGGCGCAAAGCCAGTTGTGATTCACGTTATGGAAACATACCTTCCCGTACGTCGAGTGAAACTAAGTTCGCCTTAGCAGTTAGAAATTGAAAAATATTTACTACATGCCACAGTAAAATACCCAATTAACAGAGTACAGATCAAACTATACACGGTGTCTGCAGGGTTGGCATCGAAACAGATAGAAAACCTCGCCCTGGGAGCTCTACCTAAAAGATTATTAATTGCTATGCAGGACCACGCTTCTGTGAATGGGAAATATAAAAAGAACGCCTTTAAATTCGAGAATTTCGGCCTTAAAAATGTAACTTTATACGTTAGTGGCATAGCGTTGGAGTGGGGGAACATTGGAGACGGATTATTCATCAGACGCTGTGTTCCCGCTTTGCTCGAGAGCTTATAGTAATCTTGCCCGTATCACCGTGCCTGTATTGAGCTAGAAATTGGTGTAACGTAGAAAGAATTCATCAAGCAATTTAACCTTTATCCATTTGACATCACTCCTGACTTATCTGCTAATGTAAATACACACTTGAGTCCACAGCAGAGTGGAAATATTTCAGTCAAACTCGAATTCTCCAAACCGCTAGACGCCTCTATTAGTGTACTAGTATACCTCGAATCACAGGCCCTAATAGAAATTCACAGATTCAGGGGTGTAGTCACTGACTTTTAAATGGATATGAATATACTCCAGAGAGTAATGAATAGTGGCCGAGTCACACGCTCCAAATGTATCGGTGTGTTTGCGAAGAATGAAACATTGAAATTTCCAACTACGAGAGACTGCGGCGCACTTATTGTGAATACAGATGTTATTGGTGGCGAAGGGATTCATTGGATAGTTATCTACTTCAATAATAGGAAAAGAATGTACTACTTTAACTCGATGAGGACTCGTCCTTGGAGCAACTCTATTATTGTAAAATTTCTCGAGCAGGTGCATATCCCCGAAATTGCCTGGAATCCTTACCGATTCCAGGGATACTTTAGTAATACTTGCGACATGTACTGCCTTTCATTTCTCTTACACATGGCACGTGGAAAGGAATTTATAAATTTTTTAAAGTTATTCGACCCGTGTTACACTGAGCGGAATGATGAGTTGGTATACAAGCAGATAAAAAAACGTTTTCCGTTTGTGCACACTCTATGTATTGTACGATGTTTTACGGGAATATATGTAAAAATGAACAATGAATAATCCATATTCATTTTTACATGAGGAACCAAAGTCGCCTGATGCGAGTTTGGATAAAATTTCATTTGTTGCTTTCTATTTTGTTTCAGTGTCACAACCATGTGACCTACCATTTCTATGGTTTAGTCATATCCATATTTCCATTTTTTGCATTTGTTAGAGAATTTATTATAACAGGATTGGAACCCGTAGTTGTACTTAGTCCTTAATACCCACTCTTTGTCTCTAATTCGTCTCCTTTAATTTCTCCCAATAATGACGTCATAAAAGTAACCTAATTCCCTTCACGTTTTCCATACCTTGAATACTGAATCACGTATTTAGTATGTGGATATCTTTCGTATTCAATGTATGGTAAATTCTTTAACATAATTAAAAACCTTTACACTCTATACGTCATTATGTAAATGTTGTTCATTCATACATCCATGTCCCTTCTTGACCTTTATATTTTGTTAATTTTATTAATTATTCATTCAGCTACCTATTGTCAACATATTGTGTGAATAAATATGTGTACAATAGTTTAGGTATTCGTACATGTCCACCGAGGACGTACATAATTACCTTACACGTAAGTACGTTCACATGTATTCTTTTTACTCTTTCTTTTAAGTGCGTTCACCTCTTGCAATGAACTCGAAAATGCTTATGCAAGTGTACGCAATTCGATGATCACAGCATAAATTGAACATCTGAAAACGAAAAATCTCTTTTCGCTCTAATTCCAATTTATAAAACATTATCATGCGTTATGTTAAATCATGTGTGTCATGTATATATAAATATATACCGTATGTGCCCATGTACTCTGTGTTGTACTAATAAACAAATATAAATATAAAAACACTAAGAATTGTAAGTGACTAATGTACTTAATAATGTAATTGATGTACCGCACTTTAAAATGAAACTGTAATTAATGATAATAATTTAAATGTAATTAATGTACTTTAAGTAGCGATAATAATTTAATATAAAATAATTAATGTATTTTAATAACGATAATTAACGATAATAAGCGAATGTAAATTAATCTGTAATTGTAATCATAATTGTAATAAACCAAAATTACATCGTACTCAGTGATGTACTTAGATTGTACTAAATGTCCGACACGACATTATGTCGCCATTTAGGAATGTACACTCGGCGATATTATTATTTTTCCGTTAGGATAAATTTTGATGTGCTTTCTACTTTGCCAAATAATTGATGACTTGCTCTTTTTTAAAATTTCTTAATCATTTTTAGATTTAGCTTAATAATGAATTCTGAGAAACTTTTTTCAATGTTCATATTTTGTATACATTCTCCTTTGTTATAAAAGATGAAGTCATGTCTTGCCTAAGCATTTAATTGTAAATCTTAAACCTTCAATTTTTACTCATATGCATATTTTAGTGTAAAGATGCATAGTTCAAATTCAATTTTTGTTAACTTGGCAGATCATGATAACATCAGATCTGAAAATACGCGGTTTAAGATGAAAATATAGCTTCATCCTCAAATATCTTGTTTATTCGTTTAAACATTACCGCAGCTAAAAGATTTACTTTATTTTCAAATATTGTGCAAAAATAATGCAGCTCTTCAACATTTAATAATGATGATGTTAGTAGAATCGGGGTATATAAACCTCAATAACTTCTTCCACGTTCATTCTGATACCAACTACGAGGCTGAGCATTACCTGTAACATTGTAGCAGTAAATTACAGTAAAGAAAAAGTATTTATCTTCTCCTTCGAGCCGTGCTCTCTTCAGAAAACTTAGTCATTGAAATCTCCCGATACGTTACAAGAAGAATCGGGGAGAAACCTCAAAGAATTTAATAAGCCTCTCAGAATCCTCCTAGCCACTAAAGAAGAACTCGGAGAATAGTATAGAAGAAACTACTGCAAGTAACAGATCCGTTGCTGCCTCTTAACCAGAACCCCCGTCGACTTCGAACCAACCCAGGGCCATAGACGGAGGGGTTAACATATATATGTATGTATATATATGTGTGTGTGTGTGGATATATATATATATGTGTGTGTATGTATATATATATATATATAATTGCAACTTGAGTAATTGCAACAATATTGTGTAAAATGAGTACACCTGTTATTTTAATTATATAACTAATTTAAGTTGAATATGAAAATTTTACTATTTTATAAAACATTCCTTATGATTTTACTATTTAATAAATTGATGAAAATACACTGCGCTTTGTTCTTACCTGAAACACAAGAAAAATAAAAAATAAAAACTTACATTAGTTCCCCGACAACCTCGCATTCATTGGATCGGGTGTGCTGTATTACTCCGACTTCCCTATTCAGATCACTGTCCGCGACTTGAATTTCTTCAAAACTATCACAAAAACATTCTATAACACGATTTAGTTCCTCATCGGTCCTTTAAGAAGAAAGGATGTGTGATTATTATGGATTTTATAAAAATAATTAACACTTGCAAAAGAATCTTGATTATTGTAATATTTAATGATTCCCGCGCTTTGCCTTGAACATATACTTCCACAAACATATATATATTATATATATATATACAGTATATATATATATATATATATATATATATATATATATATATATATATATATATATATATATCAGGTCATTCCATAGTAATGTCGTTTTTTAGATCGGAATTTGAAGGACCAAAAAAACTCAACTGAAACTTTTTAATCTAGTATATATTTTCCATCGGAATCAATGAAACTCTGCCAACGTCCTACAAGCTTTTCAATGCCATGTTTATAAAATTCAAGCGGTTTTGAGGCAGAAAACGTAAAAGACTGGTGTGTAGGTCAGCTGAAGAAGTACACTGTTTCTCGTCAAGATAGTTTTGCAGACTCCTGAAGAGATAATAATCTGAAGGCGCAAGGTCTGGAGAATATGGAGGATGTGGAAGTTTTTCCCACCCAAGCTCCTCAATTTTTGCAGAAATGATCCGAGCGATATGAGGACGTGCGTTGTCGTGGTGGAACACGATTCCTTTCCGATTAACCAAAGAAGGCCTCTTTTCTTTTAGTGCAGTGTTCAATCGATCCAGTTGTTGACAGTAGACTTGTGCGGTGATTGTTTGGTTGTGTGGTAAGGTTTCAAAATGTATTACACCACCTTTATCCCACCAAACACTAAGCAACACCTTCCGAGGGTGAACATTTGGTTTTGGCTGTGGTGTCGCTGGTTTTCCGGTGAAAACCCCACTGTCGACGGCGCTTAAGATTCTGGTACAGTATCCATTTTTCATCACCAGTCACTAAACGGTACAAAACGGATCTTGGAGTTCACGGGAATGAAGAGCTGTGCTAATGTTTACCCGCACCCTCAGATTGTCGACCGACAATTCATGTGGCACCCATTTTCCTAACTTAGGCACTTTCCCGAGTTGTTGCAAATGTCGATGGATGGTGGACGGGGATGAATTGAGTTTCTGGGCCAATTCTTCGACAGCTGTTGAACAGTCTTCTTCAAGTGCGGCTAACAGCAGGTCATCATCAAACTCAGCAGGGCGTCCAGAGTGTGCTGCATCTGTCAAACAGCAGTCACCATGCCTAAACATTTGAAACCATCTTTGACATTTCCTCACATGCAGAATATCGTTGCCATAAACGTCCTGAATGTTTTGCGTTGCTTCAGTAGCACTATTTCCTTTTTTGAACTCGCAAAATATTATATACCTGCTATGCTCTTCTGATACCCCCATGATCATGAGGGGTTCACATAAAGCAAAACAAACGGCTTCAATGGTCAAGGTCTGTAAAGTATGTAGCAAAACACGATAGATCTCCTCTTAGATATAACCTTCCAAAAATTTATGCTTAAACCGAGTAGGACTAGTTTAAACTTAATCTATCGTAAAAAACGACATTACTTATGGGATGACCTGATATATATACATATATATACTGGGTGATCCAGATAAATGGGACCCATAAAAAAAGCCAAATATTCTTAATATTTAATTCCTTTCATAAAAACTATATATCATTCGAAAGAGTAGAGTTACAAGTTTATTATGAAATATTTATTTTTTTAAAATGACTCCTTTCAAATGTGCTCCATTAGTTGCCAAGCATTCCAGTGTTCTCGCTTGTAAGTTCTGCATCACTTTTGCAAGAGTGTGCGGTGGTATGGCCTGTATCTATTTGTGATGGCGGCCTTCAATTCTTGCAAGGTCGTTGGGTTATTTCTGTATACCCTACTCTTTAAATATCCCCAGAGATAATAATCTAAGGGAGAAAAATCCGGAGACCTTGCGGGCCATTCAACGTCTCCAAATCTTGAGATTAACTCGCCTGGAAACGTTTGACGCAAAACTGCCATGCAGTTCCTCGTGGTATGGCAGGTAGCTCCGTCTTGTTGGAACCAGTGGTTTTCTAGACAAAGATCTCTTAATTTAGGAATAAGGAAATCTGTCAACATTTTTTCGTAGCGATCACCATTTACAGTGACCGTGTTTCCGGTGGAATCCTCGAAAAAGTACGGCCCTATGATCTGAGATGCAGTAAGACCACACCAAACAGTTACACGCTGACTATGCAACGGGACTTCGGTAATATTCAATGGATTTTCTGTTGCCCAGAAACGACAATTTTGTTTGTTTACAGTTACATTCAAGTGAAAATGGGCTTCGTCTGACATAATCAAAGTTGCTAGAAAATTGGTGGTGTCATTTACCTTCTGTTGGATCCATTGACAGAATTGTCGTCTTCGTGCGAAATCTCCATCGTTTAGTTGTTGCACTGTTTGAATTTTATATGGAAAGAGCATTAAATTTTGCTTGAATATACGGTGTGTTGTTCCATATCCAACTCCTAACAGCTGAGAAGCACGTCTGATGCTCATGTTAGGATTATCCTGTACAATTTCATGAGTTCTGTTAATGATCTCGTCTATCCTTGCTGTGCGCACTCTTCCAGTTGGTTTTCTTTTTCCAATGCTGCCAGTTAGGGAAAAATTTCTGACACACCGACGGATTACTTTCTTAGAAGGTGATTTTGACATCTGAAAATTTGTCTTGAAAGATCTTTGAGCTGAAACTACACTTCTTCCATGCTCATAATATTGCTCAGTTATGAAACGCAGCTGTTCCACAGTCCATGCAGTCATCTTGAAGAGTTAGTTTTAACTAACACTTTTATTTTGTTTTGTATCTTATCTTGTCTTGTATTGTCAAAACCTATACAATCCTGTACAAACTTGTAACTATCCTCTTTCGAATGATGCGTATGATTTTATAAAAGGACTTATACTTTAAGAGTTACAGGGGTTTCTTTTGGGTCCCATTTCTCTGGATCACCCTTTATATAATATTACCTTACATTCTTACAAAGGTTCCGCGCGATGATTCCTCATATTGCGAAGGTCAAGCTTGTCGCCCCTCCTCTCAAGTTGGCCTGGTGAAGTAGTGAGTTGGTTTCTTGTGCTCTCCACCTCACATAGCCTGGTACGCTCGGCTCATCGGGAATTGTTCTGAGCCAGGCGTCTAATCTTCTTTTGTAGATGTTCACTGCAACTGCCTTCGTGTTTCTTAGGTCTTTGGGCAGCTAATTAAACAGTTTTTGTCCTCTCACAAAACTATTTTCTTTCAGGGTTAAGGATATTCCCTGTCTCGCCCTTAATTTTGGAATACGACACAGGTACCGTTTCTACTTTTCACCGTTGTTTGGGGAGTTACAGGGTTCAGAGTAAGATTAGGGACTAGTTTCTCCATTATTTTCCAAGTGTAAATAATGGTGTGTGTGTGTCTTCTCCTTTCCAGTGAATATAGGTCTAGTTCGCGTAACCTTTCCCAGTAATTTAGTTCTTTGCACCCATTGATCTTGGCTGTGAAGCTTTTCTGGCTCCCTTCTAGTTGTCTAATGTCTTCTTTTTTATATGGGCATGTTCGGACCGAGCAGTATTCCAATTTGGGTATGATCAGGGTTTTCAGTAGAGGAATCATTACATTCCTATCCCTTCGTTTAAAGGTTCACAATATCTGCCCCATTATTCTCTTTGCTCTGTTTACTGCTATCTTATTTTGTGTTTCAAAGTTCGCATCAGCTGTCATTACAACCCCTAAATCTTTTGCTCTAGAATTTCTCTGAATTTCCTGTCCATTTTGCGTATAATATTCCATGGATTTTAGGTCTTCTCTTTTTCCATACTATAACAGCTGAAATTTCTCGGTGTTAAACTTCATATTGTTGTCTTCAGTCCACTTATAAATTCTATTTATGTCGGTTTGTAGAGTTCCTATATCTTCTGGGTTTCTTATTTTTCTACTGATCTTTGTCATCGGCAAAGGATGTTACTGTGCTGTCTCTGGTAACGTCCTCATCTATGTCAGTTAGCATGATTATGAAGAGTAGTGGAGCTAATAATGTTCCTTGTGGTACTGAGCTGAGGACCTCTGATTCTGATGAAGATACTCCTTGTACTGTAACGACATGCCGCCGCTCACTAAAAAAATTATATATTCATTTCCCTACTTTTCCTGTTATTCTCTTATATTTAATTTATGTATTATGATTCCATAGTCATACTTGTCGAACGCTTTGGCAAAGTCTGTGTATATTACATCATAGTTTTCACTACTTTCAAGTGCATCAATAATGTTGTTGTAGTGTTACATTAGTTGTGATAGTATGATCTGCCTGAACGAAACCCAGGTTGGTTATCATTGAATTTTTTCTGAGTTTCCATAAAGTCATAGATTTTCCGTCTATTATTCTTTCAAATATTTTAGTGAGATGAGATGTAAGCGACACTGGCCTATAGTTTTTGGCCTCGGATCGATCTCCTTTATATATTGGGACTATGTTCGCGCTCTTCAGGATGCCCGGTATTTCTCCCGTGTCTAGTGATCGTCTCCATATCCAGTATAGGGGTTCAGCGATTACATTCTTGCAGTTTTTGATCAGTGTGGCATTCCATTTATCCGGTCTGCCGCTGAGTATGTTTTTAGTTTCCCTATGGCTCGTGTAATATCTTCCGTCGTAAAGTCGAAGTCCGTTATACTTTCCCTTTGTAGTTCTTCTTCAAAGAACGCGTTTCTATCGCATATCAATTTGTCAGTTTTTTGGGATACTGAAAGATGATTCGTACTGAGCTATATATATATATATATATATATATATATATATATATATATATATATATATATATATATATATATATATATATGAAGAGAAAGTTACAAGGAGTTACATAGAGTTACAAAGTGAAGCCTCAAATACTTTCGAACAACTCAGGGAAGTTCGTGGTTTGTGGTCCATTTAAGAGAAAATGACGAGTAACATCACATTTCAAAATGAACTTATTATGGATTTTTATAAAATTAATTAATAGAAACATCAGAACAGGACTTTTATCATAATATTGTAGGTCTTTTCTAAAATATTCATTATTAATTATTACAACAAAATGTAACGAGTTGAAAATAAATTATTACGGTCCATATATATATATATATATATATTAGTGATGTAGGTCACATCCGCATCCGCATCCGCGGAACATCCGCATATTTTCTCGCATCCGCATCCGCGTCCGCATCCGCACTTTGGACTGCGGATGTCGTGCGGATGTGGACCGTTGAGACAAAACGTCATTAATAAGCGGAAATTATCAAATTCTACTATATTAATAGAACTAGTTCATTGTGCGCAAAAGTGATGCAAGCGACAAGACGAGAGGCTGTTCTTGTATGAAGTTACTCTCTTGCAACCTACTTAGATCCACGTTACAAAGCTAAGTTATTTTCACCTAGTACATCAGAACGAGTTAAATCATCACTTGGCAAAGCAGTTGAAGAGCTTCAATCTCTTGAATCTGTCGCTTCGCCACCCACCAAAAGAATAAAAGTTTCAGTGACAGAACCAACACATTCAACAAGCAAATCTATCACAGAATCTGTCTCTCAGTTTCTTGAGTCAAGCAGCAATGACGAGACCTACGCGATGTCAAAAGATGTAGTAAAAATGATCGAGAGCTATCACCAAGAAAAACGCATGGCTGCATGTGACAATCCTATTAGTTGGTGGAAAAATACGCAGAATATCTATCCATACTTGAGTAAACTTGCAAGGAAACATTTAGCCTGTCCTCCAACAAACGTACCAAGCGAGAGATTATTTAGCAGTGCTGGATTAATATATGATGAAAAGAGAAACAGACTGGCAGCAGAAAAGGCAGAAAAATTAATGTTCCTTAAGCATAACCTTCCTATAATTAAGTTTGAACATTAAACGATGAACATCTTAGTTTACTTTATTTAATACTCATTTATAAATATGCCTAATAAAACTTTAAACTTAATATAAATAGTTATCAAGCTAATTAAAGATCTCTTTCTATAAGGGTGGAGGTTGGGGAAAGAGGTCGGTGGGGTGCATTTGAGTTGGGTTCACGTCCCGCATCCTGGTAACACAATTATGGTTTCTAATTGTGGCTGAAACTCAACAAAATATAACGAATTTATTTGCAGACAAATTCACTAATTGATTTCTATATTAGTTAGATGCTTGATATTATTTTATATGTTCAGAGAAAAGTACAGCAATTATTGTACAATTAATCAATTATACTACATTATAGCTACAGCTCTCTCTATATAATAACTTATTATATACGTTAAACACAACAAATCTCGAATATATCCTAAAAAATAACGAAAATGTAGGCATCCGCATCCGCATCCGCGGATGCTGAATCAAACATCCTCATCCGCATCCGCATCCGCGGATGTGAAAAAAATGACATCCGCTACATCACAATATATAATATAATATATATTATATATATATATATTATATATATATTAGTGGTGGACCGGATATCCACATCCGCATCATTTTTAGCATCCACATCCGCACTTCTGATTGCGGATGTTATACTGATATTACCTCTAATAAATTATGCAATTTACAATTAAATTAGCTTATAAAGTAGCTTATAAGGCCCAGTCATGCACATTTCATGTAAAGTATTAATTATTAATGAACAAACAAATATATAAACCTAAAAATATAAATACCTGCTAACACAGAAAATTGAATGAAACTTGTTTCATTGAATTTTCTATGGCTGAAACTCTTGAGAAAGTTATTATTTTTATCATAATGAAAACATTAATATTAATTTTAATTCTTATGCATTGCCTGCCATAATAGTAATATCACGAAATTTGAAAAATTATGTCATATATTCATAATTCTATATTATATTCATAGATTAACTAAATATCCGCATCCGCAGATGTTGAAAAACTGACATCCGGTCCACCACTAATATATATATATATATATATATATAATATATATATATATATATATATATATATATATATATATATATCCACACAGGAAACACAGAATGGTGCTCAAGAGCTTTCGCCTAATGACATCCTCAGGAACATTAAAATAAAAAACAAATTCGCGACTAAATATAGGACACAAAAAACAAAACAGAAATAAGGGTACATAAATTTTATACTTAAATTTCTACTGTACATTCTGCCGCTGGATCAAACGGAGCGTCAGTGCAGATGTCAGCAACGGTTTGCGTTGAAAATAATCCGTCGCGATCGGATGCGTTAAAAAGACTAATTGTAGCACCGGCGTTAGGGCACCGCTCTTCATATAGCTCTGGTAAACTGTAACGTTATTGTTGTGACTGGTTGACGGTGTCCATGACGGAGGGTATGTGTGATTATTCGCTGGTAAAATAGCTGCTGTGAATTCCAGCTGAAAATACTTCATTTTATATGCAATGATTCCCGACTGTGACAGTCCCTTAAACTTGTTGATTGGATTTTAATGTAACTGGGCATGTCTATGGCATATTTGTGTGCCAATCAGATGTCGTAACACTGATGTAACGGACCCACGCTTTGGACATTGAAACTCTGATTGGACATCTTCATGAAAACTTGAAGGTGTCTATCAAATTTGGCTTCTTCACTCCGCAGATGTTTTTACGATTTTCAGAGAGGTTGTAGGCTAATAAAATTATATTGTAATTAAAAATTTATTTAAGTGTTTGATTTTCTACGTAAAAATGAACGTTATTTAGCATGTGTTTAAAAAATTTTTAAACGTAAATTCAAAGTTTTTAAGAGAGAGAAGTTCTGAGTGTATTTATTATTATTATTGTTATTATTATTATTTAAAACAACGTTGATGAAATAGAAAATAAATGTTGTTTACAGATTTCCAAGTATTATATTTGTTTCAGATTAAAAATGCCGAATCGTTAGGTTAGGTTAACTGCAGTGCTCTTTGCATTGCACGCACTTCAGTTTATATCCATCACAGACTCCACTGTTAGAAATTTAAAAAATTTCGAATTATTAAGGGTTCTTGAATAAAAACAAATCACCCTGTACTTTTGCAATCATGTGCATACTAGGCACAGCCTGCCGACACTGCGGCCCGAGCCCCGGTCGAATAGCATTACACTTCAAAATGAGTTTATTTTGGATTTTTATAAAAATTATCTAATTTATACCAATTGTCTAACATCCCCATTTTTAAATTAGTTTTGCCAGTTCATACATTTTTTTTAATCTATTTTAATAATAATTAAAGTCCATTTGCTTTTCATAAAATATACACATAGGTCCATATATATATATATACTCATAAATATCAACTTCAGTAGTTCTAATGCAGATACTTCCATAAACATATATATATATATATATATATATATATATATATATATATATATATATATATATATTTATATATATACAAATATATACATATATATATATATATAGGCAGAAAGAGTTACAAGGAGTTACAAGTCTATTCATTCACATATACTTCCGCTACACTCTTTATTATGAGGATGAATAGCTGGGCATGCTAGGTACAGCCTGCCGACACTGTGACCAGAGCCTGGGTCGAATGGTATTACGCTTCAAATTGAATTTATTATGGATTTTTATAAAAATGCGAAATACATAAACTACATGATGTACATTGTGCCGTAAAATAGCCTAGAACCCCGAAACTTATAAAAAGTATAAAAAAATTACTAATTAGTAATGAGTGAAATTGTATTCTGAAAGCCCCTCACAATATTAACAATTAGTAAATTTTTATGCTTTTTAGAAATTGTATAATATTTTTTAAGATTTCCTGGAAACTATGCGTGATACACCAAAATGAATAACATTTACGCTTAAAATTAATTTTCTGTAAAGGATTTAGGAGAAATGAAAGAGTACGGTGTAGGAAGAGAAGGGTGAAAAATAATAAATAGGTTTGTTTAACCTCTTCATAACAGCTATAAGGTCATATGACGCAAAGAAACTTTAATTGAATAAAAAAATGGTAATTAAGCAATAAATTAAAATAATTCTTAAACATGATGGGAAAAATAATTAGTTACAGAATTACATCTTGTTAGAACACTATACCTTATGAACCTTATGTTGTTTCGTGCGTTGGTCTCTCTTCAGACGGAGGTCAAGCTGGTGGCCCCGCCTCTATTTAAACTGCTCAAACACACTTTAAAATTTATTTATTTATTTAACTAGTTTTGAATATTATATATATTTTTTTTTATTGAGGTTGTTTAACCTCCTTCCCAACATCAAAGGTCATATGACGGAGGGGACCTACAGCCTTACATGGGATCCGAACCACGGGTCGCTACATAATCTGGGCGCGGAGGACGGTTTCCCATCCAACTACTACCCAGACCTAATGTCGCTTAACTTCGCTGATCTCCGGGAAGCGGTGTTACGACATCGGCCACGACGTAACCCGTATATATATATATATATATATATATATATATATATATATATATATATATACGTAAGAATAATATTTGTATGAGAGTTTTTTTTGTGTCGTAGACACCTGACTTTACTCTGGCGAAGAACGACATGGTCCTTATGATGAAATTATTGGAACTTAAAAGCTTTGGCTAACCACAATGTGATATTATCATTATTATCATACACGCTTCGGAGTTACTTCAAAATGGACAAGTTTTCTTTGAGCATCTTTAATTTTAGCGTATAAACTATTAATTTAGGAAGTGCAAAGTGTTGTAATTTAAAATGTACAGGTGAAATACATTTAAGGTACATTATCGAAAATGTGAACGGTCATTTTAAGGAAATCAGCTTACTGGAATTTTCATGAAATTATTTCCAATAATTCGTCTAAATAAACAGAATGATGTACTTGTGTTTTATTTAATTCGTTTGTATATATATATATATATATATATATATATATATATATATATATATATATATACCTTTGGTATACCTTGGTATAATGTGTGTGTGTATATATATATATATATATATATATATATATGCTACGTAACAAGATGAAAACATTTCTGAGGAAGAAGAATCGGGTTATTTATAACTGAAAATAGTATTTTTTGGAATTTATCAAAGTATGAAAAAAAATTTAAGTCAGTTAATTGTTGCTCCTTCATGGTTACAAAAGAGTTGTCGCGCCCAATGTATCATTGGTTCTTCTCAGCAAGATTTGAGCTGCTAATCAACGTTAAGCTTGATGAGTGTTGTATGGGTGACCCCTATCTTCCACGTTTAGATGATATAACGACTCGTAGAGAGCTGGATCCCACATTTCCTTGGACATTTGACTCCGAAATTTATAAAAAAATAAAAAATTACTAATTAGTAATGAGTGAAATTCTAATAGAGATAATTGACGTGAGTACACTAAGAGGGAAATTCTTTTGGAAGTGAATTGCTTTTTGATTTATTAGACAAATGTTTTTTTCCCCATTTTAAATGAGTGATTATGGCGAATTAAATTAAATTTATTCGAAGCAAGTAAACAATGTAAATTGACATTTCTCTATTTTGGTTTGGTTTTAATTGTTTGAAAGAATATATAAGGGATAACTGAACATTTCTAATATGGGGCAATTGAATTACTCTCTTAATACTGCTTTTAATTATATATATATATAATATATATGTACGGTGGAGAGCGCAAGAAAGTAACTCGCTCCTCCACCAGGCCAGACCTAGAGGCGGGGCCACCAGCTTGACCTCCGTGTGAAGAGAGACCAACACACGAAACAACATAAGGTTCATAAGGTATATATATATATATATATATATATATATATATATATATATTTATATATGTGTGTATATATATATATGGCTGGGTACGATTCTTTATTAAGTTTTGACTATTCCTGCCGCTGTAGCTGGAGGCGCTACCAACTGGACTGAGCCATTAATGTATATGTATACCGTTAATGAAATTACTCTCTTAATATGGCTGTCTCATGTGAACATCTCTCTGTAATATATATGTAAAGGTTAATTGAATTGAATCTTAGTTATATATAAAGAATGACTAAACATTTTACCATTTCCTGCCGCTGGTAACTGGTGGCACTACCAACTGCTACCAACTGGACTGATCCATTAATATATATGTATCTATACCGTAAATGAAATTACTTTCTTAATACTGCTTTTAATGGTATATATACGGTTTGTAAGACAATTAAGATTCATTAGGTAAAATCTTTCCAAATAGTTAAATAGTACTATCTGGCAACCCCTCCATATATATAAATAATTAAAATAAATATCTGGCAACCCCTCTAAGCATTGAGAACATCTCTCTCTTTCCTTTAATAAATAAATAATTGAAATAAATATTGCTATCTGGCAATCCCTCCATATACAAATAAATAAAATAAATACCTGGCAATCCCTCCACATATAAAGTATTAAAATAAATAGGGTTATCTGGCAACCCCATCTAAACCAAAAACCTGCCAACCAGCTGATGCTGGGCCATTATGCGTCTGGCGGTCCAGGCAAAAGGATGCCCGCTCTCTCCTCTCTCCTTCTTAGGTTAAGGTTTACCTTCTTAGGTTAGGATACCCCTTTGGAGGCTGAAGACATCCCACCTTCTCCTCCAAAGTTAGGGTTTAGGTCAGGGTCATCCTTCTGGGGGAGGTCATCCTCCCTTCTCCCCCAAAGCCCTCCTTCATGCAACTTGGGGGTTACCCCTCCCCCTTTTTGCATAACCCCTTCCCATTTGCAACACCCCCAACCCCCTTTGCAATACCCCTACCCCTTTGCAACATTGTCTCATTTGCACCATTGAACAACATTGCAATTGCACTCGAACATTTTGCGGTCATACTACTATCCCATGCAGAGACAATCCATTTAGCATGAATAGGTTTCAGCGTGGAGAGCTTCAAATCTATCTTACCGAGAGATTCATTTACGTTGAGTGCTGCTGAAACTTTATCCGCATACCAAGAGGTAAAACTTGCCTTGATATACGACCTCAACCTCAACCAATCAGTCCAGAATAAATGTCGTCATTCACGACGTCATTTTAATCTGCAAGATTATGACTAGCAAATGTTGACCATGAAATTATGATACCGCGAACTCGTCCAAGGATATGAAAGAGTGAAAATTTGGTGCCGCGAAATTAACCTGGTTTACAGTATATATACCTGTAAACTCATACAATATTATACTAATGTTTGTGAAATGACGTTGATGGGCCAAACCGAGGTGTTGACATGGTTACTGGCATGATCTATGTTCCTACCATATTTCTACACCGTATGACGAACACTGACTCTGAAAATGAATCCAGCTCAAGATAAAAATTGCACAGCAAGGACGGATAATTGGTATGCGGGAAGCAGGCCTCTCTGTAGCTGACATAGCCATGGAACTGGGAATTTCGAAGCCTACTATTCGACGCTGGGTGCAGAGGTGGCAGGACACGGAATCTGCTAGATCGGCCTAAGTGTGGGGTACCAACAAAGACCACCCCAGTAGAAGACCGGAGAATAATCAACGAAGTGCAGAACGATCCTATCAACAACACAGTCGCCATCCGGGAGACACTACATATGGGAGTGTCAGTGGACACCGTAAGGAGACGGTTGCATGAAGCAGGATATCACCACCGTACTCCTGCCAAAAAAGAGGGGATCGAGGAACGACATCGTCAGGCCAGGCTCTTGTTTGCTCGCCAGCATATTAATGATGATCTCGCATACTGGAGCAGAGTTATCTTCTTTGACGAGAAGACGTTTGCGTCTACAACTCACGGCAGTCTTCGGTGTTGGCGACAGGACAACACGAGATATGCCTGCCAAAATATTTACGAAATGGCACGGAGTGGGCACGTGACGGCGAATGTGTGGGGATGGATGCACCTGCAATGACTAGGAGAGCTGATTGAGATCCACAGGAGGTTTAAGGCAGATCAATATATAGAGATCATGGAGGAGGTGATGCTGCCTTCTGTAGGCGCGTATGCCTTGCCCTATCCTGAGCAGATTATCTTTATGCAGGTATGTTGTATTTGTGTGTTATAGAACGTTATACTATTACTTGAGTAAGATTTATGTATTACACCCATTTCTATGTCCGGTTTCCACATTTACATGGGACGAATAATGGTCATAAAATTGTTCTTTAACTCTTTCAATACTATGACAACACTTTAGGATTTTATTCTGGATAACTGCAGATTTTATTATTTGTATAACGGCGCACAATTACACTTAGCTGTGAGAAATCCCTAATACATAGGGGTTAAAACCTATCTCGATTGTTAGAAGGTGGTTCGAGGAGCAGCGAAATCTAGAACTACTGGACTGGCCTAGTAAGGGGTGTGACCTCAATCCCATTGAGGACGTGTGGGGGAATGTGGGGGAATGTGCAAAAAAAAGATGTGTTGGGAACTGTGCTTGCAACAAAACCAATGTCCCTTGTTACAGTGGATGCTACTGTCAGGGTAGAGTTCCTTCATGTTCCAGAGCCATGTACTTAGAGCCAGATGGAAGTGATCCAGAATAAAATATGTTTGTTTTATATTGACTTCTTGATTTGTTTTTATATTGATTGTGGAAGTATATAATGTACCTGTACCATTGTAATGGAACCCGGCACATGTCAGAAATATACATGTATAGAGGTGAAATTCCAAATTAAGTAATAAACAATTGTAACTTTTTGTTTAGTCTTGCTATATCTGTAACGTAAGGATGCATCTTTAGCTCTATTTTTGGGATATTTTTTAATCCTCCGGGAAATATTACGAAGATAACAAGCATTAACAAGCATAAAAGCCAAAGATTTAGGTAAAATCTTGTTATTTAGACACTTATATAAAATCTTTGGTTTTTGTTGTACTCAGGTTGACCCTTCAGATCTTTTCCGTCTTGGGCGGAACACGTTTTAATTAATAGGATTAATTCGGTTAAATTTTCCAAACACCAAGCCTTTTACAGGGTGAGAACCACGTTCGAGGCTTTTTTGAGAACGATTAAACCTTTTCCTAATTTTAATAATTTTGCACTTACGAAGATTTTAGGGTGCTACTATAACGTGATTCCTACCTCGATTCGGCGGTCTACCTTTTAATTATAGCTTCTTACCTTGTTTACTAATTGCTTGTTTACATTCCAATGTCCATCGCCCTTGACGATTGGTTAGGTTTAGTCATGATATTTTCGTTAGTTTTAACGAAAATATCGTGACTAAACCTAACCAATCGTAGGTAGACCACATACTATAGTAGCACCGAAACTATTTTTTAAATTAAAAAAATTGAATAATAAATAGCATTTTATATTTATTATATTTTCATTTATACCTTGGATAGGAATCACACTCTACAGTACTGTAGTTTCGAACCAAAACGGGCAGGAATCACCCTATAGTATCGAAGTCACCGGTAGGAATCACGCTATAGTAGCACCGATTTTAGATTATGTTCATTTTTGCAAAAAAATTTCTTTGGTGTCAGTTAAGCGAGACCTTGATTCGAAGTTTGATAAACTATTCAGGGACAGTCCATGGTTTAAATTTAGCAATTTGCACTCTGTGGTCAATCTTACAAATGTACATCTTTCTGATTTGGAAAAGGCTGCCCTGGGGTTCGGATTGAAATTTTCCTTTACTGCGAATGCCAGTTGTTTGGTCAGCTTTTTAAGCTCGTTCAAGTACTTTACCAAATACTGCTAAGGTTCTAATCTTAATTTATTTACTCTGAAGGGATTTCTTTTAAATGAAATCTTTCACTCTTTGGGTAAGGGCTCTAGGCTTCCCAAGATTTTGTTGGATACCCTTTCCAGACTAAAGAATAGCTCGAACCTTATGCTTATGAAGTCTGATAAGGGAAATAAAGTAGTTATCCTTAATACGTGTGATTACATTGCTAAAATGAATGTCATGTTGGCCGATGAGTCCGTTTATTCCAAAGTCAGCAATGATCCACTAAAACTTCCCAGACTTCTTTTAATAGGGAGTTGGGAGGAATCCTTAGGGATTCTTTCGAACTTTTTCAAAGATATAAATCTTATTTGCTCCATCTTCCTTATGTATATAGGCTTCCAAAGGTGCATAAATCCTCAGTACCTTTGCGCCCTATTATTTCTAATGTGGGTAGTTCTACTGAGGAGCTGTCTAAATGGCTTTCGAGCCTCCTTTCGCCTTTAGTAGGCCAAATCTCGGGAGCACATCTTAAAAATTCTGCAGAGTTTGTTGACAAACTTCGAGGTAAAGACTTATCGGAAAAAAAATTGGTGAGTTTTGATGTGGTATCTTTGTTTACTAGAGTCCCTTTGGATCTAACCTTGCAGTTCCTAGAAGAGTGGCTTCATGATCATTCTGAGACCATTCCGTTTGATCATGGAATTATTTTGGAGTTTATTAGACTTTGCTCGAAACATAACTATTTTTCTTCTAATGGGTCTTTTTTTAAACAAAAGGTAGGTTTACCGATGGGCTCTTCGCTCTCTCCAATTTTAGCTAACATTTTTATGGAATTTTTTGAAGTTAACTTTTTTGCCAGAATCTTTGATGTCGGGGGTCAATTGGTTCCGTTATGTTGATGACAGGTGAGTTATTCTGGAATCTCATGTGGATTTGTATGAGTTTTTGGGATTTCTTAACAATTGTGTACCTTCAATACAGTTTATGTACGAAGTTGAGATTAGTGGATCTCTCGTTTTTGGATGTTCTTATTTTAAGAGACCCCGACCAAAGACCTTCTTTCAAAGTACTTAGAAAGCCTACGCATTGTGACAGCTACGTTCATGCTTTTTCCAATCATTCTCTCTGTACTAAAACAGGCGTTATTTTGTCTCTTTTTGAGAGCTTTCAGGGTTTGTGACCCCATTTATCTTGATGATGAAGTTTTATATATTAAAGGTATATTTAGAGGTTTGGGTTATTCCAATTTGTTCACTGATAAAGCTTATTTCGCCGCTAGATCTTTCTTCTCTCCTAAAATTAGGAAGCTGGATAAAGATGTTTTATTCCTGAAAGTGGCTTTTGAGGTTAACAAAGGGCTTTCCTCACTTTTGCCACAGCAGATTAAGTTGGTCTCCACTGTGCCAAATAAATTGTCTTTGTTCATCCGTCATCCTATTAAAAAAGCCTCCAACAATTCTGGAGTAGTTTATGAAATCCCATGTGGAGGTTGCCCTCAAAAATACATCGGAGAGACAATTGATTTTCAGAGGATTAATTCCCACAAACGTGACCTGAGATCGGCTAATACTTATAGTAGTTTGGTTCAGCATAGAGAACTTCATAATCATATTTTTAACTTTCAGGATTCTAAACATATTTTGAAGGTCAGGGACTAGGAACAGAGACAAATATACGAGTCATTTTAAATTTTAGGAGAAAACACCATTTCAAATATTAAGTTGTCCTATAGTATGGGTAGCTTTATTTTTAGCATTTTAAACTATTGTATGGAAATTTCGGGTTGTGCCAGATGTACAGGACTGATTTTTACTTAAAGATTTCTCACCTTCAATGTTTGAAATCTGAAAAACATTTTTGCCTTCGCCAACTGCCAGACGCATGATAGCCACTATCTCCTTGTCCGTGATTATGCCTTACCACAGTCATTTATACTTCAGCTCTTCCGTAGGACAGAAGTTTCCAACCTTGCGGGTTTGGATGATCTTATACTATTGCAGTAAATGCAATCAAAGTTTATATATATATATATATATATATATATATATATATATATATATATATATATATAATTTCATTGTTAAGATAATATACCAATGATGACCTATAAAACTCTGAAGAATAGAGTGAATTACGATACAGTTTATAATAAATAAAATTAGGAAAGACGCCACTATTCCGGCAGATTTCTAAAAATTCAAGGTCCAATTCAATCTTCTTGAATTTTCTGATAGCCATAGGACAGGGAAAGTTTTATCTAAAAAGGAACAGTCTGCCATTAGAAATCATTCTGTTAAGTGTAAAGTTGATATTTCCGTTAATAACTTTAAAATTCTTAAATCATTAAAATGTCCGTCCTCTCTCCGTATTTATGAATCTTTGTGCATTAAATTTCTGAATTCCAGCTTAAATATGATTCCAGCTGTTACCCCCTTTATATTAATTAGAATGCCTACCAACTTAATTTTTCTGTTTTCCCCTTGACCCTGTCTCCTTTTCGCCTCAGTTGTTTGAGGATGTCAAGTGAGCAGGTATGTTTTCGTGCACTTTTGCGTTTTTTCATTTAACTTTTATTAGTGAAGTTTTTAACTAATTTTTAACTAATTTTTAACTAATTTGTTTGAATGTTTTAGTTTTAAAGTTTTACTTTTATCATGTGTTATTTGTCATGTATATAATTTTTAATTTGTTTTTGGCTTATGCTTGTTTTACGCTTTTTAATTTTTATTCTTTAAGTGGTTTTATTCTGTGCTATGAATTAGTTTGTTTTTGACATTCGTATAATTTTTTATTTTTTTTTTGTCATGCATTAATTTTAGCCTTTTATTTTATTAGGCCTTGAAATGGTATAGTTGCCCGAAACGTCGGCTGCAGCCAAATATAATGACTTTCTTGCTCTACGTCTTCGTTTTTATCCTAAATGTAAAATTACGTCTCCTTAGGAGGGATCCTATTTCATATGTATCTACGCGTTATGGACTAGAGGGTTTGAGACTCCACCGTATATATATATATATATATGCCGCAAACCCACAAGGAAAAAGAAAAACGATTCCAAGGCCTTTCTTGTATTCAGAGCCGACTTTAGGGTGCAGTGGGGCCCTCTTAAAAAGTTTATATAATTAAAAATACTCACCGATCAGTGTTGCACCGCCTACTTTCTAAAATCTACCTTCCGCGACTTCCTTGCAGCAAACTCTGCTATGAGATCTTGATAATCCAATGTTGATGCTGTTTCCTTCTCGAGTTCACCCAGCCTCTCTTGAGACAAAGTTGTCCTAAGGTAGTTTTTTATTAGTTTTAATTTGGAAAAACTTCGCTTCCCTGAAGGCACTGTAACTGGGATTGTCAACAAAATCCTATACGCTATGACTGTGTTTGGGAAGGAAGAGGCTTGTGACTTAAGAAACTGAAGGGCTTAAAGAGCAGTTCTTGTTTCTCCGGGGATGAATTCTCGGAGCACCCACAACTCTGAGAAAAGGTCTGTACCGTCAATGTTGTAAGAGTCTTCGTCACACACAGGGGCGGATCCAGAGCGCAATTTTGAGGGGGTGCCGGTCACCTTCCAGAACTTGAGATTATAATACATTGGCAGGCAACTGGTGTGACAGAATTGCCAACGATTATCACATATTCGTTCCGCCTATAAAGAATACACGAAGATATCTGTGTTTGGTCAAAAAAGTCAATTCCTTAAGATGACATTAAGCTCCAGTGAGGCATAAAATTAGCGCAACAACAGTTACATTACTATTTATTAAACATCATCATTAGGGGCAATTAAAGAAAAATATATATTAAATGGCTCACTTTTGAGCATCAATGTGGCCCTATATGCACTCTTTTTCCCAGTATACCAGCATACCTCAATGCATGCATCCCCACTTGGCAGCTTACAAATACCTCTGAAACAACTGCACATTGCTTGAAAAGTAGCCAAGAAAGGGGTACAACTATAATTTTATTAAAGCACCAAACATAACATCAAAATTCTGATCTGCTTATTTTTCACGTCTCAGCCTTGGTCATGTTTTCCCAGTTGACAACAGTGTGGTGGCGAGCGGTATCAACAAACTGAGTCCACCATTCTACAAGCAGTGTACATGTTCAGAGAGACCGTCCTTTACATATTACGCTTACTAAAATTGTCCAAAGGAAAGCAACAGCGGTTATTTTTATAGGATGCTTCACCACAATTTTGTATTGTCTCTTCTTTATGTTTCCGATCTCCTTCTTTCTTTCACTTTCTTTACCTTTAAGGTTTAGAGGCCTCATGGATTTTTTTGTGGGGAGGGGCGATTGGCCCCCGCTAAATCTGCCCCTGGTCATAAAATACATTGTTGAAATTCATAGAGTGCTTCTTCATGTCCTTTCCTGTTATTTCTTGAAGCTGCTTGAACTCATACACAAAACTGAAGTAGACGGCGTACATTTGCATTTGTTTAAATTGTGTGGTCAGTGACATGAGAGCTTGGTCCACAATGGCCAGAAAGTAGTTCGTTTTAAATGCTTTCTCGGGCGAATTCGCTGGCTTGTTATTTCGAAATTGTGTTCTATCCCGTTTCACTCGTCGTTCTCTGTATTTTGCGTTTTGTTAAACTGGTTTTTTATATGAATTTTATTTTAACGGTTATGTTGCAATTAAGTTTTGTCAAAAGAAATATATATATATATTTTTTTCATTTGTTCGTTCTCTCTTCTCATCTTGCGCGGAATGTTCTCCTATACAAGCGTCGTTCTTTACATTATTTATACTGCGTGTTCTTTGCAGTTGAAATGTATATATAGATACGGCATGCGGGAGGTGCCCCCTGGGGGCATTGGTTTCTGCGCGTATGTAGAGGAATTACGACTTCTGATCGACTGAGGACCATGGTGTAGTGGTTATCATATCTGACCGGCAATCGGAAGATCCCGGGTTCGATTCCCGGGTGGTTACCTCATTTTTTATTTGTTCGTTCTCTCTCTCTCATCTTGCGCGGAATGTTCTCCTATACAAGCGTCGTTCTTTACGTTATTTATACTGCGTGTTCTTTGCAGTTGAAATGTATATATAGATACGGCATGCGAGGGGTGCCACCCTCGGGGCATTGGTTTCTGCGCGTATGTAGAGGAATTACGACTTCTGATCGACTGAGGACCATGGTGTAGTGGTTATCATATCTGACCGGCAATCGGAAGATCCCGGGTTCGATTCCCGGGTGGTTACCTCATTTTTTCATTTGTTCGTTCTCTCTTCTCATCTTGCGCGGAAAGTTCTCCTATACAAGCGTCGTTCTTTACGATATATATATATATAAAAGATAAAATAAGTGCTTTATCTTTACGGCAGCCTAAGCGGTTAGCTACTAGGCTATAGGACCTTGGCCTGAACAAATAATATATATGTTAACCCCTCCGTCTATGGCCTTGGACGGCTCGACGTTGACGGGGGTTTTGGTTAGGTGGCAGCAACGGATTTGTTACTTTGAAGTAGCTGGTACCGTGAAGGGAATCGCAGTAGTTTCTCTTATATTACTCTCCGATTTCTTCTTGTAGGGGATCGGAGGATTCTGTGAAGCTTACTAAATTCTCTAAGGGTTCCCCGATTCTTCTTGTAGCGTATCGGAAAATTATTTTTCTCGATTTTAAGACTAAGTTCATTGAAGAAAACAAGGCTCGAAGGAGAAAACAAAGCTATTCTCTTACTGTAGTTTACTGCTAAAATGTTACAGGTAATGCTCAGCCTCTAAGTCAAATCAGACAAATCAGAATGAGAATGAGAATCAGAATCAGAATAATAAATGAAGAAATTCTACACGTTTATATCATAAATTTTGCTGACATCATTATTATTTAATGCTGAACTGTTTTGTTTTTTATTCTCAATAGGCTGAATTATTTTGCAAAATATTTTAAGATAAGGTAAATATTTTAGCTGTAGCAATGTCTAGACAGATAAGCAAGATATTTGAAGCTGAAGCCATGTTTTTATTTTAAACGGCATATTGACAGATGTTATCATGATCTGGCGAGTTAACTAAAAATGGAAAATGAAATATGCATTTTATTATGAATTACAATTAAACATGCATATCAGCCAAAATTAAATGCTTAAAATTTAAAATTAAGTGTTAAGCAAGGCATGACTTCATAGCTTTTACAATGAAAAGAGAATGTATAAAGAAAATGAACATTGCAGAAGTTAACATGATTACATTATTAAGCTAAATCTAAAAAATAATTAAGTAATTTAAAAAGAAATAATTCATTAATTATTCAGCAAAAATAAAATTTAAAAAAAAAAAAAATTCACACAAACTTGTATTTTCATATACAGACAGCGTTACGCGAGTTTAGACTCTATATGTAAAAATGAATATAAGAATATGTGGATATATATAAGAATTATTCATTGTTCATTTTTACAGGGCTCTTCCCTCTAGAACAGTGGTCGGCGAACTTTTTTGGGGATTACCCCAAAATATATTTGAGGACGTAATCAGGACGTAAATTCGTAATATTCTAAAATTTAGAATAACGCCACATTTATGTAACAAAATAAAATAAAAATATACGAAAAAAATATCAGCACAAAGTGTCTCTCATACCGCACGCATTACCCCCAAAAGTTTTAAATTTACCCCATTTGGGTAATTTACCCCTGTTCCCCGACCACTGCTCTAGAATGATATTAATGCAATAATATAACATCCTACCTAATTCTAACTAGATGATAAGTGATGGTTTTTATAATACAGATTTATATACACAACCTAAGTCGGGGTGGTTAAGTCTAGTTCAGGTGGTACGACGACGGACTCTTGGCCGTGCATAAATAGTTTGACATACCTCGTTAACCTCGTTGCGGTTTCGTGCGTCGGTCTCTCTTCACACGAAGGTCAAGCTGGTGGCCCTGCCTCTAGGCCTGGCTTGGTGGAGGAGCGAGTTGCTTTCTTGCGCTCTCCACCGTACATAACCAAGTACACCAGGCTCATCTGGTACCGTCTTGAGCCAGGCATCTAGTCTTCTCTTGAAGACTTCAACTTTGACCCCTGTAACGTTTCTGAGGTCCTTAGGAAGCTGGTTAAAAATTCTTGGCCCCCTGACAACCAAGCTGTTTTCCTTCAGTGTTGAGGAGGTCCCTTGTCGGGCCTTTAGTTTGGGAACACTATATATTCTGCCTTTCCTATTGTCCAGCGTTGTTTGGATGGTAACTGGGTTTAGTTTGAGGTTTGGTACCAGTTTTTCGATTATTTTCCAAATGTAGATTATGGTATAACTCTCTCTTCTTCTTTCCAGGGAGTACAGATATAGTTTACGTAGTCTTTCCCAGTAGTTGAGTTCTTTGCAGCCATCAATCTTGGCTGTGAAATGTCTCTGCGTGTCTTCTAGTTTATTAATTTCTTTCTTTTTATATGGGGACGTCAAAACTGAGCAGTATTCAAGTTTTGGTATGATCAGTGTTCTCAGCAGGGGAATCATTACTGTCTTGTCCCTCCTTCTGAACGTTCTTAGTACCTGTCCCGCGAGTCTTTTTGCTTTGTTTATTGCTATCTGATTTTGTGTCTCGAATTTGACATCATCGGTCATTATTTCCCCCAAGTTGACTGCTTTCGTGCTTCTCTGAATTTCCTGTCTATCTGGAGCATAATATGCAGTCTGTTTAATTTCCTCATTTCTACCATATCTCAAGAGCTGAAATTTCTGTGTTAAATGTCATATTGTTGTCTTCTGACCATTTGTATATTTTGTTCGTGTCCCTCTGTAAGGCCTCCACTTCATTTGCCTTGTTGATTTTTCTGCTGATCTTTGTATCGTCCGCAAATGATGTTACTATACTGTTGGTGTTAACGCCACTGTCTATGTCTGTTAACATGATAATGAACAGGAGTGGGGCCAACACTGTACCTTGTGGCACTGAGCTGCGTACTTCTGATTCTGATGATTATACACCTTGAATTTTGACGACCTGGAGTCGTTCTCTGAGGAAGTTATAGAGTCATTTTCCCACTTTGCCTGTTGTTCCCATATGTTTCATTTTATGTGCTATTATACCATGATCGCACTTGTCGAAAGCTTTAGCAAAATCCGTGTATATGACATCATAGTTTTCATTGCCTTCAAGTGCATCTAGGATATTGTTATAATGCTCTATAAGTTGTGATAAACATGATCTTCCCGATCGGAATCTGTGCTGATTTTCGTTGAATCTTTCCAGTGTCTTCAAGAAGTCATAGATTTTCTCTCTAACTATTCTTTCAAATATTTTCGTGAGGTGGGACGTCAATGACACTGGTCTATAGTTCTTTGCTTGAGATCTATCCCCTCCTTTAAATATTGAGACAATGTTTTCTCTTTTCAAGATGCTCGGTATTTCCCCAGTGCTTAGGGATCTTCTCCATATCCAGCATAAGGGTATAGTTATTTCATTTTTACAGTTTTTAATTGATAGTGCGTTCCATTTGTCCCACCCTGCAGCTGAATGTGATTTCATTTGTCCTATAGCTCTCGCTACATCATCTGGGATAAAATCAAAGTCTGTTATACATTCTTCTTGCAATTTCTCTTCGAAGAATGCATGTATATCAGGTATCGCTTTGTCACTTTTTGGGGTACTGAAGACCGATTCATACTGGATTCTCAATGTTTCAGATATTTCTTTTAGATCGTCTGTTAGTTAATTATTCCCTTTTCTCGAGAGCCTGATAGTAGCGCGCGTTTTTGTTTTGCTTTTCGCATAGCTGTAGAAGTATTTTGGATTTTCCTTTATTGCTTCTACCGCCTTTTCCTCTTCCCTGTCTGTATGGCCCTTTATCAGAGTTTGTATTTCCGTATCGATACTCTCCAGTTTTTCTTGTATTATTTTCCTGGCATTGTTGTCTCTGCAATTTGCTAACTTCGTCGCTACGCTCTTTCTTTTACGGAATATTCTTCTCTTTTGCCTCTCTAGCCAGTGCCTCTTTCCTTATTTGGCTGTGCTTTCGGAGCATATTTTTCCAAAATTCTCAACGTCTTTTCTTTCAAGGTTGTTAGCATTTCCTCAGTTGTCTTATTATCTAAAGTTATTCTCCACTCTATTTGGGCCATGTGTGATCTGATTTCTTCCCAATTTATGGCCTTGGAGTTTAGGTTAAAAGCCCCAAATTTGCTTCTTCCTTTTGTATGTGTATTGTGTTTTAAAGTTATCGCCATATTTGTTGATAACTCGATTATACAGTAGTTTGGTCTAAGATAATGGTTGGGGTTATTTTTATATCAACAATCCAGTTCGTGTTATTCGTGAATAGCAGATCTAGGCAGTTATTTTTCCTGGTATTTTCTGTTATCTCCTGTGTCAGCATAAACTCGTTTGTGAGAGCCATCAGCATTTTTTGCTTGCTCCTGGTCCTCTCTTGTGCCCCCCTTATCTTGTTCTATAAATATATTTCTACCCACGTTTTGTATTTTATAAATGGAAAATTAAAATCGCCGCACAGTATTATATTAGGGGATGGAGAGTTTACGGACTTTATTAAGGTTCTGATATTATCAATGGCATCCGAAAACTTTTCATTTGGGGAGTTTGGAGGTCTAAGATGACTAGAAGTACCACGTTTAGTTTCTCTATTTTCAGTGCAAGGGTTTCCACGAAGCTGTTGGATTTACTTATTACCGTCTCTGTCATATGCCTCTCATGTATATCAATAGCACAACCACCTTTACGTCTTGTTGTTCTATCCGCTCTTAGTAAGTTGAATCCATATATATGCAGTTCTTTCTTATCGATACAGTGTTCGCAGTTATCGCAGTTTCCTTGGTAATCTTTAAGATGTGTTTCTGTGAGGCATGCGATGTCCGCCCTTGTTTCGTCCATAAAACCTTTCAGGTACGAAACTTTGTTTAGAGAATTGTTCGGTTTTATTCCTTGAATATTTGCCAGGACAATGTTTATGTTCTTTGTTTTGCATTACCCCTTGTGCATTTTAAGTTCGTTGTCCTTTGGTTTCGCGTGTTTTGTATCCTTGTGGTCCTCCGAGATGGATTCGTCCTCGACTACCTGTTCTGGTAGCTTCTTGCCATGAAGCGTTCCGGTTTGAGGGTTTCCAGCTGTGTCAGCTGCATGTGCTGTATGAGACTTAGCAGCTGTATTGTGTCCGAGATGTTGAAAAAACTTTGCGTGCTATTTGTGTTTTGTTTGCTATTTTGGGTATATATCTTTTTTTTTCTCACATTCCTTCTGTTATCATTTGGAACTTGTCCTTTGAACTTGTCAGGAGATGATGGTAGTAGCATTTTCTCCCATACTGGCAGGTTCCATATGTTGTGTAGGTCTTGAAAATGACCTGATGGTAGAATTTGCATTTTCCACCAAATTTGCAGTGACCATTATTGTAAAAGTAGTTGCACATTTTTACATAGTACTAAACATAGTACATTTTTTTTTTTAACTTTTTTTTCATTGCGAGAATAGTCTTTTCACTGCTAATATACCGAGATAATAGCACACACAGTAATGATACTAACGGCAGATGTTGAAAAACTTGTTACTGCTTGTAGTATTTGTAAAAGGTTATTCTGGTTATCATCTGAAATTTTAAAACGACTCAATTGATCACTCCATTTAGGAGCATGAAGTTCGGGTAGGATGGTTACCGGTTTCATGGGGAGATTTAAGATTTCTATAACGGGTTTAAATTTAGTTTGGGACGGGAAAGGGTATGAGTCATTAATGGTAACTTTATAAGGGTTGTATATTTGGAAGGTTTTTGAACTTAAGGAACAACCATTTGGTAGATGAATAATGGTAGGTATTTTGATGAGGGAATAATTTGACGGACACTGGAAAGTAGCGGTCGTCCTATTCGCGAAAGAAATCCAGATGTCTGGTCCATTTCGGAGTTGACTGGTTTTAGAGGAATAGAATTTCGTGAAAGAACATACCAGGGCATGACGGTCACGGATTAAATCAATAAAGCAGGACCTAGTGGTTGGAAGAATTACTGGTTTGAGTGGAGGATAAACGAGTTGCTTGTTCATTTGCGGGAATCTGCAATACCGGATGTTGATATCTGACATCATAGAATATGTTGAAAGGTCTTTGGTGAAAGGTGAGGTGGTACTGTGGGTAGATACAATCGATAAATATTAGAATTGTTTTGGTATGGTGTTGGGAAAGGGTGAAATTTGTATACGTCATAAGTGAGTACATCGAAAAATGGTACAATCACGAGGTAAGCGTAGGGGCGTGGTCCATGTACAGTCCAGGTGTATTCTAGAAATTGGGGGTAATTAGTATGGTTGAGTGGGAATATGGGTGATAATTTTAATTGTGTTCGAGAGGTGTGTATCAAGGACTGAAATGTATCCCATGGTATTAGTGTGGAAAGAGTGATTTTTTTATGGGCTAGCTGGGTCGCACGCAAAACTTAGGAATGAATCGTAATTATTTGTTGCAAATATTTATCGATTAGGGTTACTTGTAGGTTAATTATTTCTATCAATCCTCTTTTATTTCTTTGATTAAATTTTGCTGAGTTTAGAGTTCCAGTTTGTATCCATGGTAATGCTAATATATCTGATAGGGTGTGTGCTGTAGTTTGAATGTTTTCGACTGTATTTTCTAATAAAACGCGACTAATCTGATCTGTTCCCGGGATATGTTCAACAGAACCGTGAATTTTACTTTCAAATGCTTTTAATTGGGTTTTATCTGAAGGAGATTGGTTTTAATTCAAGCAGGTAGTTATAAATTGATAAAAAGGTCCGCGTGTCCTTTCAAAAAATTTTCCTTCTGCAAGCTTTTCTATAACAACTCCTGTAGAAATTTTAATGCTAGAGCTACAAGAGTAAATAATTTGCAAAATTATAAGGGGGACAATTTTATTCATTTATACATCTTAGATTATACGGAGCTCGGGGTTGCCGTGTGGCTACTTGTGTTTGTGTGCGGAGTGGTCGGCCTCGCTTTGGTGGTAGTCGGGGTCGATCGTTAAGCTCGGATTCTGAGCGGGTTCGTTTTTTATGTTCACGTGGTTGATACATTTGCGGCCGGTATGTAGGGTCCGTGCGTCGATCATCAACCGGTGAGGGTGGTGACGGAGGAGATGATGGAGATGGATGCGTTCGATTGAGTGATCCTCTAGAAGGGGTTTCTCCAGGGTCTGGTTCCGATTGGACTCTCGGGTCGGGGACCTCTTCTTGTTCAGAGATTGATTCAAATACTGGTGGTATTACAAGGTACCAATCTTTGTCACGGGTAGTGGTTTCCGCGGTGACCACTTCAGTTTTGTGGTCCCTGCTGGATTTGTTAATACAGTGATCTTTCGAAGGGTAGGCTGCTCGAATGCCTGGCAGATGTTTTTTGGGAAGGTGTTGTTCGGCAGCTATATTCAAATTATCAGCGTGAATGATCCTTAGTTTGGAATGGTCTCGGAGGTCGAGGATTTCGTAACGGTTTTTTCCAAGGTTTTCCATAATCCTATATGGGCCATCCCATGTTGGGTATAATTTGCGATGATCACTTGCCGGTTTCACGCTCTTTATGTAACACCGCATACCGACGATTATAGCCCGTTGACGGGGATGACGCCTATGTTGCTGTTGCTCCATCTGTTGGTTTCGTTGGTCGAGGCCATAATGGATTATGTCAAAAATTTTGAAAGATAGTTCAACTAGTTGTTGATTTGTTTCTGCCATCTCGGAAAGTGTTAGAACTGCGGGGTCAATTTAGTCATGCAAATCAAAAGGTAGCTGTTTGTCGTAGTGATATAAGACGAAATGAGGGGTGTCCCCGATGGACACGTTATACCCGTTGTTGATGGCTGTTTGCACCATGGGGAGGGAATCATCCCATGTACGGGAGGATGCATCGACAACATGGCGGAGGGCTTCTAGGATCTTCCGATTATCTTTCCACTAATTCGTTTACCTGCGGATGGTATCCCCCAATGTGTGTGTTTTTAATTTTACACATTTTACAGAGTGATTCGAACAGCTTGGAAGTGAAACTAAGGGCGTTATCCGAAATTAGGATGGAAAGAGTAGTATGGTTTTGGATAACGCGTTTCACTAGGGTTCTTGCTACAGTTTCCGAGGCCTGGTTCGGAATGGCAACTACTTCGCTGTAACGCGAGAAGTGGTCCGTGAACACAATGATGTACTGGTTTCTCTTTGATGTTTTGGGGACTGGTCCCAGTATGTCCATTCTGGTTCTCTGCCAGAGCCTTTGGCATATTGGATATTGATGCATGGGAGCTGTGGATGGTACATTCCCTTTGTTTTAAACAAGACGGGCATTCAGCGATGTATTCATGTACCTTTTTGTTCATTTCTGAAAAATGGTATCGCTCCAAAAGACTCTTGATGGTGCGATCCGGCCCCATGTGGCCATACAAAGGTGAGTCGTGACAAAGTCCGATGGCTATATTTACGAGATCCTTTGGTATTTCCACGAGGTCGTTTCCATCTTCGTTCCTAAAATGTACGAGCCCATCTTTTAGGTTGCACTGTTCTTTTACCTTCAATGGTTCCTTTTGTTCCAGGCGAACCCGAAGGTTCTGGGTGTGTTGGTCCTGTTGTTGGGATTATTGCAAACATTCGTGGTCGAACACAGGAAGAGTTTTTATCTTATTCACTTGGGTGTCGGGCTTAAGTCTCGACAATCCGTCTGGAATAACTTGAAGTTTTCCTGGTTTGTATACGATTTTTGCGGCAAAGTCCTGAATGAACAGAGCCCATCTACTCAACTGTCCTTCAATTACCTCGTCCTTGAAGAGATACGTGAGTGGCTTATGGTCAGTTTTGATGGTTATATCGTAGCCGTAGCCGATATTTCGGAATTTTCTCAAAGCCCAATATACCGCTAGGGCCTCTCGGTCCGAACTGGAATAATTCCGTTGAGGTGCAGAGAGAAGCTGACTGGCATAAGCAATGGGTAATTCCACACCATCTACGTCCTGTATTAGGACGGCTCCTAGTCCATAGGAGGAAGCATCTGTGGCTGTGACAAAGGATTTGGTGTAATCTGGATATTGGAGGATGGGGTGACAGGTTAGTTTACCGATTAAAGTTTCAAAGGCATGTTGGTGATCAGATTCTCAGTTAAATTTAGCATTTTTTTGGAACAAATTGGTAATGGGTTTAGCAATGTTTGAAAGTTGAGGATAAAATTTCGATAGAATCCGACAAATCCAATAAATGCATGAATGAGCGTCGTCGATGGTTTTAGGTACAGGGTACCTTTCCAGTGCTTCAAGTTTGGCTGGATCAGGTTTAATTCCAGTGGATGATAGTAAAAATCCTAAGTATACCAGGGATTCCTGTAAGAAGTTGCACTTTGCAAGTTTCAGTTTAAGGTCTGCTTTTCTCAAACGTGATAGCACATTCTGAAGACGTTGAAAGTGTGTTTTTTTATCTGAATTATAAACGATAATATCGTCAAGATAGACCAGGGCTTCGACACCTAATAGGTTGGAAAGGACTATATTCATTAACCTAGCGAAATTAGCAGGCCCATTTCGGACTCCGAAAGGTAAAACCTGGAATTCGTAATGCCCTCGATTAGTTGAAAAAGCAGTCAATGCCCGAGATTCGGGACTGACCTCCATTTGCCAATAACCGGATGCTAAATCGAGGGATGAAAAGAAGTTAGCTCTCCCTACGTTCAGAATTGTTTCCTGCATGTTTGGAATAGGGAAACGGTCTGGGATGGTTATATAGTTTAGGCGTCTAACTCTATACAAAGGCGAGATGTTCCGTCCTTTTTGGAAACAAGAATCATAGGAGCGGACCAAGGACTGGCTGAAGGCTGAATGACATCCTGCTCCAACAATCCAACATGTCCTTGATGTGTTCCTCAATAGTTACTAATTGGGAGTGTGGAACCCTTTAGGGAGGAATAAAGATGGTTTGGAATTGGGTACCAGCTTGATTTTGAAAGGGACCAAATTAGTTCGGCCTAGAGGACCTCTTTTTAGGGCAATCACATCTCTATTTCTATGGTTCGCCCGAAGGGAGTGCTCCAGACATTTCTTATATGCTTCATTTAATGCTGAAGGGTTTAACGCTAAGAAACTGGAAACACGATTTATAGTGTTGGTGGGGAAATCTGAATTTATTTCTACTGTGGGAACAGTTCCTATTCTCTGATTTGAAGTTAATTCAATAGGGCTTTTTCTTTTGTTTAAACAAACAACAGGAATAGCTGAATTCTGACTATGACTAAGAACGTGGGCAATAAGAACATCTCTCTTGAAATTACTTTTCTCTGTAATAAGAATACGATCTGACTCTAATAGTTTTCCCTGACCGTTTACTACTCTCGCTAGGAAACAAATCTTCTCATAAGGTGCTACTGTTATATGCTCCGTAGTGTATATAAAAAATTGTGAATCTGACTCTGATTCGGCGACTAAAATTTGCCTTATTGGCTGAAAAATCGTTTCAGTTGGATTTCGAATCTCAACTGTTGAGTTAACTGAAACTGGCTGACTGGAAACCGGCTGACTGGAAACTGGCTGACTGGAAACTGACTGACTGGAAACTGACTGACTGGAAACTGACTGACTGGACCGGACTGTGTTGATCCTGCTGGATTCAACAACTGGAACTGATTACTCTAGGGGCTGATTTCTGGGGCGGTTGTCCCTCTGGATGCAACCGACTGATTTGAACTTCTATAAACTGGAGTGGGTTTCCTAATTCTTTCGGAAATCCGAACTAAACTGATTCTGTTAGCATTAGGCTGAACGTGCGGCACGTGTCTATTATTTTCATGGAGAGGGTGTGTCCTATTTCTACACTTAACCCTAAAAGGACGACCGCTACAAATTGGTAACATTTCAAATACACGCATTCATAACTTAACCCTACAAACAATTCCGGCGTTAAAGGGTTAACTAATTTTCTGGCTGGGTAAATTTCCCATTGATTTCGGTTGAAGAAATCTATACCTAGTAAGATATTGGTCTGAAAGGTGGCTTCTGCGTCCACAATACAACATTTTGCGGGATATACCGCGTTACCAACTTTTAAATATAATTCGATTTCTCCATATGTAGGTATGGGTGTGCATGTAACTCCTCTGAGTTGGCAGGAAGGTGCCTTAATTTCATATTTATAATCTGTACTGTCTTGTAACTCATCTACACATTGTTTCTTAATTAATGTCGTGTGTGTTCCTGTATCTAGGAGAGTGGTTAAATCTCGGTTATCTGTGCTGCAATTTATTATTAAATCTAGTAGGTTCGCACCTATAATCCTGATGGGTAATTTATGGGTGTGTGTGTGTTTATTACAGCTATTTTGGAGGAAGGAAGTTGAACTGCTGCCTCCAAAGTGAGATCTAAAAAAGAACTTGAACTGACTTCGATGGGAGGAACTGAGTCATATGCTACGGGATCACCATACACTGGAAGGTCTCCTTGAAGAGTATACTCTGGGGAAACTGATTCTTCAACTGGTACTTCTACGTACCGGACTATCCGACCTTGCTCATTATGTTGGGGTTTGGACATCGGGTAATAGTGTGTTGACCTTGTGGTCGTTATCTATTTGGTTGGTGGTTCTGCTGGGGCTGGAAATTAACTGGTTTCTGAGAATTGGAGGGCTTTTGGGATTGGTGATTTGACTTTTAGAAGTGGGGCCTGTACCCTGAAGGTGCTTTTTCAGCACATTTTTGTCGGTCGCCACGGCGATGACCATGTTCATGACACTGGGAGTAATAAGGGGGATAATTGCATTGACTCATGTGCCCAAAACTATCAAAATTAAAAAAGTGAGGAGGAGGGCGTGCATTCTGGGTTTGTGGAGCTTGTTTCTGAGGTGGTGTTCCCTGCATTGGCCTCGATTTATGAAGTTTTTGTTGTTATTGTTGTTGTTGTTGCTGAATGTAGTATATGGGGGTCTCTACCCCCCTGGTAGTTCTGGCTCGCTAAGTCTGGGTAATGTTTCCTTGTTTTATTTATGGCTTCCCTTACTGGTTTGTCAATATTTAGACACTCTTGAAATTTGTTTTTAGGTGCTACCGGTAGGTTTTGGTAAATGGATGCTGCTACTATTAAGTTTCTTTGCTGTGAAGTGAATGTAATGTTGTGTACATTTTCTGCGTCTCGGAGGGCTTCTACGAGTTTATGTGTTCGTGAAATAAAATTATTTAAATCTTCGTGTTCTTCTTTTTTCCATTTAGCTTGGAAGACAGGTTCTAATGTGACCAAAGGTTGTGCGAGTGTTATTTCTTTGAAAAATTCTAATAAGTGTTTTTTAAAATTGTCCCACGTTGTAGCTTCGCTAATGGATGGAACGTATGTAACTGTATCATGGGCATTCCCGTCTTTAGGGTCAATAAACCGTTTAGCTTCCATAATCTTTAGGTCATCATCTGTGATGTTTTCGCGTAAGAAATGCTGTTCTAGAGACTCAATCCAAGGTCTTACGCGTGGTTCAACGAAGTTATTATCTATGGTTCCCTTAAAAATTAGGACAGTATGGGGAAGGTTTACAAGTCTACCTAAGTTAATATATGCTGGGAGAGCGGTTTGAGACATGTTGGCTTGTGCTTGATATGAAGCTTACTTGTTCGGAAATATGTTTGAAGGGCGTGGGGTCGGTAGAAAAATGGATGTAGGGGAATTTTCAATGTCAGAAAGCGCACCGTCTGAATCGCTCATATGTGAAGGTACTGTTAATGTATTTTAATTTGGTCTGCTTAACCGATCTCAATCTATGGAATGATCACTTGAGTGGCTTTCCTAACTACTCTATCTAAAAAATATACAAATAAATGCACAACAAATTGCCTAACTGGGGAAAAAATTGGAAAAATTGTAAACAAATGTAAACAAAAAGTCACTCGAATGTACGTGAATGTTCGGTAATATTATGATTGGCACATTAAATAAAATTATTCTATGCTAACTATAATAGTGGATATAACTCAGTTTCAATAAAAAGAAGTGTATCACTGGTATATGGAGTGTTCACTGTGTTTTGTGTTAATTCTGGCTTGATACTAATTATTAACTGTTAATTATACTGACTTCTCAAATGTTTAATAATTAATTTGAAAACGAGATCTGTACTTAACAAGATTCCTACAGCGAAATCCTTGAAGACATGTCCTGAAGACGTGTCTTGCTGGCCACTTCATTCTGGAAGCAGAATGGGCGTGGAGAACTTGGAGTCGTGACACACCTGTCAAATGATGGACGTGAAGAACTGGAAGTCGTGATACGCCGGTCAACTGATGTAGCCACAATTACTTGAATGTTGGTTCTAGTTCCAGGGTCTAGAAGACTGGAAGAATCCTGGTTCCAGAGGTTGCCAGTTGTTAACACTCCGTCTATGGCCTTGGGCAGTTCGACGTTGACGGGGGTTCTGGTTAGGTGGCAGCAACGGATTTGTTACCTTTGAGTAGCTGGTACCGTGAAGAGAATCGCAGTAGTTTCTCTTATATTACTCTCCGATTTCTTCTTGTAGGGGATCGGAGGATCCTGTGAAGCTTACTAAATTCCCCGATTCTTCTTGTAGCGTATCGGAAAATTATTTTTCTCTATTTTAAGACTAAGTTCAGTCCAGGGGCGGCTCGTCGGTAGGCACTGCGGAACTGCAGCACCCCTAAATTTTTTATTTACAATTGAAATAATCAAGAACAATATAAGGATGAGCTCACTGAATAACTTTTTCAATAACTTTTGAAACTTTTATTCATTGCTCAATGCTCATCCTTTTATTTCAGTAATTATTTCAATAATGAATGATTAAAAAACATGAAATCATTTTCAACCTCTCATTGGAACTGCGCGCTAAGAGCACCAGATTTCAGCATTAATTGCTCGCGATGCCCGAAAGGAACTCCAATGCTTTGTTGCCATAGACGCATAGAGAGAGAGGGAGTCTGCCTCTCTCTCTATGCAGAGTCGCAGTCGAAAGTGAGTCGAAGCACTGCAGACAGCGCAGTTCCTATCTCTTCGTTGAACGCGGTGAATGTGTTGACGTTTCGCTTTGCTTATACTACAATTAATTCATTTAATTCCATTTCTAACGGTGATTAGTAACAATAGTAATATTTAAAATTTTATTTGATAGATTTTCATTGGCTTAGTGATTTAATTATGTATTTGGTGATTATTTCTTGATTTTTTTTCCGTAATTTCCGTTTCTTTTTTGAAATTTGATTCAGCCATGGCTCCCATGCCCATAGAAGTGAGTCAAGTGAGTGTGACTAAAATACAACAACTTAATTTTTCACAGTTATCTCATCAAGAAAAAATTGGTATTAAAAGAGAAGGTCGTCCTACGCCGGAAATTCAAATATCTCAGCCAGGAATAAGTAATAATACAAAATATATTCGTAGTTTTAACCCAGAATGGTACCAAAAGAAAAGTTGGCTTTGTGGTTGTGAAGTAAAAATTGCATTATTTTGTTTCCCATGTTTATTACTGGGAGGTGATTTAACCTGGACAAAAAACGGCTTTACAAATATAAACAAAATTAAAGAAAAACTGAAAAACATGAGTGTTCAAAGAAACATATCGATAATGTGATTTCGTTATCGCTTTTAGGAACTGTTAATATTAAAGAAAAACTTAGTGAGGCCTATAGACTCTCCATTATCGACCATAATAAAAAGGTTACAAAGAACCGTGAAATTTTGTCGAAAATAATAGACTGCATTAAATTTTGTGGAAATTTCGAAATTTCTTTAAGTGGACATGACGAGAAAGACGATTTAGAAAACCCAGGCGTATTCAGGGGATTAATAAATTTTGCTGCAAAATTAGATCCCGATTTAAAGAATCATTTAGAAAGCAACACAGTCTTCAAAGGTGTTTCAAAAACTATTCAAAATGATATTCTCGACTGTTTGCCGCAAATATGCGGCGATCAAATAAAAAAAGAGATTAAAGAAGCTTCATTCGTAGCCGTCATGGCTGATGACACTACTGACGTTTCAGAATACACACAAATGGTTATTGTTCTGAGATATGAGCTAAATGGAGAAATTTTTTAGCGCTTTTGGGGGTTCTTCACTCCGGAAAATCAAACAGCAGATGGAATATCTAAGTGTATTCTAGTTCAACTGAACATACTCCTCGAAGAAGATACACAAAAATTGATTGCTCAGACATTTGATGGCGCTAATGTCATGAAAGGCAAAAAAGGTGGAGTTCAAGTAAAAATAAAAGAAATTTACAATAATGCGCATTTCATTCATTGTTATGCTCACCAACTGAACCTGATAATGAAAAGTGCAGCAAGCACTACCCAAAATTCAAGAATATTCTTTTCAAACCTTTTGGCCGTACCTACATTTTTTCTAGGTCGCCACAGCGTTTCTCAGTTTTAAACAAGCATATGAACAACCGAATACCTCGTCCATCCTCTACTAGGTGGAACTTTAATATACGCACTGTAAACTGTGTTTATGAAAATTTTGAATCCTTAAAGAAATGCATTGAGGCAATATAGTCTACATCCAACGCAGATCAAACTATTTCAGAAGCAACAGGAATTTTGCACATTTTGAATAACGAAAATTTCGTGTTTTGGTTGAAACTTTTTCATCAGATAATGCCTCATGTAGAAGTTATTTATAATCAAATGCAATCCCGACAAATTGATGCATTTAAAATACAGGAATATATTGCAACCTTTAAAACTGCCATTTTGAAAATTAGAAATTCAAAGTATTGTGAAAATCCTTCAAAAACACTTATGATTGAAGCAAAAGAAGTGTGTGACTGTGTATGTGTTGACATAAAGGAGAGATATTCCTTCACAAATCAATCAGTAGCTACAAAATTGTTCAACAAAGAAAACTTCGCTAGTTTTAATAAGAAAATGCCCCTGGAAGAAGTGACAGCGACTATTGAGGCATATCCCATGATTGAAAAAGAAAAGCTTCTTACGGAATTACAGGTTTTCTACAGTAGACCTGATATGCACAATTATGGCAATTTAATTAATTTATTAAAATTCATCACAGAAAATAATCTAGCAGACGTGCTTTGCGAACTTACAAAACTCATAAAAATCCTCCTGACAATTCCTATGACTTATAGGGTGTCCAAAAAAAAACTATATACTCTTTATAACATCATATAGTTTATAATTTAAAAAAAAAAAAACAATATATTGTTATAGCAATTGCCAATGAAAGGTAAATTAGTAATCTAAGTGATCAAAATGTTATAGCGAGTTGTTTGCATATAAAATTTAATTAACTACGCCAAGTGCTCAAAATGTACGTACACACCCATCTATACACCCATTACGTTTATGTGCGTCACGCGACCGCGTTAAACTGTAAGTGGAATGGATGCGGGCTCGAGACCCGGTGCGTCCTTCCGCGGTGACTAGCCAGGGTGCCCTAATGATCTGTGTTAAACCGTAGGTCTAAGGTGGAGTGTAAAGATTCACCAGAATGAACAATTCGGGCGGAAACCAAAGGCGAGGGTATATATATAAATTTCCGGAAAAAAGTTCATTTAAAAATTCGTGTAAGCACTTCCCCGTTAAAATGTAGGTCTAAAGTGGAGTGTAAAGCTTCACCAGAATGAACAATTCGAACGGAGAGCAAAGGCGTGCCTATATATGTAAATTTCCGGAAAAAAGTTCATCTAAAAATTCGTGTAAGCATCTTTCTACATTAATTATCTCACTCTCCGTATGACTTAAGTCTAATATTACTGTCTTTTTCATGTGTAACAATTAAAACAGGACAAATGGTGCACGATGCATTAAAATGTACAGCACAAATTAATAAATAGAAAGGAATGAAAAGGCGAAAGCGTTATAAACAAGAATTGATTCGCTGTTTCGTGTTTATCGCTGTTAATCGTGGTTTTTCTGCAAAAAAATTTAATTACGTGCCAGAAAGTCCTTCCAATCTGAACTTTTCTCATATATATATATATATATATATATATATATATATATATGTGTGTGTGTGTGTGTGTATATATACATATATACCTTATGTTGTTTCGTGTGTTGGTCTTCTTCACACGGAGGTCAAGCTGGTGGCCCCGCCTCTAGGTCTGGCCTGGTGGAGGAGCGAGTTACTTTCTTGCGCTCTCCACCGTACATAGCCAGGCACGCCCGGCTCATCTGGTACTGTCCTGAGCCAGGCATCCAGTCTTTTCTTGAAGACTTCAACTTTGACCCCCGTTACGTTTCTGAGGTCCTTAGGAAGCTGGTTGAAAAGTCTTGGCCCCTGACAAGTTCCAAAGCTGGGCACTTGCGTTTTTTTTGCGGTACTGCGGTACTGCGGTACTACCGCACTACCAAACCGGTACCGCATAACGCAGTACCGCAAAGGATCGCTGAAAGTACAGCAGTACCGCTACCGCATTTTTTGCGGTACTGCGTTATGCGGTACCGGTTTGGTAGTGCGGTAGTACCGCAGTACCGCAGTACCGCAAAAAAAAACGCAAGTGCCCAGCTTTGCTGACAACCAAGCTATTTTCCTTCAGGGTTGAGGAGGTCCCTTGTCGTGCTTTTAATTTGGGAACACTACACATTCTGCCTTTCCTATTTTCCAGTGTTGTTTGAATGGTAATTGGGTTTAGTTTTAGATTTGGTACCAGTTTTTCGATCATTTTCCATATGTAGATTATGATGTACCTCTCTCTTCTTCTTTCCAGTGAGTACAGATTTAGTTTACGTAGTCTTTCCCAGTAGTTGAGTTCTTTGCAGCCATCAATCTTGGCTGTGAAATGCCTTTGCGTTTCTTCTAGTTTATTAGTTTCTTCCTTTTATATGGGGACGTCAAAACTGAGCAGTATTCAAGTTTTGGTATAATCAGTGTTTTTAGCAGGGGAATCATTACTGTCCTGTCCCTTCTCTTGAACGTTCTTAGAACCTGTCCGGCGACTCTTTTTGCTTTATTTATCGCTATCTGATTTTGTGTTTCGAATTTCGCATCATCTGTCATTATTATCCCGAGATCAATCGCTTTCATGCTTCTCTGAATTTCCTGTCTATCTGGAGCATAATATGCAGTCTGTTTAAGTTCTTCTTTTCTACCATATCTCAAGAGCTAAACAAAATTTCTCGGCGTTGAATGACATGTTGTTGTCTTCTGACCATTTGTATATTTTGTTCGTGTCCCTCTGCAAGGCCTCCACGTCATGTACATCGCTGATTTTTCTGCTGATCTTTGTATCGTCTGCAAAGGATGTTACTATACTATTGCTGTTTACTCCGCTGTCTATGTCTGTTAGCATGATAATGAACAGGAGTGGGGCCAGTACTGTCCCTTGTGGTACTGAGCTGCGTACTTCCGATTCTGATGATGATATACCTTGAATTTTGACGACCTGCAGACGATCACTAAGGAAGTTGTAGATCCATTTTCCCACTTTGCCTGTTATTCCCATGTCTTTAATTTTATGTCCTATTATACCATGGTCACATTTATCGAAAGCTTTAGCAAAATCTGTGTATATAACATCGTAGTTGTCATTGCCTTCCAATGCATCTAGGATATTGTTGTAGTGCTCTATTACAGGGTGTCTCAATATACATGCAACCCATGTCACTGCTAATAATTCTGCCAATATTAATGTTCTCGTTCTATTTTTTCAGATTTGAAGAGAGGAGACGATAACAACTAATAATTATCAATCAAAATGCCTTGGACAAAGGAGGAAAAAATGTTTTGCGTCACTACTTATTTGGAGACGAAATCATTCAAAACTGTGCAAGCGAAATTTCGCAGGAAGTTCAACTTCAACAATTATCCCCAGAAAAGCCAAATTTATCGTTGGGCACACAATTTCAAGCCACAGGATCAGTAAACAATCTCAACAAGAAAGCAGAAACACCCAGATCTGGCAGGAAGGTGACTGCAAGATCTCCTGACAATGTGAATGCGGTGAGAGATTCTGTCGGAAGGAGTCCGAAAAAGTCAATCCGAAGACGTTGCCAAGATCTGGGTCTTTCACGTGCGTCAGTGCAAAGAATCTTGATCAAGGATCTTCAGCTGTACCCATACAGGATCCAGATCAAGCATAAACTCACACCAGCTGACATGGCAAAACGTGTTGTGATGTGCCGGTGGTTCGAAAACAAGATCGAAGAGGATCCTGACTTTCTTGATGATGTTTGGTTCAGCGACGAAGCACACTTCTTGCTCAGTGGGTATGTCAATAGCAAGAACAATGTGTTCTGGGGCACACAAGCCCCAGACGAGGTGCTTCAGAGGCCCTTGCACTCTGTGCAGGGTGTCAGGGTGATTGACAACTTCTCTCGTCGGCTTCAAGTGTGTCTGCAGCGCAACGGCGGTCATTTGGAACATGTGCTAATAAATGTATCCTTTGATCTAGAGACCTCAAATCTTCAGTTTTTAATTGTTATCATATCAGCTTCCAGGAAATGTAATCTTTTTTGGAGTTTATTTTCTAAGTAATAAATTATTATCATGTCAATGGGTTCCATCTATTTTGAGACACCCTGTAGTTGTGATAGGCATGATCTACCTGATCGGAATCCATGCTGATTTTCGTTGAATCTTTCCCGTGTCTCCAGGAAATCATAAATTTCTGTTAACTATTCTTTCAATACTTTGGTGAGGTGGGACGTCAATGACACTGGTCTATAGTTCTTGCTTGAGATCTGTCCCCTCCTTTATATATAGGGACAATGTTTGCTCTTTTCAAGATGCTCGGTATTTCCCCAGTGTCTAGGGATCTTCTCCATATCCAGTATAAAGGTGTAGGTATTTCATTTTTACAGTTTTAATCAATAATGCGTTCCAATTGTCCGGACCTGCAGCTGAATGTAGTTTCATTTGTTCTATAGCTCTCGCTACATCTTCTGGTGTAAACTCAAAGTCTGTTATATACTCTCCTTGCAATTCCTCTTCAAAGAATGCATTTATGTCAGGTATCGCTTTGTCACTTTTTGGGGTACTGAAAACTGATTCATATTGAGCTCTCAATGTGTCAGATATTCTTTTGGATCGTCGGTTAGTTCATTATTTCCCGTCCTTAAGGGCCCAATAGCGGCGCGCGTTTTTGTTTCCTTTTTGCATAGCTATAGAAGTATTTTGGATTTTCCTTTATTGCTTCTACCGCCTTTTCCTCTTCCCTCTCTGTATGGTCCTTAATCAGGGCTTGTATTTCCCTATCGATACCCTCCAGTTTTTCTTTATTATTTTCCTGCCATTATCTCCGCAGTTTCCTAACTTCGCCTCCACTCTCTTTCTTTTGCGGAATAGTCTTCTCTTTTGCCTTTCTAGCCAGCTCCTCTTTCCTTTTGGCTGTGATTTCGGAGCATATTTTTCTAAAATTCTCAGCGTTTTTTCCTCAAAGTTGTTAGCATTTCTTCCGTTGTTTTATTCTCGAAAATGTTCTCCATTCTATTTGGGCCATGTGCGATCTGATTGCTTCCCAATTTATAGTCTTCGAGTTTAAGTTAAAGGCCCCGAATTACTTCTTTCCACAATATGTGTATGTCTTCTAATGCTGCCATCATATTTGTTGATATCTCGATTAAGTTGTGGTCTGAGATAATGGTTGGGGTTATTTTTATATCAGCAATCAAGTTCGTGTTATTCGTGAATACCAGATCCAGGCAGTTATTTTTTCTGGTATTTTCTGTTATCTCCTGTGTCAGCATAAACTCGTTTGTGAGAGCCATCAACATTTTTGCTTGTTCCTGATCTTCTCTTGTGCCCCCCTTGTCCTGGTGAATATATATATTCCTATTCACCTTTTTGTATTTTATAAATGGGAAGTTAAAGTCTCCGCAGATCATTATATTGGGGGATGGAGGGTTTATGGCCTTCATTAGCTTTCTAATGTCATCAATGGCCTCCGAGAATTTTTCGGTTGGGGTGCTTGGAGGACTATAGATGACTATTACTATCAAGTTATTTTTTCTATTTTCACTGCTAGGAGTTCCACATAGCTGTTTGATTTACTTATTATCGTCTCTGTCATATGACCTTCCTGTACATATATAGCACAGCCACCTTTCCGTCTCGTCGTTCTATCCGCTCTTAGTAATTTGAAGCCCTCTATATTTATCTCTTTCTTATCAATACAATGTTCGCAGTTTTCACAACTTCCTTGGCAATCTTTAAGATGAGTTTCTGTGAGGCATGCGATGTCCGCCCTTGTTTCATCCATAAATCCTTTCAGGTACGAAACCTTATTGAGTGATTGGTTTGGTCTTATTCCTTGAATATTAGCCAGAACAATTTTTATGTTCTGTTTTTCGTTGCCCCTTGTGCACTTCAAGTTCGTTTTCCTTCGATATCGCTTGATTCGTTGCTCTATGATCCTCCGAAAGAGATCCGTTTCCTCCTACTTGTATTGGTAGCTTCTTGCCCGGTAGCGATTTGGCTTGGGGGTTTCCAGCTGTGTCAACTGCATGTGGATGACATTTAGCATTCGTAAGGTGTCTGAGATGTTGAAAAAATATTCTTGTTCGCTTATTGTGTCGATTGTTGTTCCTATTGTTATTTTTATTCCTATTGTCATTTAAACTTTTTCCTTTGTTCGTTGAGTCCGTCGGGAGATGTTGATAGTAGCATTTATTCCGAATTTGCAGGTTCCGTATTTTGCGTAAGTTCTGCAAATGTCCGGGTGGTAGAATTTACATCCGTCTCCAAATTGACAACGACCATTATTATAGAAGAAATAGCATATTGGGGGATGTCATATATACATTGTCCTCTTTTAAATCTGCAATTTATAATATATATATAGATAAATATATATGCAAATAACTGCAATGACCGCGCAGTATATAAATGAATAGAAACGACATAAGTATTAAGGAACGTTTCTGCACACGAGAGGAGAGAGATAACGAAATAATGAAAAAATGAGGCGAACCGCCTGGGAATCGAACCCAGGGCCTTCCAATTGCCGGTCGGATGCTTACCATTATGCTACGGACCTCACTCAATCATAAATCGAAATTCTCCCAAATAGGGCAGAAACCAATGCCCACAGAGAGCACCCTCGCAAATCGTGAATATGCGCAAATAACTGCAATGACCGCGCAGTATATAAATGAATAGAAACGACATAAGTATTAAGGAACGTTTCTGCACACGAGGAGGAGAGATAACGAAATAATGAAAAATGAGGCGAACCGCCTGGAATCGAACCCAGGGCCTTCCAATTGCGGTCGGACGCTCTACCATTATGCTACGGACCTCACTCAATCATAAATCGAAATTCTCCCAAATAGGGCAGAAACCAATGCCCACAAAGAGCACCCTCGCAAATCGTGAATATGCGCAAATAACTGCAATGACCGCGCAGTATATAAATGAATAGAAACGACATAAGTATTAAGGAACGTTTCTGCACACGAGGAGGAGAGATAACGAAATAATGAAAAATGAGGCGAACCGCCTGGGAATCGAACCCAGGGCCTTCCAATTGCGGTCGACGCTCTACCATTATGCTACGGACCTCACTCAATCATAAATCGAAATTCTCCCAAATAGGGCAGAAACCAATGCCCACAGAGAGCACCCTCGCAAATCGTGAATATGCGCAAATAACTGCAATGACCGCGCAGTATATAAATGAATAGAAACGACATAAGTATTAAGGAACGTTTCTGCACACGAGGAGGAGAGATAACGAAATAATGAAAAATGAGGCGAACCGCCTGGGAATCGAACCAGGGCCTTCCAATTGCCGGTCGGACGCTCTACCATTATGCTACGGACCTCACTCAATCATAAATCGAAATTCTCCCAAATAGGGCAGAAACCAATGCCCACAGAGAGCACCCTCGCAAATCGTGAATATGCGCAAATAACTGCAATGACGCGCAGTATATAAATGAATAGAAACGACATAAGTATTAAGGAACGTTTTGCACACGAGGAGGAGAGATAACGAAATAATGAAAAATGAGGCGAACCGCCTGGGAATCGAACCCAGGGCCTTCCAATTGCCGGTCGGACGCTCTACCATTATGCTACGGACCTCACTCAATCATAAATCGAAATTCTCCCAAATAGGGCAGAAACCAATGCCCTGGCCCTGGGTTCGATTCCCAGGCGGTTCGCCTCATTTTTCATTATTCGTTATCTCTCCTCCTCGTGTGCAGAAACGTTCCTTAATACTTATGTCGTTTCTATTCATATATATATATATACATGTTTTATTTCTTTATTGACGAATCTCTGATTTCCAAGATTCGAGATGAGATACGCATTTTAAATTATACTATAAAGATGCGGCATCACATGCCTGCCTCAACTCTCTCTCTCTCTCTCTCTCTCTCTCTCTCTCTCTCTCTCTTCTCTCTCTCTCTGCCCCAATTATGTCCCTGCTGACCATAGCTTTTCTTGTCTTTTTACAACAATTTAATTATTATTGCCATAAACGGTTTCCTATTCTGAACTTTTCTCATATATATATATATATATATATATATAGTCATGCGGTTTGCTTCTACAAAGCTTCAATTTAATATTTAGGAGAAATCCAATGACAAGGAGGAATGTAAATGCCATGAAAAGTCTTCTTTAATGCGCAACGTTTCGAGCAATACGCTCATCATCAGGCTAGATAATAACAATATGAAATTAGAATCAATAAATAAATGTTAACAAGACAAAATAATTCCATAAAACCTATTCAGTAAAAGCAAATTTAAAAAGACTAAAAGAAGAGGGTTAAATTCAAAGTTATAAAAATTTACATATAAAATTAACCAGAAATTTAAAAAGCTATTTTTAAATTACATATAGTAAATTTGAAATTAGTACACTGGAATAATTAACACTAATACAATGGAATAATTAACACTACGAACCTTTCAATGCTGGTTCCGAGGCACGAGTAATTTAAAACAAAACAAAACAGGAAACAAGCTATGGGTTGGACGGTTGGAGTTATAAGTTAGGGAGGGGGGATTATAAAAATTGGGGAGGGGGGAGGGGAGTTGGGGAGGGGGGTTTATAAAAAATTTAGAGGGACAGCTGAGGAATCCACGTTTAGAGAAGGGGTCAATGTTTTAATATAAAGAGATTCCAAAATTCTAAGTGAGTTAGGACAAGAATTACAACCGAGAATTTTAAAATTATCTAAAGTGACATCAGTTTTACATTTTATACTGTGTTCCCGAATACTGGAGGCTTCTTTTTTATTTAAAATTTTACCTGTTCGGCAACTTATTCCCATATGCGAATAAAATCTAGTCCTGAGGGAGCGCACGGTGCTGCCAATGTAAGTACCAAGGAGACACCTTGGGCAGGTAAATAAATATACAACACCGCTACGCAACGAATCAGGAGTTCGATCCTTCGCTGAGAAAAAGCTACCTAAAGACATTTTGTTAATAAATATAATGCGAAAATCAGTATGATAAAAAAATTTCTTAACAACTTTGTAAATTTAAGTTAAAATTCTTTATCATGGGACCCATTTCAGGTACCAGGAAATATTTTATATCTTTAGGCACTGAAATACAGGAAAGTTGAGGGCTATAAACATTATTTAAGAAAGATCTTATTAGTTTATCTACATATTGAACAGGAAAACTATTATTGGTAAAATATGATCTTAAATTATTAAATTCATCGTTTAGTAAGGTAAAACTAGAGGTCAAATTATATCCTCTGAACAAGAGAGTTTTAATACACGACATCTTATAGTTAAAATCAGTAAAACTAAAGAAATTCATGCCCAAACCAGTAAAAGTGGGTTTCCTGTAAACTGATGTAGTAATAGAATCACCTTTTTTCGAAATTAAAAGATCTAAAAAGGGAAGGGAGCCATTTTTCTCAGTTTCCATTGTATAAGTTATATTGGGGTGCAGAGAATTTAAGAAGTTAAAAAATTGTTGCGCTTGTACAGCATTATCAAAAACAGCTATCGAGTCATCAACGAAGCGTCGATAGAAAATTGGTTTACAATGGGTGGGAGATTGTCTAAAAATTACACTTTCTAAATGAGTCATAAAAAAATCAGCTGATAGAGGTCCGACGGGTGATCCCATCCCAACACCATCAATTTGTTGGTAAACCTTATATGAAAGTAAAATAACATTGCTTAAAAACCAATTCTAAAAAGTTCCTTAAAATAAGACCATGAAAAACCATGAAAACTATCATCAGAGCTAAAAACCCATCTAAAAATAATGGCAATAGTTTCTGATACAGGTACATTCGTGAAAAGCGACTTTACATCAAAACTGACAAAAAACTTTTTTGAATCGAAATTCTTACTAAGAAGATCTTTTTGAAATTCATAAGAGTTTTATAGTATAAGCATTTTTCGCAAAGGTGACAGGAGACCAACAACAAATTTTGACAATTGAAAGGTAGGTAAGTTATACGAAGCTAAAATAGGACGGAGAGGTGTTCCAACTTTATGGATTTTAGGCAAACAGTATAATTGAGCAAGATCAGAACCAGATACGAACAACTGAGAGTAAGTATCATTTTTTATTATCTTTAAAGACTTTAATCGTGACAAAAATCTATTAACTTGGTCTTCCAACCTTAAAATGACTTTATTGAATTACATATAGTAAATTTGAAATTAGTACACTGGAATAATTAACACTAATACAATGGAATAATTAACACTACGAACAAGGGCAACGGAGTTGTTATTTTGAATAAATCTGATTACATAAATAAAACTAATGAAATCCTAAGTGATGTTAGCAAATTCAAACAAATTCTTGAACCCGTCAATAAAGTCATTTTAAGGTTGGAAGACCAAGTTAATAGATTTTTGTCACGATTAAAGTCTTTAAAGATAATAAAAAATGATACTTACTCTCAGTTGTTCGTATCTGGTTCTGATCTTGCTCAATTATACTGTTTGCCTAAAATCCATAAAGTTGGAACACCTCTCCGTCCTATTTTAGCTTCGTATAACTTACCTACCTTTCAATGTCAAAATTTGTTGTTGGTCTCCTGTCACCTTTGCGAAAAATGCTTATACTATAAAAACTGTTATGAATTTCAAAAAGATCTTCTTAGTAAGAATTTCGATTCAAAAAAGTTTTTGTCAGTTTTGATGTAAAGTCGCTTTTCACGAATGTACTGTATCAGAAACTATTGCCATTATTTTAGATAGGGTTTTTAGCTCTGATGATAGTTTTCATGGTTTTTCATGGTCTTATTTTAAGGAACTTTTAGAATTGGTTTTTAAGCAATGTTATTTTACTTTCAATAATAAGGTTTACCAACAAATTGATGGTGTTGGGATGGGATCACCCGTCGGACCTCTATCAGCTGATTTTTTATGACTCATTTAGAAAGTGTAATTTTTAGACAATCTCCCACCCATTGTAAACCAATTTTCTATCGACGCTTCGTTGATGACTCGATAGCTGTTTTTGATAATGCTGTACAAGCGCAACAATTTTTTAACTTCTTAAATTCTCTGCACCCCAATATAACATACAATGGAAACTGAGAAAAATGGCTCCCTTCCCTTTTTAGATCTTTTAATTTCGAAAAAAGGTGATTCTATTACTACATCAGTTTACAGGAAACCCACTTTTACTGGTTTGGGCATGAATTTCTTTAGTTTTACTGATTTTAACTATAAGATGTCGTGTATTAAAACTCTCTTGTTCAGAGGATATAATTTGACCTCTAGTTTTACCTTACTAAACGATGAATTTAATAATTTAAGATCATATTTTACCAATAATAGTTTTCCTGTTCAATATGTAGAAACTAATAAGATCTTTTTTAAATAATGTTTATAGCCCTCAACTTTCCTGTATTTCAGTGCCTAAAGATAAAAATATTTCCTGGTACCTGAAATGGGTCCCATGAATAAAGAATTTTAACTTAAATTACAAAGTTGTTAAGAAAATTTTTTTATCATACTGTTTTCGCATTATATTATTAACAAAATGTCTTTAGGTAGCTTTTTCTCAGCGAAGGATCGAACTCCTGATTCGTTGCGTAGCGGTGTTGTATTTATTTACCTGCCCAAGGTGTCTCCTTGTACTTACATTGGCAGCACCGTGCGCTCCCTCAGGACTAGATTTTATTCGCATATGGGAATAAGTTGCCGAACAGGTAAAATTTTAAATAAAAAAAGAAGCCTCCAGTATTCGGGAACACAGTATAAAATGTAAAACTGATGTCACTTTAGATAATTTTAAAATTCTCGGTTGTAATTCTTGTCCTAACTCACTTAGAATTTGGAATCTTATATTAAAACATTGACCCCTTCTCTAAACGTGGATTCCTCAGCTGTCCCTCTAAATTTTTATAAACCCCCTCCCCAACTCCCCTCCCCCTCCCCTAACTTATAACTCCAACCGCCCAACCCATAGCTGTTTCCTGTTTTGTTTTGTTTTAAATTACTCGTGCCTCGGAACCAGCATTGAAAGGTTCGTAGTGTTAATTATTCCATTGTATTAGTGTTAATTATTCCAGTGTACTAATTTCAAATTTACTATATGTAATTTAAAAATAGCTTTTTAAATTTCTGGTTAATTTATATGTAAATTTTTATAACTTTGAATTTAACCCTCTTCTTTTAGTCTTTTTAAAATTTGCTTTTACTGAATAGGTTTTATGGAAATTATTTTGTCTTGTTCACATTTATTTATTGATTCTAATTTCATATTGTTATTATCTAGCCTGATGATGAGCGTATTGCTCGAAACGTTGCTCATTAAAGAAGACTTTTCATGGCATTTACATTCCTCCTTGTCATTGGATTTCTCCAAATATATTATATATATATATATATACATGTTATTTTATTTCTTTATTGTCGAATCTCTGATTTCCAAGATTCGAGATAAGATACGCATTTTAAATTATACCTCACAGATGGGGGTCATTTCAGTTAGCTCGATAGCATGCTTAATGTACATCTTTGTTTTTAAATTTATCTATTCTATAGCTCAAATATCTTTCACTTTAATGTTTCAAGGCACCATAAACCACATATAGCGTTTTTTCTCAAGCATGCGCGAATTGCACTGGATATCACGAAATCCTTTCCCAACAAACGAGATTGTACAGGCGAATTGTACCCATAAAACGTTTCACATTCCAAACTCAACTCTCTCTCTCTCTCTCTCTCTCTCTCTCTCTCTCTCTCACATACAAGATCAAAAAACAAAGCGTTTCACGTCTCTCCACGAATGGAGACATCTGATACGCCCCAGATTTCACGGGCAACCAACCACAGCCCTGTGGGCGGATCTCAGGACCTCTGTTTGGCCGCTATGCAGGCCTACGCGTAAAGCCCCGTCCAAAATTCACCGCTAGCCAATAGGAAGCTAACGATTGTGTTTTGTGGGTTGGTCACAGGCCCCCTTATAAAGGGAGAACTTCAACTCAGAGCCTCAGTTCGTACGTATTTTCGCTTGATGCTTTATACACTATGAGTCAGTTATCCTTGTACAATTCTCCGGATTTGATTGAAGATAAAGACATTTATACTCACGCAGCGCTACACCTCTTCAGCGCTATAGATCGAGATGAACTTTTATCTACCTAGAATGTTATGGAAAATTGTAACGAAATGCAAGAACTGCTCATTGAAGACGCTGTTCAAATGTAAGTGATTATATTCTGCGGGTCATTCAGTGTTAACTTATAAGTGCCATAATAATTGTTTTGAAAAATAGTTTGTTTATTCTCGGTCTATATATAATGTTTCAACCGGTGTTAACTTATAAAAGGCTGCAATAAACGTGTTTTGAAAAATATTTTTAATTATTCTCTGTTTCCTTCAGGGTTATTTCGGTGTGTGTGTATATATATATATACAGTATATGTGTGTGTGTGTATATTAATATATATATATATATATATATATATATATATGGTGGAGCTTTAATAATATTTCTCTCGATAATTTAAAGATGTATTTTTTCTCGTTTATAATTAGCAATCTTATTTCCTTTTATTCTGATTTTTTCTACAACGTAGAAATTAATCCCATTATGTTTTTAATTATTGTCTGTTTCCTTCGCGAATATTTCGGCATATATATATATATATATATATATATATATATGGTGGAGCTTTAATAATAATTTACTCGATAATTCAACACCGCTGTAGGATTTTTTAAATCACCAAAACTTTTAAGAATTATCTGCATTTAAATTCGTGGCATTTCTCTTGTTGTAACTCTTTATTTTACTTAACTTTATAGGACCGAAGTGGAGCTAGGCCGTGTTATAGGTACTTTCGATGAAAGGGGAATAAATGATACTGATGCTTCTCCGCACAACCAACCCCGTGACCTGAATACAGAAGTCGAGGTATTGGCACACATTCGGTCCAGCGAGGGCCACGTCATCGAGGAGATAATGTAAGTATTTTTGAGGTTAAGAACAAAACACATTGTATTTTCATTCATTAAGTGGCAGAAAACACGTACAAAGCGGAACCAGTGTCCGTTAAATAAGTCTTAATGGCTATATTTTACAGTTACAAATGTATATACAACTTTACACAATATGGATATACACCTTTACACATTACAGCGGGTGCTAACATATGGGAACCTTTTTTTTATCTGTCTGCACACACTTTTATCGTTCATCTCTGTCGCACAAATCGAATAATTTTAAAAAATGTATAAACCCCTTCCCACGTAGGGTTGCCAGATTTTTCAAATGCCCATGCGGGACAAAAAAATTCTGGTTTTTTTTATAGACCAAATTTTTTTTCAAATTGAAACGATTTCTTCAACGGTTACAACAAACAAAATTAGAAAAATTTTATTACAATAATATTTAACAATTAAACATCGTGAATAAATTGAAATTATTATCCATAATATTGAAATTCTAAATCAATTCATCCCTAAAAAATTTGCTTAAAAAATATTTTTTGCGGGACATTTCGAACGCGGGATTTTGACACGGGATTTTAACGCGGGATTTTTGGATCAAATGCGGGACTGTCCTGTAAAATACAGGACGTCTGGCAACCCTATTCCCACGTGACATGTGCATGAGAAATGAAAAGCAGTACAACTCGCACGTTTCAGTGTAATATCCTTGAAAACGATATGGGTTCCAAACAATCTCAGGCACATGTAATTGCGCGATAAACTGTACAATTACCGAATTATTCCAGGGCTGAAATCCGAGTGAATCAAAATAGTACATTCTTTCCCTATTTTTAAAATAGATTGCAACCAATGAATCCCCTCACCCCCCACAATGTCGGTGTTAACGATAATCCCGTACCAGTTTCTCGTACTTGGCAACTTCAATATTTCATTCTTCACAAACACACCGATAAATTTTGAACGTGTGAAAGGGTCACTTTTCATTATTCTCTGGAGTGTATTCGCGACAATTTTAAAAGTCTGTGACACGTGCCTGAAACGATCAACTTCTATTAGTGCCTGGGATTCGAGGTACACGAGTACACTTATAGGCGCATCTATAGGCTTGGCAAATTCCAACCTGACTGAGATATTCCCACTCTGCTGCGGACTTAAATGTGTATTTGCGCCAGCAGACAAGTCAGGCGTAATATTAAATGAATAAATGTTAAATTCTTCGACAAATTCTTTCTGCGTTACACCAAAACCAAGTTTGTCACAGGCGCCTGTATTATCAGCCAGACTACTATATGCTCTCGCGCAGAGCGGGAACACAGCGTCTGATGAGTAGTCCGTAATCATGGTCCCTCCCAAAGCGATGCCATTTACGCATAGCGTAATATTTTTAATGCCGAAATTCTCGAATTTAAAGGCACTCTTTTTATATTTTCCATTCTTCGAGGCGTGGTCCTGCATTCCAATTAATATCCTTTTAGGTAGGACTCCAAGGGCCACGTTTTCTAGCTGCTTCGAGGCCAACCCGGCGAGCATCGTGTATAGTTTGATCTGTACCCTGTTAATTGGGTATTTTACTGTGGCGTGTATTGTCTTTCTCAATTTCTATTTGTTTCGGGGAACTTAATTTCACTCGGCGTATACGCAAATATGCCTCCATGATGTAAATCACAACGGGCTTCGCGCCTTGATCAGACCCCAGATTTATGCAGATCTCAGGAATCGTGCGGGTAAGCTTCAACTTCATATCCACCCCGTTCATAAGCAACTTCTCCTGGAATGTGAAGTCTGTATGCAGGCGTCCAAAACATTCATATATCTTTTTTTAAGAATTTTTAAATTTATCCTTTATTCCATCTTCATCTTTAGTGTGACAATACCCCTCGGCGGTTAAAAAGGTGTCCTTCGCTTCTTTTGAAAAGTTGAGGACATTTTCCAGATAGGCTCGTAGGTGGTAGTACCCCGTTCCTGCTGAGATGTTAACCTGGTTTAAATACACTTCACACTGGCTGAATATGGAGTGTAAAAAGTTGGTTTCAGGGTAGGCAGAGTAACTATCATCGCAGTCCGTTCCATCAGAATGGGCTATACGCAGTTTAGCGTACATGTGCATGCAGCTCGGGTCAAAAAAGTAAGGGCCTGAGTTGGGTATCACGAATTCTATAGGGGCACTGGGTGAAATAATTGTGCTTAATGGGATAATTGTAATAAAGTCGCTATGCTCAATAGAGACCTGAGTGGGGGCATATCAAAGAGGAGCAGTTCCGATTTACAGCAGTGTGAACTACACGGATGGATGAAACGCACCATGACGAGTCAGAAATAGTACCACCTCCCTCGACAAGTATTAGTCAACCTATGATTCGTGAGAGTAGTGTCCTTAAAAAATGATCAGCCATAGGTTTCATACGCTTAGAGCACTTCTTTTTTATTTCCTTTTACGTTTAGCACCACGTGATGGTAACCCCTTCTTCCTGGCAGATCTCTTCTTTCCGCCACCACGCATTTTTCTCTTTGCATCTTTGATGATTTCATCCTGTGTACGTTTTAAATGTTTTTTAGAGCTTCTTTATGCTTAGTTCCACCCATTATGTCTTCTGCCGCGTTAAAATCTGTTTGTAACGCCTTCCGCCCAAGGTACCTGGCACCCCTCTTCAACAGTGGGACAGCGGTGAGTAGTATGGATGAAAAAATGGATCCAATCCACTCCCACGCTGGTACCTCACCCCTCGGTAGACTGTGAATGGTCTTCGAGTCATTATAAACGAAGAAAGTGTAGTTTCACTGTTAAGCTCCCATCACCGAATGGGAAATTTTTTCCTTCAATTGTTCTTATATATATCGAGATGTTGGTTAATAGATTACTCGCAACATTCACATAATGGGGCTTGTCATATGTAATGCTCAAACTTTTCCCTCTATGGTTGGGGATGTGTGCAATGCTGCAGCAGGCGGGCCTGGGTGTCCCCAACAAATTGGTGCTCTACGATATTGCTGTAAATATAGCACATATCTGGGGGCGGAGAGTTTTCACCCAATTTCTCCATCTTCATTTGATACATTAAGCTGGACAAGTCATGCTGTGCCTCGTGAAAGGTATCTCTTTGGAGAACTGCGCTATATCGGCCCTCAGCCACAATTGTGAACAGCTCTTTATCTTCAATATTTCTACTGAGCGTTGATTTTAACTTCAATGTGCATGCAGGCGTGTCTATGCTTACGATTTCAAAAAGTAAATCGTATGTCAGGTACGACGTTTCAAGACTCTTGTTTAACCCCGTCACAATGTCCATGGCTGTATCATAATGCCCGATTCCTGGTGATACATTTGTGCTGTCATACCGTTCCTCACCGAACAGGACTGAGCGCATAGTATTGTCTAAGGTTATGCCTAATTTTTCGCACTCATCGAATCTTCTAATGATTAGAAATATGATTTCCTCATTTTCAATAGTTAAAAATTTGGTGGCTAACTGGAGTTCACATAACCCCACCTCATACGAATCACGTTCCAATTCAATGAGTCCATGGAGTTCTGTCACAAAGTTGGCGAGGGTGTTGTTAGGGTGTACAGAGAGGGACGAGGAGGACGGGAGTGTGACGTAGAAATGGTTAGGAGCCATGTTGCATACTATTTAAGCTTCATTATTGCATCAGCTTTTATATAGGTGTTGAAGCTTTCTGGGTACCCTAGCCATTTCACCAGGTACATTTTTCTCTTTCCTGAACCTTTGCTTCCTATAATTTTCTCAATTTTAAACACATTTTTTCCTAAATTAAATGCCACTTTCTGCAACTCCTCGCGATAAAAGCCTCCTGCGATTTCTTCCCCATTCAAATCTTCAACGTAATACATCATTATCTCACCTTTAGGTCTCATAGCCCTAACTTTAAAAATCTCACGTGTCCATCCTTGCTCAAATCCCTTCGGGAATTTATTTCCCGAACGTGACAGCCTTACATAATCATTGATTTTGAAACGCGCAGAGTGTGGTGGTGGTGTTTCATCTCTTTCATCTCTGGACGCGTACCTCTTTCTAAAACCTCGTTAGGCGTTGTGCCAATCGTACGATGGTGTGAACGGTTGTAGGATGAAGCCAATGAACCGAGAACGTTTATATATCTGTATGTGTTTTTATGTGTAAAATAGCGGTGCATGCGTTTCTTTATGGTACGTTGAACTCTTTCAGCTAAAGAGGCCTTATGTATAGAATTGGTGGTGTAATAGCTGATATTAAACTCTGTCAGCATGTTCTGAAAAGCGCAACCTATAAATTCTTTCCCCATATCCATACAAAAATAGCCAGGAATCCTGTTTTCTTTCAACATCAATGTTTTGGTCGCTTTAGCAACTGTTTCAGGCGATTTATTTTTCAGGGGAATTAGCCACAGATATCTAGAAAATACATCTATTATGAATAGGATGTAGCGGTAACCATCGTTATACACTGAATATCTTTGCATGTACGGGGCTCCAATAAACCTTAGCCCCCCCCCATGGCCTAAACCATTAGAGGTACAGTAAAACTAAACATACCTTACAAAAGAGAATTTAATCCTGCATTCAATGAGAAACAATTAAAACTTGGTGTTCCGGCCATTGGCTTCCAAGACAGCCTGAATTCGCTTTGGATAGCTTGCCAAAAGTGACGTGAATAGATCTTGATCGTTACGCAAATTTGGTAAAACAGTTTCAATGTGTTGCGTCATTGTATCCTTCGAAAATCGATTTGCTGCAGGTTCTTGAAACAAGAGACATTCAACCTTGTCCTTTATAACTGATCCAATGTGTTCACAGACGTTCAGGTCAGGAGAATTTCATGGCCATTCTTCATTTCCAAAGAAATCGATCTCATGGTTCCGCAACAACTGTTGAGTGGCTAATGCCTTAAAGCAGGGGGCCTTATCGTGCAGAAGTGTGACCTGATCGACATCCATAACATTGTTTGGGTTTCTTAGAAAAGGAATGACATGCTGGGATAGAATAATATCACGAAAATACTGTCCATCCCAACTCTGACCATTTGGCTTCAGCACCCACATGAGCTTCTTTGTAGTGAACAAAACAAACACACCAACACAGTCTGGACTTTTTAATAATTCGCGATAATGTTCATTGTCATCGATTTTTTCTGGTGTTGTGGCCCACACTCGATCATTTTGGTAGTTAGGCCGACGTGTTACGTAAACAAAAAATTCATCGGAGACAGCTAAATGCATGAAATCATCCACATCCCAATCTTCAAGATAATGGGCAAACCACATTCTGTTATCGATGTTAAGTTGAGTTTTTCTTGGCTTTGAAAGTTCATGCCAAGGCTTTAAACCTTGCCTATGACGGTACAGTCGAATGATCTCACCACTAACGATCTTTCCTCTCAACACTTCAATATCTCTAGAAAGTTTAGCACAGCTGTTTTTCCGCTTATGCGTACCGCTGTCAATGATGTCCTTTGTTTCCTGAGAGAGTGGCAAATTTGGGCGCCCAGATTTGGTTGTATCAATTTCACATTCATCCAAAGTTTTATTCCAATTTCTTTTGACGAAGTCCTCACTTCTTCGCAACTTTTTGGCAACCCATGAACGTGTTATAAAGGTGGCTCCAGGATCTCGAGCTTCCCGAAATGTTATTGCTCGTATGCGATCTATCACACGTTGCCTCTCCGAATCACCAGTTAATTGAGAAGCCATTATATTACACTGCCCAACACCAATTTTGCTGATTTAATTCTAACACCCGTTTTTAGGTAACTTTGGTGTGCTGATTTAAAAAATCACCTTAGTTTTTGCCTATCACGTCAGGTTTTCGAGCAATCAAATACGGAGATATTGCATTTTGGCAGGGTTATGCCGAATTTTTTTTCTTTTCAAAAAATAAGTTTTTACATACTCAGAATCAGCATGGAAAAGTAAACAATTGTGCAGGGAGTGAACTTTAATATACAATGGTAATATTGACACATAAAGTGATTAACAGTGTTTAAATAAGCAAAAAATGAATCCATATTGAAGCAGATCATGACGTCACGCTCACACCTGGGGAAATTACAGATACCCAAGATTTTAATATGTTGTACATGACCTTTAGATTTAATGCACAGATTTGCGTATTCCACAGATAAAATTTTAACAGCAAAACAGCTGTTAACAGGTCTCAAAAATCATCAATTTTGATAAGTGCCCTTCATGGATCACCCAAAATAGGCATATTGCATTGCACATTGCACGAAAACCTGATGCGATGGACAAAATTTAAGGTGATTTTTTAAATCAGCACATCAATATTATCCAGAAACAGGTCTTAGAATTAAATCACCAGCAAAACAATTTTTTTTTGTTGGGCAGTGTTATCACTTTATCAGCTAGAGTAATTTTAATACCTGCAATAAATAAAGAATTTTATATATTTTTATAATCACTAAAAACTATTTCGATATAAGTAAACATGTAAGCTGCACAATGGGGGGGCTAAGGTTTTTTGGAACCCCTTATGTTAAATCCGCCTGCCAAATAGAGTCAATCGAAGCAGCTGTTGTCTTGGCCGTTTTAAACCTTTTTCTCACCGGTTTAGGAAGTGTATAAGCATCCTGTTCCCGCAAAACTCTCTCAACATCTTTTTTCTTTACACCGTAAACACCTCTGTACAGTCTATTAACGCCACCATAGGAGACGGGGTTAGAAATGTCATAATAGCGTTTACTTAATATGTTAGCCATTTGCGTATTTTAGAGAAACGTGGATAAGGCTGGCCGTTTGTTCTCTTCTTTCTCCTCTTCAGAGACGCTGCTGCTGCTGGGGGCGATGGCGTACTCAGTTGTGACACATGCGAGACTTACTCCAAGTCTTTTAACCTATTCAGATTACCTATCAATGTTTTGGGGACATTTATTTGTTGTAGTCTTGCTTTAATATGCATCCTGTTGGCGAGGGTCTGTCCCACTTTCTCACCAGATCATGAACAATATCAACGATATTGGATCCTTGTACCCTTGTTCCTTCAACAATGACCTCGCCTGTATCGGTCCACTGTATGATGGGGTCCTCACTCAATAGATTATAAAGACTTAAACCTTTATTCCTCAATGTATGTGGGAGGCTGTTTTTTAGCACATGTTCGATGTGTTGTGTTCCGTTGCTCTTTGGTTGGTCATCTCAACGTCGGGGCCAGGTCCTGTGCCATGCTCAGCACTACTCGCGCTGTGCCTAATAACCACGGGGAGCTCTGTAGGATCTTATATCCTCGTACTCATGAAGAAATTTCTGCAAAGCCTCTTGGTACAAGATCCTTTTCTCATCAGGTGACTTTTCACTGTTTAATAGGGCTAGCAACTCGCTTTCCATTTTTTAAGCCTACTTTTACGGGGTTCTAGAGCCGTGTCTGGAGTCTTTGAACTTTGCAATGAAGCATACACCTCGTGCGGAATCACAACCACCTTCTTCATTATATTAATCTAGTCAGTAAAGGACCCAAAACTGAAAATAAGATGGGTAGGAATGATCCTCCTCTTTGTACAATAATGCGCTTTTTCTTACCCACAGTTTGACTTTTATGAGCGAGCGCTCGTATTATGTTCTTGTAACGACGTAAGCGATCTTCTGAGAGGGTTTCATTGGCACATTACATTTTATAACATTAAGACAGATTTCACAGATGCATTTTAAAAAGTCAGAGTCGATATTTTTAACAAACATCTGTTGCAGTCCGGGGCAATCGTTGATAGATTTTTATTAATTCACGGTATTTCTTTAGCCTATTTGTCATTCTGGAATATACACCGTTTCAGGCTCGCTTGGGAATATATTCGTTCTTAGAAGCACCCTAAACGTGTTTCGCGGGTGAAGGTCACAAAGCAAATATCCATAACGCTGGTTTGTGGCCTCTTTATAAACCTCCAAAAACTCCTTACGCTGATTCGGGAACATTTGATTGGCTAATACCCCAATTTGTGATACATCTCTACGTTGCGCGAATAAGACTAGATATTGTGTATTTAGCGACACATCGCGCATGTATCTATTTTTGAAAAATAGATTCTGATTGATGAAGAACACGCTTATGTTAAGATGGTGGGAGAATACTGTAAATGTCTCAGCAAACGTTTTATCCATCTCCAACATGAGATCGTCAATTACAATAACTGTATGTTCATTTCCCTTTAACGAATTAAGGTCATAGACCCACTTGTGGAACAAGATTTCCTCTTGGTAGTCGTTGAACACTGATTGATACGTCGAATAGCAACATATAACTTTATGCACAAATTTTGAGAACATCTCTCCCTTTCCTTTAATGATTTTAAGCATAAACACAGTTTTACCACATCCTGTAGGTCCAGATATATATACATGTGAATGGGCTCGTGAACCTGAATTTTTCTACAGAATCCATTTCTAACACGTCACACCCTTAAGTGGGTTATTTAAAAAATATTAAAAATATTGAGTGCTGCTCCTTATATTTTGTTTTCTTCTTCCACAGAACCGTGAATGACGACGATGTATAGCACCCCATCATCGATATCACAGACGAGCCCGTTTACCGTACAGCTACAGAACCCTTCCCCGCCGACGAGCCCTCACCAGCGACAACTGTAGCACGCGCCAGTTCAAAGCGGAGGCGTGATGAAGAACCCTCCACGTCAGGTATAAAGCGTGCCAGGATTGCTCCGGTTGCTAGACCACCAGTAATAGAGCCCCAACCCTCAACGTCTTACGACACAAACCCTACAATAGTACCTTCCTCAAATATAACCCCTTATTCAATTCCGGGTACATCCTCCACAGCAGCTTCCCGTTCTGTTGAGGATGGCATAACATTCGAGTTGGTGCGCACCGCTACCCCCACCCCGGCCTTGACTAGAAATCGGTATATAGTCAGGGTTGATCCTAGGTCCATGTATAGCAATGGTGTTGAACACGGACTACGGCGCATAGTTGAACGTATTGTAGAGTTTGCCCTTCAGAACCGCGACGAACGTGAAGTCAGGACGAGGCTGTCCTTCGGATTCGGGTCAGATGACGGAGATGTAGATGATTTTTGGGTAGTAATACCGTTCAGACGTTTGGCAGCTGAAGATATAGAGTATATATTAGGCCGTATAATGCAGGCCTCTCAAAGTAGTATAGCCTTCAATATGGACAACTTCACGGTAAATATTGACCATGTATTCCGTGTTGCGGGTCATAGTACCACACCTTATACTCTTAACTTCAATTCTCAGGCTACAGTATTTATAGACGGCATATAAATGTCGATCGTGGTTGCGGCTTTATAGCAGTAGTCTTAGCCCGTATGTTTACTGTACTAAATACACGGACCCAAAAAATTTGGTTGCCTACAGTAGTGGAGCGTGCCCGTAAACTAGCTGTAGACTGTAAACTTGAGTTTGACTGTAAATGGGTCCTGAAGAGCTGAGAAGGGTAGAACAGGAAATGAATGTTCGTATAGTTGTATTTGGACTGGATGATCGTCGTAGAACTGTGTATGTTTTTAAAAGCTGTGTGAGAGATCGTACAAGACCCCTACTTATTTTAGGACTGTCAGGGACAACGTATCTCCCCATCCGTAATATAAGGGGCCTTTACGCGAGTTATGATAAAAGTCGAAAATATGGACGACATCATGATTTGTGTAAGGGGTGTATCGAGTTTGCGGATGATATAGTGAAACATTGTAAAGATTGCCACATGGTATGTGAGCAGTGTAAAAGCTCCAAATGTGAAAGCCGTGTAGTTGAAGCTGAGAAGAGGGTTGTGATGTGTGTAGACGCACATTTTTCAATAATAACTGTTTTGAGCTCCATAAATCAATTGACACGTGCCGGAAAATGAGAATCTGTGAATGTGGTATGTTTCATATGATGGATAATTGGGGAAAATTCACGCATAAATGTGATGAAATTCACTGTTCTACATGCCATGAGAAATATAAGGCGGTTGGAGTAAAGCATGTACGTTATATGAAAGATGCTAAGCCTAAAAACAGCCCTTGTACTACGATATACAAACATACACGAACGCTGAAACCAAAGAGGTTATGCCACATTTACTTGTGAGCCAGACTATCTGTGATGAGTGTATGGAGCTCGAGTGTGATGAGTGTCACAAATGTGGTAAACGGACAAACGTTTTTAAAACGAGTGCCCACGATAGCCCTGTGAAACTCTTTGTTTCCTATATTGTAAAGTTAGCGGGCAAGTTAAAAAAAATGACTGTATATATTCTCGCCCATAACGGGGCACAAAATTTGACACAGTTCCTTTATAAGGAGTTGCTGGAACACGAGTCATCTGAGGTATTTACAGGTGATCCCTTGAAAAGAGGTAACAAGCTAATACAGATGCAAATAAGAGGTAATGTACAGTTTAAAGACATTTTATTATTCACACCATGTAAATTAGCAAAGTTACCCAAGGTGATGGGCGTAGCCGCTGAAGTTTCAAAAGGATATTTCCCTTACACATTCCTCACTAGCGAAACTTTAAATTACGCAGGACTACCTCCACCCAAACATTACTTTAACTATGAATGTTTGAGAACAGATGAACGTGAAGATTTTGACCGATACTACAACAGTTTTAATGAATGTAATCCTTATAATATAGCTGATGAATGTGAGCGTTATTGCGTGAATGATGTGCGCGTGCTTAGAGTATGTTTCCAGGCCTTTAGAAGGATGTACATAGTCGTTTCAAATGCGATCCGTTGCAAGTCGCAACCACCATCGCCTCATTATGTTTTACGGTGTTCAAGAATAACTTCATGCCTAAAGACACCTTAGCCATTATCCACAGAAACAACCCCCGCAGTTATGGGCACAAGGCTATTTACTGGCTCATACACCTACAGCAAGACAGGTGTATACATAAAGCATGCCCGCAACACGGTGAAGTACCCATTAAGGTTAATGGTCGTGTTTTTTGGGTTGATGGTCTAAGTGAAAACCGTGCCACTGGTGAGAAGACTGTGTACTCCTTTAACGGTTGCTGGTGGCACGGATGCCCCCGTCCTGAGTGTGGAATCGTAGGAGATATCCACGGTAGATCTCCTGCCGACTGTCTTGCGTGGACCCGCACCCGCGATCAACTTATAGGCTCCCAGTTCACTCACAAAGTCTTGTGGGAGCATGAGTATGATGCACGGATGGAGGCAGATGGACAGTACCGTGAAGAAATAAACACGATCAAACGTTCAATGGTGCTGGATCCTCTCAAATGCGGTGATAGCTTGTTCGGAGGGCGTACAAATCCCTTCAAGCTATACTTTCCGCCTACGGAGGGTGTGAAACTCCATTACTACGACTTCTGTTCTTTATACCCCTACGTGATGAAGAACAATCCGTACCCCGTAGGTGCACCTGAAAAAATGGTGGGTCCCACCATACCAACCATCGAGGAGTTTTCAGCCAACTTGAATGAGCGCTACTTTGGACTCTCTTTCGTAGACGTGCTCCCCCTCGCGATTTATGGATGCCGATCTTACCCGTCGTTATAGATCACAAGCTCATGTTTCCCCTGTGCGTGAAGTGCGCAGAAGAGAACAATGGTGATTGTGACCATACACCCCACCAGCGTAAGATCAGAGGTGTATATACAAGCCCTGAGCTGGCCCTAGCCGTTCGCCATGGGTATAGAATAATGAAGATACATGAGGTGTGGAGGTTTCAGAAGCTACCCAACCTTTTCACACCATATATAAACGCTTTTTTGAAGGATAAGTTTGAGGCGTCAGGATATCCGCGAGGGGTTGATACCGAAGATGAAAAAACGGCTTATATTCAGCGTTACCGTGACCGTGAAGGTATACAGCTTGACCATCCCAAATTGTAACCCTGGCAAGCGCTTTAGTGCAAAGTTGTGTCTAAACAGTCTTTGGGGAAAATTTGCACAGAATACTGGGAAAGGGAACGTTCATTTAGCTCAAAGTTATAGCGAAGTTTGGGATTATGCCAACGCTCCCGATAAAGAGGTCATGGAGATTATGAATGTAGGTGATGCTTACATAATAAAGTACAACAATACCGAATCGGCCACAGATACCTCACGGTTACAAACATTCCTGTAGCCAGCCTCACAACAGCCTACGCACGCATCAAACTTTGGGGCCTATTGCATTCTCTTGGGCGGCAGGTTTTGTACGCTGACACAGATAGCGTGATATTCACAGCGAGGGAAGGTGAATACATGCCAGCTATTGGGGAGTTCCTCGGAGAGCTAACCGACGAGATCAAGGGTGAGTATGGGGACAACGCATACGCAGACTCGTTTGTGTCAACAGGGCCAAAAACCTATGGGGTACGGGTGAGGGTGGGGGATGATACGAAGTATATCGTGAAGGCTAAGGGTATCACGCTTAACCATGCGAACGTCGGTCGTTAACTTTGATCGTTGAGGGAACTAGTGTGCTTGGAAGATGAGGATGACCAGCTACCCCAACTGACTGTAGGTACCCACAATTTTCGGGCACAGAAGCTGGGGGCGTGAAGGAACTTAGGGGTACAAAGGTGTGCCGTAACACCTATAGGAAACGTTACCAGGTGCCTGGTACCTATGATACCGTGCCCTTTGGATACCATAATCTTGATTGTATTTATATGTATATTGTTATTATATTTATTATCACGTATTTGTAAATATATACCTTGAATATTTCGTTTATTAAATAAATCGTGTTTCAATTAGCGTTTCATTTCTCCTTTGCGTGCGTGCGTGTGTGTGTGTGTGTGTACAGTAAAAAGCTAAGCCCCCCCACTGTAAGATCGGCAACGTGAGTCCTGCCGCTACCTGAGCATGCCTCTATCCCTGCGTGCTCAGTTGACCTCTGCATACCCTTGAGCTCAGACGTGTATTCTCCCGCGTAGAAGAAAAATAGTAATGGCTACCTTTAATATTGCGTGTTCAACATTTATGAAGTGGTATTCGGCAAAGTGCCAAGATGTGGTGGATACTGAAAAACTCCCTATTCCCCCTCCTTTGCCACTTTTAAGGCTACATTGAGCCGTGCGAAGGACCAAGATGTTCAAATACTCTACGGGTATTCTGGCGAGGGCGTTGTAGGATTTCGTAGTACAGACGATGTATTGAAGTATGTTATAGACCTAACCTTTATAAAGGCTCACATATACCGCGAAGTAGAAGAAGCAACACGTTCAGAAGATAAGCAACGGTTATGGATAGTGAGTCTTGTTGATGAGTGGTGTGACAAGCGATATTATGTCATGTTACACCATACCGACTACTCGTACCCTACGGTTGAGAATGTAAATCTTGTCATCATGGAGAATCTTAAGTATTTTTACCACTATATTAATATATATCATGATGAGGTTTGTAGTGAGGTTGTGGCTAATGGGCTGTGTGAGTTTTTAACAGACTTTAGAGACGAGTATCGCTTGTTAAACAAAAAGGATAAATATGGACATATGTTTCTCTCAAATAGTGCGCCGGATTGTGAAGATGTTTAGTTTGTGGAAATGAACGTCTGGTGAGTGATAAAACATTAAAGTCGATATTCTTTCATGTAGTGGAAAATTCTGTTTGTCCAAGAGCACAAGTGATCGAACAAGCCTGTACACGCTTTAGCAGTGTGACGCGCTCCCCCAGCGAGCCTCCCACCCGTGTACCTCACGAAACACACGAGTTCGAATAAACCCGCACACGTTTCATCAGCGTGACTCGCTCCGCCCATTGAGCCGATCCTTCCACCTGTGGCTCATAGTCGTCTCAAAGCTTGAACCGAGTGGACGTGCGAATACGATGGAACTTCCTTTGAGAAGCATTCTCAGCGCCTCGTACGAGGCGTGGAAAAGTGCATCTGATAATAACGTTCTTGTCCCTACGCGAAACCGTTTCATCCTCGACAGAATGTTTGAAATCGTCGGATTCCGCAAGCTGAAGCCTATATTAGACGCTCGTGTTACGTATATGATTTATTTTCACACGGTTCTTCAATACGCATACACCGCTCTGCTCGACGGATTTATCGAATGTAAGAATGAACAAGGTGAAAATGGTCTAGAGCTGGATGCATATTTAAAAGGTTTAGATTCTTCGAAATATCCTGAACTTTGGTACAAAGCACTTGAGCGGTACAGGACTGAGCTCACCTACACTGTTCACCCTGAAGAGCTGTACTTCTATATAATGAATAGCTGTCGTTACGACTTGGAAGATTATTTCAATTGCCGTGTTTAAAGATAACTTACCAACCGAATGTAAAGTGGGCACCAAAATAGTATTGAACGATATGAAAGCCATTTATGTCGAGTATATGCATCCTTATAAGTTAAACGGTGAAGTGTTGCTTGGACGGTTTTACCACGTAGTACAAAGTAATACCGATGTGGATGTAGACTCGATTACGTGTGAGTTTAGCGTTTTGCGCCGTAGAACATAAAGGATGTATATTTAATTATTTAATTGTGTATATATGTATATTTTTTTTTTCCTGTACTAATATGCATTTGATTATAGGTTTCGTATATTATTATTTTCAATATATTTAATTATTTAATATAACTATATATTTTTCCTGTACTAATATATTGATAATACAACGTTTTGTATATTTTTTATTATATATTTCCCGTTCGTGATGCTATTATTATTTTTTGATCATATATATATATATATATATATATATATATATATATATATATATATATATATATATATATTATATATATAGATATATATATAGATATATATATATATATATATATATATATATATATATATATATTCCATTGTATATTATATTATTCATCGTCCGTATGCTATTATTATTTTTGATCATATATATATTCCAATGTATATTTCTATATATTTTCATTAATTCGCCTAAATAAACAGAATGCTGTAATGGTGTTTTATTTATTTCTTTTTGCTTGTACACGGTGTTTAAGTATATCAATTGGCTGGCTTCTAAAGCGGATTTCTAAACCAGAATATATTTTTTTAATTCAATAAATAGCGCAAACTGGCAACTCAGCCAGATACGCCTACTGTCGGATTAAGCCAGAATATATGCTTTAATTAGATAAATAGTGAAAACTGGCAACTCAGCCTTCTAAGCCAACTGGCTGATTAAGCCAGAATATGTGTTTTAATTAAATAAATAGCGCAAACTGGCAACTCAGCCTTCTAAGCCAACTAGCTGATTAGGGGCCCTATTAGACAACGGCCGCTCGGCTGAAGTCTTAATATGCGCTTGGCTGCTGTCAAGCGAACACCTCTCCTCTTCCTTTCTCTCTCTTAGATTAGGTCTCCCCCAGCGGGGTTCATTGCAGCTTGGGGAATAACTCCGCCTCCAAGTTGCAACATTCCCCCTCCCCCATTTAGAGGGTGCCTTGCAACAAAGGGGGTGGGGTTTGACAGAATGGGGTGTCTTGCTACAAAGGGGATGGGGGTTGACACTATGGGGGTGCCTTGCAACAAAGGGGGTGGGGGTGGCACTATGGGGTTAGAGTGTGTCAATTTGGGAGGTGAAAATTAATTTTTGCCAATTCCTTCACTGAGGGGTTTTAAAAATATGTTTTTGGATGTGAAGAATTCAAATCTGCTATTATTTTTGTGATTGCTCAACACTTACCTTGGTAAATCTACGTTTGATTAAAAAGCACATAAATTGCTCTCGGAAAACAACATTTATTAATTTTAGCTTCTCAAAATGTCAGGTAATGCTATAAAAATTTTAGTTTCTCTGCATAAAACATATCCTAGTAATCATAAAACATATCCTTGTAATCATAAAACAACATTAGAAAGTAATGACATCAGTAAAAAAAAATATTTAAACAAGTTTCATCAAGTCTTGCTTTGATTCGTTCTTGGACATCAGCCGCCGACTTGCTTCTTGGCCTCTGATATAGCCCTCACGTTTCTCATGTGTATACACCCTGCCTGCTGCCTCTGTGACTTGTTTCACACACCTCTCTATTGACTGAGCATGACAGGGCCACTGTGGAACTTGCATAGGCTTGTCAAAGAACTTCTTTACTTCCGCTGTAGTCAGTTTACATGTCAAAGGAGGTTCAAATACCCCGTCAGACCAGTCTGTCAGCTCCAACACGGAAGAAGCACTGGGGTTGATGGAAGGTGTCTTCCTGGGACGTACAGAAAGATCTCCAAGTGTGTCATCATCTCCACCCCTCATGTCAACAATCTTTTGGACACCAGCTCTCCTCTCCTCACTGTCATCTGAGCACAAGAGTGTCTGGATTATCATTTCGCTGAATGCATACCATGCTGAGCGCTTGATGGTTGGCAAAACAGCATCCACTACAGCCTTCTTTTGCAGCCGAACTAGCCGCAGCTGAAACAAGATGTGGCGTGGGCCTTCCACCCAAGAGTGTTTTACTTTGATGTTGAACCAACAGGGGTAGTACACACCAACAATGTATTCCACTAGCAGTCTTAAGTTGTTGAGGGTTTTGCCTTTAAGGCCATGTTTTGAAACCCATATGCGACAAAGCCTGTTTGCTGTTGTCAACCACCTTGAATGGCTCACTGGACCAATTTCAAGAAGGGCCAGATCTGTGGGAAGTTCTCCTGTCCTTATGGCCTGTGTGATCCTATACCCGTACGCTTGATCAGTAGAGAGATCCTTTATGACATTGTCACTCAGTGAAGTAAGAGGCTCTCCAATTGAGAGTTTGGTGAATGAAGGATCAATTTCAAGTTCGGTTGCAGTGTCTAGCATCTTGCCAATGTTACCTGTCCACTTGTTGTTAGACAAGGTCTTCCCATCCAGTGCTGTGATCAAGTGTCGCAGGGGTAACTCGTTAGTGTGGAGGGCACAAACCAACCAGATCAGCTTACGACAAAGCTTGACCTCTACCCAATGCATGGAACCACCCTCCCAGCCAGTGTTAACATTTGTAGAATCACCTCCAATGGCCTGCAGGTTTTTATGAATGCCCTTCTTCTTCATGAAATCTACAAGATTATCAGCAATAACTTCAGCAGGTTTTTTTCTCGTTGAGCCTTTCTCAGGAGTGAAGTGGTAGAGATATCTTCCACCTGGCTCACTGCACACAGAATAATGCTCTTCTTTGATGATGCTGGGGAACTGACGATCTGAATTGTCTGCTTTCAGCATAACTTTAGTTGTATCTTGACGGCCGTCAAAGAAGATGCAGTCAATTTCACCCTTCTTACAAAGATCATCAAATTCCTGATCCAGGGATCTCATAACTTTTTCTTGGGCCCTCTTGACTTTATTGTGATCAACTACGAGTCTCTTGTCTTCTTCAGTGATCAAGCCAGCATCCATAAAGGCAGCAGTGGTGATGGCAGCTGTGGCACGCAGGCCAACACCATATCTGATGCTATGCATAGCAACATTAAGTATTTCTAATGTGTTGTACTCTGGCTTTTTATTGGAAGTTCAAGACGTGCTTGGTATTTCTAATGTCACTTCATAACTTCCATCCTTTCCATCTTGAGCATCAGCTATTTGTTCTTCATTTTCATCATTAGAGAAAATTATTTCATTTGATGGCATTGAAACATCCTGCTTACTTGTCTGCTTATATTCAGCAAGCCTTCTTCTTTCGTCTTCTTGCCGCTTCTGCTTTTTGACTTGTCTGTTGTGCTCAGGTTGATCTGGCAAGCCAATCTGATGTGGTCCAATAGAACGAGACTTGTCTCTCTGACCTTTAATGAAAGCAAGTTCCTTCACAGGGATCTTCATCTTCCTAGGGCATGTACAGTTAATGTGAGTTTCGTTTTTGCAACCAGCATCTGCAAGGCAGCCAAATTCAGAGCAGAGAACAATTTTACACTTGCAACTGAGGATGTCAAAAAGCTTGCCAAGTTTTGCAATGAAAGCCTCTTTGACATGTAGCTTTCCTCTCCCAAGAGATATGTTTCTGGCCTGCTCCCAGCTCTCTTGGATCTTGTTTAAGATTGTGACTCGTGAATTTACAAAGGGGGCTACAAAAGAACTGTTTGCTCGTTCCCACTTTTCAAGCACTTTAGGGTAAATGTCCTTTGCAAGACTGGCTGCTGGGTAGTTTCTCACATCCTCACCACTTTGTTCTCTTAGCAGTAGCCCATATTTCAGAACGTCTCGCAGAGTTGGGAGTTCAGAGGGCAACAACTCTCTACCAGTTCCAGTTAGGTTGCTCATATGTGTGAATGTCCCCAGTCTTGTCCTCCTTTTAGAAGCCATTGTAGGTCAATTCCCACTGGTTAGGATGGTAGCACTGACGGACAAGTAATCTTCAGCACACTGATGAATATGTTTCAACCTGTGAAATAAGCAAAAACAGCAGTGCATTATATATACAGCATATATAATTATTAATATAATAATTATTATATAATTCCACAAAAAAGTAAAAAAAGTCACTATTTTTATGTACCTTCTTACCAAGCAAAACTAAATTATATTAAATTAACAAAAATATCTTTAGAATTCCTAAGTCATGCTGCAACTTTTTAGCACCCCTCATATTTGGAATTTGAAAGTTGAAAAATTCAACACACCCTACTATGGGGTGCTTTGCAACAAAGGGGGTGGGGCTTGGCACTATTGCAGCATTTGCAATTGCATTGCACTCTAACATTTTGCGGTCATACTACTGAGCAAGATACATCTAAAGTTCGTGTTCCCTCTCGTAGTCATTCAGTAGAATTTGTCGCATTATTAATTAAATTAGGTAATTCTCTTTTCGTAATCCACTAAAACAAATGACCTCTTATCTCATACTAATCACTATTATGAGTAATCAACCCAAAATATAACTGTTTACAAAGAATGCGCAAACTTAATTGCGCCTAAGCTGTCAAAGCTCATAAACCTACCCATTTAAAATGGTATCTTCCCAGTCTGCTTGAAAAAGGCTACTATGGAAAAACTATACATGTTTACAATATGGTATCGTATTTGGTACCTTTATTTCATAATTAAATATAAATTATTAATTAATTGAATTAAATATCTACAAAATTGCCTCGGGATTGGCGACATAGCCTATTGGGAATGAAAATAATTGCCATACATACATAGAACCCATATATAGGCATCGGGCCTACTTGACAACAAGAAAACCAAATTTATTATTTCGTGTTCAACATTTTCTATTGCTGACTCATGAAAATTACATCAAGCGAAGAGTCAACGAACTTTGAAGAATCAGCAGATTCCTAATGATTTTATATTGGTGGCATTCTGAGCTGTTTATGTTACAGAGATGCTTTAAGCAAGGAAGATGTACTTTATCTTCCTATAAGTTCTGAGTGAAATCCTCTTAATATAAAACCTAATAACTATAAAAAGGATAGGCCTATTCCTTCAGGTATTTAAATAGTGACTGCCTATATTAGTTACATCAAATCAACTCATTGTGTAACTCCATCGTACCACAGCCATACATCGAAAAAGATCGTCGCGCCCTACATCGAAACAGAAGCGAGGCCCAACGAAATAATAAGGTAAGGCAATTCCTTTCTTTACCATTAAGCAGCGCAAATATCGAAGGCAAATAAACATAAACAAACCTACATATACATAACTCTCTAACGAAAAAACGTAGGGCTTTTGTCGTTAACTCTCCACTGTGATCTGCTGTAAATTTCCAACGGATGAGGGTATCAGGCAACCAACCCATAGCCCTCTATAGTTTTTTCAAAGCTACAACAATACTTCACTTGGGAGCCTCACTACGTCATACATCTCTAATAGCTTTATATAGTAATATTTTAGTATAAACAAGGAGTGACCATTATGGGAACAACAATAATAAGCAAGGAATGCAATTTAATACGTTGTTTATTTGTTCATAATTGTATAATAACACGGAGAATAAAGAGACATTACAGCATTGGCAAATCATAATCAAAACAATGATAACGGCACACGGACACCTATGAATACAACTTTACGTACACACGTGCGTACACAACTTTACACAACTTCACAGACAGAGAAATATAATACACAAAGAATAAAAACATAAAGAAACCAAAATCGTTATTGATAATAGCATGCATAAACTTAAAAAGAAACACTCTAGAAGACCATTACCTTTCCTTCTAGTGACCGGTTGTTTAGAAACACTGGGATAGAGTATGCCATATTTTTAAATCGGGAGATAAAACGTCACCCTCAAACTACAGACCCATTCCCGTCCTTCCAACCGTAAGCGAACTGAACGAGAGCATAATATATAATCAAATATATAATAAAATTTATTTTAAAACACAAAATAAGACACAAACAACAATTTAGCTTTCTATAAAATCACTCGACCAGCGATGCGATAACTGCTATATAAGAAGAACATTATTGCAATCTGAACGACAAAAACATCAATAATCATCCTACGTGACCTACCTAAAGCTGTACCTCAAAACATACTCTTGAAAAACTGGAACATTACGGCTTCAGGGGACTACCCTTAAGATGATTCTGTTCATACTTGACTAACAGGAGACAATTTATAGGACAGGACCCTGTTACGTCACAGACAAGATTCATCTCCCACGGAGTCCCTCAGGGAAGCACCTATCCTGTTCCTCTTTTATATAAATGACTTCCACCGGTCATTAACTAATTCATCCTGTTACCAGTATGCAGATGACACGTCAGTCATAAGTTCTAATTCTTTTTGCCCCTCCAAACACTCACCAACAATGAACTCCAAAGAATATACGTATGTATGGCTTAACACCAACAAACTATCTTTAAATATTAAAAAACAGCTTATATAGTCATCACAAAAAAAAACGTTGCCCCTCTAAACCTAAACATAAATTTAATCTCTGTTCAACGAATCCAGTCGACCAAACTTCTGGGAATTACCCTCGTTCCAAACCTCTCATTCAAAGAGCACACTGAAGATTTATACGACAAATTAGCCAAGATCTCATTCATGATTCAAAAGTAGGTGCAGCATTCCCGAAACAAATTCAAAGATCTACACTATATACTTCATTATGGTATACCTACACCGACAATACTGCATTAGTGCTTACGTAAGTGCGTGTCAATATTTTATGCAGTCACTGGTGGTAATGCAGAAAAAAGTAATTAGGAAAATCAATAACTCGAACAAGCATAATGAAAGTAGAGAGAGAATGTTCCACAAGTTAAAAATTCTTAAACTATTAGAAATCTACAAACTAAATATTGCCTCATATATGTATCAAATCGATTATAATAATGCACCAGAAATCATCCAAAATAAAATATTAGTTTTGCAAACTCAACACCACTTTAACACAAGACAATCAAACACGTACATCAGAAAACCAAATTACATTCTAGAATAAATCTAGATTGAGACTAGATCCTTATGTTCCACAGGACCAGACATCTGGAACACCCTCAATCTGGAAATAAGACAGTCTAGAACACTAAAAGCCTTCCAAAGAAAAGTGAACGGTAAAAATTTAATGTGTAATCTCAGTTGAATATCTTTATGTATCTATAAATTTATGTCTGAAACTTACTATAGATAATCTCTCTCTTTATCTCTCTTTGTTCCTATATCTTTAAAATTAATGTAAATAACCTTATTTCTTTGCATTTTATAAGATTTGTAAAATAACCCCATTCTGCCAATGAAGTATAAAATTTGCTTGTAAATAGCAGTTCTGTACTATGTATATATAAGAGGGCATTAACTGTACCATTTATAATATAATATAATAATATAACATATAATGGAACATATAATATAATAATATAATGGGACATATAATATAATAATATAATGGGACATATAATATAATATAACTGTTAAATGGGGCAATGTACTGTCCGAATATTTTGGTTCCTCATGCGGAGTTAGACAAAGCTCCATACTCTCTCCTCTGCTGCTTAGTATATATATGATGGAGTAATTACTTCTCTTAATGAGGTAAGACTGGGATGCTGTATAGGTAGATAACATAAAGATAAGTAACTTGGTCTATGCCGATGATGTGGTTAATAAGTCCTTCAGTTAAAGGTCTGGATCATCTTGTAAAAATTTATGAATCCTATTCACAGAACCATGACATTAATTTTAATGTCACTAAAACTAATGTTATGCATTACCATCCGAAAAGCTCAAACCAAACAGCTAATATTATTTTCAACATGAGAGACGAACCAATAGAGCAGGTACAAGAATTTAAGTATCTGGATTAAACTATCACCAGCTCCTTAAATGACGACTCAGACATACAGAAACAATATCGAAGTTGCTGTGCTAAGGCAAACATGATTATAAGGAACTAACTTCAAATTCTGTGCAAGTGAAGCTAAAGATACTCTTTTTGGTACTTTCTGCACTAATATTTAGGGGCAACAACTCTGGGTTAATTATAAAAAAAGGTTCCTGTAAAACCCTCAATTTTCTTTACAACAGATCCTATAGACTGCTGCATAAGTTACCTCCAAGATGTTCAGCCTCTCAAATGTTCGCTAACCGCGACGTCCCGAGCCTCCCTGAGGTAACAAGACGTTCTCAATACAGCCTAATGAGAAGAATTAAAAAAATAAGACAATCCAATCGTCCAAGCTATTTAATTCACCAGTCCTACTTTGTCTTTTAGACTGTAGACCCTTGGTATGAAAGTGTTTGTCTATAGCTCCACTTAACTCCAGCATTAGCCATTCCATTACATGTACTTTTATTTTAATTTTTTTCTTAGTGCTACCTTCAGGAAGCTGTTATTACTAATTTTATTATTTCTCGTTTCATTACGTGTATTACGGTTATTTCTTTATTACCGTAGTCCTTTCTTGTTTTTCAAATTTAGTGTTTAATTAGTTGTATCGTTGATTAATTACCTTTCGTTGATTACCTTGATGGATACTGTGCCCTTTTTTTTATAGGGTCTGTCTCATTGTCACTATTACCAAATACGATATGTTGGTATTTTCGCTACGTGTACTTTTTATTTTTGTCTTTTTTGGTACTTACGTATTATCGGGACCACCAAACTGTTTATTATGTATTTTTGCTCTCGTCATTTTCGTTTAAAGTAACGAAAATACCACAACTTAACCTAACCAATCATCAAGGGCGTACAGTTGAGGAAAACATCCTTCGTCTCATGACAAATTCCCCAAAAGATCCACTGCTGAGGAAGTACATGGCCGGCATTGTTTTTGCGTTTGCTAAAGAGGCTCTCGTCTATCTCCACGATGATCCCATATTTTCATGGTTGAAAATTTCTAGTGATCTGAAAAAAAGGAAAGATTTTAGGTTAGGTTAGGTTAACTACGATAAACAAAATAAAACGGAAAATGCCCGGTTAGGTCAACTGAATGCCCGGTTAGGTCAACTGAATGCCCGGTTAGGTTAATTGAATGCCGGTTAGGTCAACTGTATGCTCTTGATGATTGGTTAGGTTAAGTTGTGATATTTTCGTTACTTTAAACGAAAATGACGAGAGCAAAAATACATAATAAACAGTTTGGTAGTCCCGATAATACGTAAGTACCCATTTTTTTCTTTTTGTAGTCTTAACTTTGAGTAGTTTTTATTATTGCTTGTTTGAGTACGTGTCTTATTTTCATTTCTCTTTTAGTGACAATTTTTAGTGTTTTAAATTTATTATTGTTTGAGTTAGCTTAGCGTTTATTGTTTTCAAAAATATTATACTATTTTATGGCATTTATATCCTGCCAATAAAGCTTATCATTATCATTATCATTATATGTAAGTATATATATGTATGTAGAGTAGGTGCTTATGTATACATATACTTCTTGTTGCCCCTGATGTTTGTCCTTAACATGTAAAGATAGAATAATAAATTGTATAACTCATTATTATTATTATTATATTATTATTATTATTATATTATTATTATACTATGTATGTTCAGGAAAGCATTAAATATCGCATATATATATATATATATATATATATATATATATATATATATATATATATATATATATATACACAGTATATATATATATATATATATATATATATATATACACACACTGTATATTATTCTCTTGTTGTTATATATATATATATATATATATATATATATATACACGTGTGTGTGTGTGTGTGTGTGTGTGTGTGTGTGTGTGTGTAGATACACCAGAATAAAATTCAAACCGAACGTGAAATTGTATGTTAATTGTTCAAAAATTAAACACATTCATACTGGGCTATAATAACACAGGCCTGCGATGGTTTTGTTGTCCGAAATATTTTATCACTCATATAGCAATTTTTGCACCCTGATTCCAAAAATAATATTCATTTTTCGCCATCACGTACAGATTTTTCACAAAATGTCTTTCACATTACATATGTAAGTAATTTTCGTTAAAATTGACTCGATTAAATTTTGATTAAAAACTACTACCTATAAATGCTTCCAGATCAGAAGTGACGTCGTAGCGTCTTCTAGAACATTCAAGAAACGCACCGCTAGTATATAAATGATTCACAAGCCACGAGATGAGTCAGTCTGTCTAGTGCGTGCGAGGTTATAGTTCTTTATTATTCAAAGGTGCGCGGTGACTATATTTCTCTTTTGAAATTTGTTTATTCGTCGCTATGGCAAGCAGATGGAGTGTGAATAGCCCAAACTTTTTTTGTTATATTTGTGGAAAATTTACTGTGAAAAAACAAAGGCGAGATATTACAGACTTCGTCAAGAAAGCATACTATGCGTACTTCGGAATGAAACTTTGGGATCAAGACAAATCATGGGCTCCACATAAAGTTTGCAGTCTTTGTGTTGAAAAACTTAGACTGTGGAGTAAAGGTAAAAAGGATTCGTTACCTTTTGGGATTCAGTGGTCTGGCGTGAGCCTAGAATCACAGCAATGACTGCTATTTTTGTTAATGTAACGTGCAAGGCTACAATACTAAAAATAAAAAGGAAATTTCTTATCCAAACTTTCAGTCTGCTATAAGATCTACTGCTCATGGACCTGGTATACCTGTACCTACTAAGCCAAATACTCTTGATATAACTTCATCTGATTCGGTGTTTGATGACGATGGAAACGATGATATTGATTGTTTTCAGACCGAAACATCTGGTGAACCCCAATTGTTTACACAAAGTGAACTTAAATCTTAATGATTTGGTAAGAGATTTGTGTCTCCCGAAGGATTCTTCAGAGATTTTGGGATCCAGACTTCGTGCAAAGAACTTGCTTTCTCCCGGGACGTCATTTTACTGGTACAGAAATCGAGAAAAAGAATTCAGCCAATATTTTTCTCAAGAAAATTCACTGGTATATTGCAACAATGTTTCAGAACTAATACTTAAGCTATGCGCTGCAGTCTATCACCCAAATGAGTGGAGGCTTTTCATTGAGTCCTCCAAAAGAAGTCTAAAAGGCGTCCTCCTTTACAACAGTAACTTGTATGCATCCGTTTCTGTGGCTCATTCGGTTCACTTGAAGGAAACGTACGAAAATCTTGAGCTTCTTCTAGCTAAGGTTACATAAAAGAACACGGTTGGCTACTTTGTAGAGACTTAAAAGTGATTTTTATGTTGTTGGGTCAACAACCAGGTTATACGAAGTTTCCATTCTTTTGGTATGAATTGGATAGCAGAGCAAGAACTCAGCACTGGATAAAAAAGGAGTGGCCACGCAGGGTCAACCTGACACCTGGTTCTAAAAACATTCAACGTGAAAGTTTGGTTGACACGAAGAAAGTCCTTTTACCTCCGCTTCACATAAAATTGGGTTTGATAAAGCAATTTGTTAAGGCCTTGGACTAAGATGGAGATTGTTTTAAGTATCTGTGTGGTAAATTCCCAACTCTTTCAGAAGCAAAATTGAAAGAAGGAATTTTCGTTGGTCCCCAGATTAGAAAACTGACTTTGGATGAACACTTTGAAAGAACACTGAACAATCTTGAAAAAGAAGCGTGGCTTGCTTTTAAGGATGTTATCACCAAATTTTTGGGGAACAACAAGGACCCACATTACCAAAACATTGTGAACAACATGCTAAATAAGTTCAAAGAGTTGGGTTGTAATACGAGTTTAAAATTACATTTCTTACATTCACACTTGGATTACTTCCCTGAGAATCTCGGAGCACTCAGCGAAGAACAAGGAGAACGGTTTCACCAAGACATCAAAGAAATAGAGAAGAGATATCAGGGAAGGTGGGGCATCAGCATGATGGCTGATTACTGTTGGATGTTGAAACGGGATACTCCAGAATTAATACATAAAAGAAAAGGAACAGCACATACATTCGAGACTAAAAGGCATAGATCTCACAAGAAAACTCGGAACAAATAAAGCTGAATATGTAATTGACTTTAATAGTCTTCTTTCTTTTTAAAGTTGTTTGCATTTGTAATTAGTTTAACAAAGCGAAATAGGTACCTAATGTAAATTGAAATAAATAATATTTATTTATGTTGTTTTTCCTTTCCAGTTTCAGAAAATCCTTACGTGCTAGATAAAAATGGACACCTTATTCGAAATCGGCGTAGTTGAATTATATAAAATCAGTTATTAGTAAGAAAACAACTCTTACAAAGTTCTCATTCGCAGGCCTGTGATATAATCAGAGAGGAGGTCCAGAAACTAGCACAGCGCTCAGAACAACTAAAGTGGTCTATTGCCCTAACTCCTGTACTATTATTACCAACATCATCGGGGTTTGAACCCCCGGTCCCAGTGTCTTCGCTTCGTTTATAGGAAAGCGGTGTTACCTATTGAGCTATGGACGGTGGCTCATACTGGACTAACGACATCTGATCGGCGTGACAAAATCAACAAGTTTTTGTGGGTTAGGTTAGATTAGGTTAGCGTAGGTTAAAGTAGGTTTAGTTAAGTGAGGTTAGTGTAGGTTAGAGTAGATTTAGTTAAGTTAGGTTAGGTTAGCGTAGGTTAAAGTAGATTTAGTTAGGTTAGCTTAGGTTAAACTAGGTTTAGTTAGGTTAGCTTAGAGTAGGTTTGGTTAGCGTAGGTTAAAGTAGGTTTAGTTAGGTTAGGTTAGCTTAGCGTAGGTTAGAGAAGGTTTAGCTAGGTTAGGTTAGCGTAGGTTAGAGTAGGTTTAGTTAAGTGAGGTTAGCGTAGGTTAGAGTAGATTTAGTTAAGTTAGGTTAGGTTAGCGTAGGTTAAAGTAGGTTTAGTTAGGTTAGCGTAGGTTAAACTAGGTTTAGTTAGGTTAGCTTAGAGTAGGTTTAGTTAGGTTAGCGTAGGTTAAAGTAGGTTTAGTTAGGTTAGGTTAGCTTAGCGTAGGTTAGAGAAGGTTTAGCTAGGTTAGGTTAGCGTAGGTTAGAGTAGGTTTAGTTAGGTTAGGTTAGAGTAGGTTTAGTTAGATTAGGTTAGGTTAGAGTAGGTTTAGTTAGGTTAGGTTAAGTTAGTTCTTCAGAGTGTCAATTTTATGCCCAGTTGACCTGATGGATACAAGTCCCATTTATACAGCATCACTTTCAAACCCAATTTCATATTAATTAGTATTATTTTTAATCCTTTGGCGCCTATCACTTCACTGATTGTATTCTCGCTAACGCCAGACGATTTTATTCAGTCTTAGAGAGGACCGTTATGCAGCATGGATACATTTACATGTTTGCATATATTTATTCTTAATCCTCATTGTTTTCACCGTATAGTAAATTGAGTTGTATTTAAATTACATATATATATGTATATATATATATTAATTATATAATATATATATAAAACCACAATAACCAAGGTTGTTTATAATATTAATACTGAAGTAAAGCGTGCAGCAACCCCAAGGAGGGTTCGTCCTCGCATCGCAAGGCAACGTACAGAGTCGACATCTTACCATCCAGGAAGCCACCAAATATCCTTTCAAATTTAGCTTTTGAGCGAGGACGACACCACGCGAGGATGAACCTTCCTTGAGGTTGTACACTTTACTTCAGTCTTCGTATTAAAATCAACTTCGGTTATTGTAGTTTTCTATTATACAGTTTACTTAAGGGTTAACTCGTGTATTTTTCAATAAATTCGGGATGAAATGAGTTCCACTCATAATCTAAACTTAAAAAGAAGTTCTTTTGTTTCTTGGATGGCTTAGTGGTAAGATGTCGAACTCAGAAAGTTGCCTTGCGACGCGTGGATGAACTTTCCTTGGGACTGCACCCTTTACTTCAGTAATCGTGTGTATATATATATGTATATATATGTATACTTATAACGACTGATCGGGATCGGCCTGCGATCAACCCCTCTACTGCACCCCGCCTCATTTGCGGGATTTGGTGGAGGAGGGAATTGGTTCCCACCTCCACCAAATGCCCTCGAAGCCATCCACGCATGGTTGGTCAGGGACTTTGCACAAAAACCTGTCCAGCTGGTTCTTAAAGTTATTCAGGTTGGTGTGCTGGATGTTCTTCAGTACTTTGATCAGTGCATTAAAGAGTCTCGGGCCTCGTATTCTGAAGGTATTTTCCATTCTCGTTTTCATGGCCTCGTGTCTCACAGTAGCTGGGACAGTACAGAATCTGCCTCTTCTCTCATTCCAATGTGTTTCTGTTTCAACCCTCGAGTATTTTCCTTACGTATATTATTGTGTACCGGTCGCGTCTTCTTTTCAGGGGTGATGAGTTTTAGAAATTGTGCTCAAGACCAGTAGTCTTCATTTTTCGTTTCCTGTGGCTTAGACGTAAAAGTCCTTTGTATGGCTTCTATCTTTGCAATGTCTCGTTTTCTATATGGGCTTGTGAGTACGTTCATCTGATATACTGAATGAACTTCATAATGTTTGCAGATGATACAACTGTCTCTTTTTCTTGCAAAGATGTTAATACAGCTAAGAATATATTTCATTCAGAATTCATCAGTGTAATGAAATGGTTGACCACCAATAAACTCTTCCTAAATACCAGTAAAACAAATTTCATGATTTTTACTAATAAAAGAAATGTATATCTTGATGAACTTAATGTTAATGAAATCGCCATAAAGGAGTGTACTGTAACAAAATTTATCGGTGTAATGCTAGATAAGAATTTGCAATGGAGTGATCATGTAAATTATATCGCGAAAAAGATTTCAAGGAGTGTTGCTATAATGTTTAAACTTAGAAATGTAGTCCCTAAACAAGTTTTATTGGCTCTTTATCATACTCTTGTTCTTCCTTATATAACATACTTAAATGGTATCTTTGTCATCCAAAAACGAGCAATAAGGTTATTATCTGATGCTGATTTCCTTGATCACTCTAGTGCATTATTTAAAGAGCTAAACCTACTAAAGCTCAACGATATAACCAAACTGGCACATTTTATTTTTATTTACAAGTGCAAGAGCAAAATCATTAATTTGCAATGGGTAAATACATATTTTGTAACTCATCAAGAAATCCACTCGTATCAGACCAGAAATAGAGCAAAGCTTGTTATATCTCAATTTAGATTGTCTTCATCTCAAAAACTACCCATTTTCATTGGATTGAAAGTATGGAATGACTTGCATGCCGATATAAAAAATATTGTGAATGTAAATTTGTTTAAAACCAAGTTGACATCCCGATTAATAATGGCATACTAACAAAAATCTAGGATTAATGTCCACTAATATTGTTTAATATTGTCCATTAATATTGTTTAATATTGTAATACATGTTTTAACTATTAATAATACTTATTTACTTATTTATTTATTTATTTATTATTATTAATTAATAACAACTACCTGCTTATTTTTAATAAGAGCCCAGTAAAGCCTAAAGCCTAAAGCTTAAGGGCCAAATTAAATAAAATAAATAGTGGAGCTTCACAATTATTCATGTCATTGTAAATTGAAAAAATTTATTTATTTTATTATTATTAATAAAGGTTATTCTATCTATTCTATCTCTCTATCTATCTATCTATCTGAGCAGTAGTCATTGGTAGGACTAGAATCTTCCCATAATCTTAGCATGTTTGCTTTTCTTTTTTTTTTTATGCAAAAAGGAGGGGCCAAGGGCGAACGCCCGTAAAAACGCCCCCCGCCACATACAGGAAGAAGAGAGCCAAAATAAAGGCGCAAGTTTTTTTTTAATTTTGAAAAGATTATGAAAAGATTATGTAGTGTGTAAGATGCATGTATGTGTAATGAGGAAAAGGGAGAGAAGTATATGTTTGAGAGCATGCTGTACTGCTCACAGAGTAGATGAGCCACGGAAAAAGGTCATCTCCTACCTAACGTCCCTCCGGAGTACTTCCCTTGTCGATTGGTGTCTACAGCCTCGTACATTTGCTGTGGAAGCCTCTCCAGATAATTCTTATTATCGTTCTATTTGTTGTGATTTTAATATTGCTGTGTTCTCTGAATTTTGCATCCGATGACTTGTAGGTTTGATGTTATCTATTTGGCTTGCAGAGCTTTGTACCCTTTATTCTGTCGCACCTTGTTATTACCATATCTTATAAGTTGGAATTTTTCTTCGTTGAACTTCATATTGTTGTCTTTCGCCCACTTGACTAATGTTTCAATATCTTTTTGTAATTTTTCTGTCACCTTCGTTTGATATTTCCTTGTATATCTTTGTGTCATCAGGTAAACATGATACAATACTGTCACTAATATCTGCATCAATGTCTGCAGTCACTATTACGAGTATAAACAGCAATGGGGAGCTAATACTGTGCCTTGTGGAACAGAGCTCACGACTTCTGAGACTTCAGATCTGATTCCATCTACTACCACTCTTTGTGTTCTTTGAGTCAGAAAATTAAATATCCATCCTCTTAGCTTTCCAGTAATTCCTGTATTCTTAAGTTTGTGTGCTATAATTCCATGATCGTATTTATCGAAGGCTTCAGCAAGATCAATATACATATATATTACATCTATGTCTCCTCGAAACAATGCTTCCAGTATTTTCTCATTGTGATCTAATAACTGTGATGAGCATGATCTTCCAGCTCGGAAGCCATGCTGGTTCGGATTGAATGAAGTTTTTTCTTGCAGGTAACAAACAATTTTGCTTCTAATTACCCGTTTGAAGCACTTTATAAAGTGGGAGGTGAGAGCTCTGGCTGATAATTCTTAGGGATTGCTCTGCTACCTCGTGTCCTTTAATGGAGATAGAATTTGTCCTCTGTCGAGTGATTTTCTCCATAGTACAGTAAGTATAGAGGCTTTGCAATACTCTCTTTACATTTCTTCAGAGACGTAGCAGTCCATGTGTTTGGCTCTGGTGCTGAATTTTCTCGTATTTGTAAGAGTCTTAATTTTTTTTATGCAGGAAAGAGGGGCCAATGGCAAATGCCAGCAAAAGCGCCGCCCCCTCCCCCATAGAAGAAGAAGAGACCAAAATCAAGGTCCTCCTTAAAGGAGGAGGCATAAAATTAGAGAGTTAAGAAGAGCAGTGTCCGTTATAATAGCGATAGTAAAGAAAGAGTGAGGCAACATTGCAGCGAAGGGAGAGGGATTGAAGACAGTCAGTAAGAGGTGGGGAATTGATGAGACGAAAAGCGTTTGGTTCCAACCAGTCAAATACGGCTGTGGAGGTTGAACCACCCCATACATGAGAAGCATACTCCATACAGGGGCGGACAACACCCCTGTACAGAGACACCAACTGAGCGGGGATGAAGAAACTGCGAAGGTTGTACAGCACACCCAACCTCTTAGGAGCTATTTTGGAAAGAGAGCAAATGTGATCTTTCCAGGAAAGATCACGAGAAAAGGAAACGCCAAGAATGTTAAGAGAAGAGGAAGGACTGAGTTGTATGTTGTCGAAGGTAAGGGGATAGTCGTATGGAAGATTGTGACGAGTAGACAGATGGAGGAACTGAGTTTTTGAGGTATTGAAAGCTACAAGGTTTTCTCTGCCCCAATCAGAAATGACAGAAAGATTAGAGGTCAGGTGTACCATAGCCGTCCAACGCGAATCATGGAGTGGCTGTTGAGAGGGACGCTTTGTGAAGCGAGTGAAGAAGTGAAGCGAGTCGAAGAATAGGTTTTGCACGATTCCTGGCAGAAATATAAGCTAAGTGAAAGTCAGGAGTTGGATGGCGACGATACCTTCTGAAAGATTTCTCTCTGCTGCGGATAGCATTCGAACAAGTAAAGTTAAACCAAGGTTTTTTTTTTTGTCATTAGTAGTATGAATAGAATATAGAATGTACGCCTCCATGCCCGAGAGAATCACCTCCGTGATGTGCTCAGCATCATTCGGAAAGGCTCCGACCACGGAAGCAGTAATCATTCCATGGGAAATCACAGAAGTATTGCCTAAGAGCCTCCCAATCAGCGGCGCCAAAATGAATGCCAAAAGCGCCTTCTCTCCGGAGGATCCAAAGGCCGAATTGGAGCGATTATTATTATTATTATTATTATTATTATATAGGACAGGAAACAGATATAAGATTGTGGTCGGAGGAGCCTAACGGAAAAAAAAAGTTTCAAAGAGTAAGAAGAAGGATGAGAGGTAAGAAATAGATCCAGAATGTTGGGCCTATCTCCAAGACGATCGGAGATACGAGTAGAGTGCTGTACAATCTGCTCTAGGTCATTTAGGATAGAAAAGTTGTAAGCTAGTTCAACAGGGATGTTAGTAAAATGGGAGGAAAGCCAAAGGTGGTGGCGAACATTGAAATCTCCTAAAATGATGATTTCAGCAAAATGAGAGTGGGATAGAATGTATTCCACTTTGGAAGTGAGGTAGTCAAAGAATTTTGGATAGCTAGTCAGTAGAATTAGGAGAAAGGTAAACAGCGCAGATGTATTTAGTTTGAGATTGGCATGTAAGCCAATCCAGAAGGTATAGAATTCGGAGGATTCGAGTTCGAGAATACGAGAACAAATTAGGTCATTGCGTACATTTCCGCAACATCCACTTTTGGAGTGAAATTGAGTATAGAGAAAGTAAGAGGGTACAGAAAGAGGGTTTCTGTCAGTCGTCCCAGACACCTGAGTTTCAGTAAGGAAGAAAAGATGAGGTTTAGAGGAGGGGAGGTAGTGTTCAACAGATTGAAAATTTGAGAAAAGGCTACGAATGTTGCAAGTTTATGAAAAGTGAATCAGGCAGAGGCACAGAACATCTGGAATGGGCGGTAGCAGATCCAGCTCGCTGCTCGGGTCTACGTTACCGGTATCGGCAGCGGGGGAGCCAGAAGTGGGGACATTTATGGGGTCCTCCTCAGGGAACTCCGAGGCTCTTGAAGCTGATGCCAATTTTTTTAAATTTTGAAAAGATTATGTAATGTGTAAAATGGATGTATATGTAGTGAGGAATAGGTAGAGAAGTGTGTGTTTGAGAGCATGCTGGACTGCTCACAGGATACATGAGACACGGAAAAAGATCAGCTGAGGAGGACAGTGACAGAAAACGAGAGTTCGAGCACTCCCTACTTTCTGTCTAACGTGTTCCCCCACCCCCCCGAATGCTTCCCGAGTCGATAGGTGTCTCCAATCTCCTCCTCTAATTACGTCTCCTTCTAAGGACTCCAAATCTGTTAACAGATTCGTGTCCGAACTTGTTCTTGGCTGATTTTTATCTATGTCAAAGAATTCATCCAGATTTTCTACTTTCTTCTCGGATTATGGGGTGTAACACAGAGTTAAATTGTTCCTTAAGCAGCTCGCTCATTTTTGGGGGGGGGGTCATTTGTGTATTCGATCACCACATCTTTTAACAGACCAATACTCTCTTCATACTGCATTTTTCCTTTTCCAAAAATGTAAGAGTATTTTGGGTTATTTTTTGTTTCCAGCTACCTTGTTTTCCTCCTCGTTTGTCTTGTGGGTGAATGTTTGTTTTAGGTCCATTTCTATTTCACATAGTTTTTTCCTTAGTTTGAGTCATCTTGCTTCAGTTCTGCATCTGTGGAGATTTTTCGCGATCTTTTTTCCGTCGTCTAAATAATATCTTGATTTTTCTCTCCAATTTGCTACGCTTTCATTTTTGTCTCTTCAGAACATGGTTCAGCAATATGGGTTTAGTTTCGGATTCTATATTCAGATAAGATATTTTTCTGGAGTCTTCTGTAAAGTAGCAACTCCCAATTTACGTATTCTTTAAATCTTCATTTACACTTTCCCAATCTACTTTCTTTGAATTTATATTTAGAACTTCAAATATTCCTTCTGGCTCTAGGGTGTGTTTTTGGTCCCTTTAACTTTATAATAGCAGTATTGCCTGGGTTTTATCATTGTTTGTAATGTTCACATGAAATTCTCAATATATATAACTTTGTCATTTTTCTTCTATGTTGTGAATGGAAAGTTAAAATCCCCACAAGTTAAACTATTTGTGCTGATGTTTTGAGTGAGTATGACATGTTTTCTATTTCATTTGTAACGACTTGGAATTCAATTTTAGTGGTGTTTGGTGGTCTGTACACGTTCATAATGATTAAGGTTCAGTTCTTTTATTTCTAAAATTAGAACTTCGACTGTGCTGTTTAATTTGCTTACCTTAAATTCACATATGAGTGTGTTTTTCATGTAAATGCAACACCTTCTCATTTTCTAGCGAATCTATCCGATCTGTATACGTATGCTGTAGTTTGTATTGCTATCTCATTTCTTTGATGCAGTTCTCACAGCCTTTTCGCATTTATGTAAGTGTGTTTCCGTTAGATATATGATATCTGTGCTTGTTCCCAAAGCTAAATTGTGCAGATATTGTAATTTAGTCTATATGGTCAGTGCACAGTCCTTATATATTTTGGTGCTAGGTTTACCTGGACAACGAACGTTTTCTGGTCGATTTTCTGGTCGGTTCCCGTTTGGTAATATTGGGTGGTCCATTGGGAATATATACCTTGGTTAACCTTGGTTTTGCTTCCGCCCGAATTGATCGTTCTGACGAAGGTCAAGCTTGTTACTCCACCTTAGACCTACAGTTTAACGTGGAATCCGAACCACGTCCCACCAGCAGCCCAGCGTCTTAACCACTAGGCTACTTAGGGTGCTCATTTATCTACCGACCAATGTTTTTTTATCGTGTGGAAGGACGAACAGCTGGGTGTGTGTGTGTGTATATATATATAATTATATATATATGTGCATGTATATATATATAATTTAGTGGTGGACCGGATATCCGCATCATTTTTAACATCCGCATTCGCATCCGCACTTCTGACTGCAGATGTTATGCGGATATTACCTCTAATAAATTATGCAATTTACAATTAAATTAGCTTATACAGTAGCTTACAAGGCCCAGTCACGCACATTTCATGTAAAGTATTAATTATTAATGAACAAACAAATATATAAACCTGAAAATATAAATACCTGGTAACACAGAAAATTGAATGAAACTTGTTTCATTGAATTTTCTGTGGCTGAAACTCTTGAGAAAATTATTATTTTTATCATAATGAAAACATTAATATTAATTTTAATTCTTATGCATTGCCTGCCATAATAGTAATATCAAGAAATTTGAAAAATTGTCGTATATTCATACTTCTATATTATATTGATAGATTAACTAAATATCCGCATCCGCGGATATTGAAATTAAAGATCCGACAAAGTTTATAGTCGAAAACCACGAAGTGTTGGTGATTTGAAAAATTACATCAGAGATGCATTTCAAGAAATTAATGCACAAAGAAACTTGTGCAAAAATGTTTGTCGAAGTGTGAAAGGTAGACTTCAAAGCTGTGTAAATTGTGATGGACAGCAATTTGAGCACCTGCGTTGATAAAATTTTCAGTGCTTTTGTATTGTATTGGTATAAGTTAATTTTTTTTTTATTTTGTATTATAGTATACAAAAAAATTAAATATAATTGTATATGTATTCTCAAAATAAACGTTATCATTTACTGTCCACCTACTTTTGGTTCACCCGGACGCTGGAAATTGTGGAAATACATGTCCCAAAAATGCAACAAAGAGGAAAGAGAAGCAGGTTCGAGAGACAAAAGAGGTCAGTGTTCCGCAAGAGAAAAAGAGTGACTGTAAAATTAAGAAACTGCAAAGATAACAACATCAGAAAATATTAAACGATAAACTGCAGAGTATAGATTGCGTCATTCAGGATCTAATTATGAAGCATACAGAGAAAGAAGAAGACGCTATAGAAGCGATAAAGGTTAACTCAAAGTACTTTTATAATTTTGCAAAAAGAAAGTCGAAAAATCACACGACTACCGGACCTTTGAAAAATGAAAACAATGTTTTATCCGATGATCTAAAAGGGGTATCTAAAATATTAAGAGCTCAGTATGAATCATCTTTCAGTATCCCCAAAACTGCTAAACTAATATGCGATAGAAACACGTTCTTTGAAGAAGAACTTCAAGAGGAAAGTATAACGGACTTCGACTTTACAACAGATGATATTACACAAGCTATTGGGAAACTAAAAGCACACTCGGCGGCAGGCCGGACAAATGGAATGCCACACTGATCAAAAAATGCAAGAATGAAATCGCTAAGCCCCTCTATTGGATATGAAGACTATCACTAGACACGGGAGAAATACCGAGCATCCTGAAGAGAGCGGACATAGTTCCAATATATAAAGGAGATCGATCCCAGGCCAAATCTATAGGCCAGTGTCGATTACTTCTCATCTCACCAAAATATTTGAACGAATAGTCAGAGAAAAAATATATAACGTTTTGGAAAATCAGAAAAAATTAAATAATAACCAGCATGAATTCCGGGCAGGAAGATTATGCCTATCACAACTAATGGATCACTATAACAACATTATTGCTGCACTTGAAATGTATGGGAAACTGAAATGTATGGGAATAACAGGAAAAGTAGGAAAATGGGTATATAATTTCCTTAGTGACCGGCAGCAACTTGCTACAGTTCAAGGAATATTTTCATCAGAATCAGAGGTCCTTGGCTCAGTACCATAAGGAACAGCACTAGCTCCGTTACTCTTCATAATCATGATAACTTATATAGATGAGGAAGTTACCAGTGACAGCACAGTAACATTCTTTGCTGATGACACAAAAATTAGTAGAAAAATAAGAAACCCAGAGGATGTAGGATCTCTACAAACAAACATGCGTCATTCAGGATTGAGAGACAATTGGTTTGAAGGCAATAATATGAAATTCAACACTGGAAATTTTCAACTACTAAACTACGGAAGAAGGGAGGACCTAAAATCCATGGAATACTTTATCCCAAATGGAGAGGAAATTCAGAGAAATTCTAAAGCAAAAGATTTATGTGTTGTAATGAGTGATGAGGCGAAATTTGAAACACAAAATAAGATAACAGTAAACGGAGCAAAAAGAATAACTGGGCAGATACTGAGAACCTTTAAATGAAGGGATAGGAACATAATGATTCCTTTATTGAAAACACTGCTCAAACCCAAATTGGAATACTGCTTGGTCCTAACATATCATATAAAAATAAAGACATTAGACAGCTCAAAGGGATTCAGAGAAGCTTCACAGCCAAGATCGATGCATACAAAGAACTAAATTACTGGGAAATGTTACGTGAATTAAACTTATATTCACTGAAAAGCAGAAGACAGCTGTACACCATTATTTACACATGGAAAATAATGGAGGAAATAGCCCCTAATCTTACGCTGAACCCTATAACCCCCAAAACAACAGTGGAAAGTAGAAAAGGAAGACTGTGTCGGGTTCCCAGGGAACATCCTCAACCCTGAAGGAAAATAGTTTCGGTGTGAGAGGACCAAGACTTTAATCAGCTGCCCAAGGAACTAAGGAACACAAGTGGTGTTGTAATGGACATCTTCAAAAGAAGATTAGACGCCTGGCTTAGAACAGTCCCAGATGAGCCGGGCGTACCTGGCTATGTAAGGTGGAAAGTACAAGAAACCAACCCTCTACTACACGAGGCCAACTCGAAAGGAGGGACATCAAGCTTGACCTTCGTGAAATGAGGAATCATCGTAAGGAACATTTGAAAGGGTGAAAGGTGTATATACATTGTGTGTGTGTTCAGAGCTACACCTCCCTGACGAAGTGTAGCTATGAATACACGAAAGGCCTTGGAATCGTTTTCCTTTTTCCTTGTGGGTTTGCAGCATTCATTCATTTCACGTGTTTAATTGTGAAATTCATCATATATATATATATATATATATATATATCATAATTAATTAGTTTCCAAACTGTAACTACTGAGACAAAGGCTTAAATTCTATGAAGACTTTAACCAGATAAGAAATCAAACAATTTGTGCATGTTTTAAAAAGACGACCAAATGAATCATTACACTGGTATGCATCAATTTTGCTGTCAAGGGTTTTGTGAGTGATTCTTATAGAGTTTTTCCTGCTGATTTCGAATCTGCAATCCGTTTTTCTCAATCAGCTCAGGTTATCCGGCTATGGCCTCATAAGTAAAATAGAATTTTTCGTGATTTTGTCAAAGCGGAATTGGAACAGTAACATCTATCATCACTTGTTTCACTTGTATAATATCTTTTTTTACTTTTCAGGCATATAGATAAAATATTTCATAATGAATAGAGCGTGTAAAAATGAACCCAATAGATTCTGCTACATATGTGGGACGGTTACCATGCCAAATAATCAGTCCCAAATCACTAAATTTGTGAAGACAATGTATAGCGCATACTTTGGAATTAAGCTAGGGGACCAGGACAAAAATTTCGCCCCTCATATGTGCTGCAAGACGTGCATTGAAAATTTGAGAAGATGGAGCAAAGGCAGAGCGAAATCTTTGCCTTTTGGAATTTCCATGATTTGGAGAGAAGGAAAGGATCACGTGACAGATTGCTATTTCTGCATGACAAACCTCCAAGGTGGGCTTATAAATTTATTTTTCTTAAATATTTTGAAATCCTCGTATGAAACTTGACATAATATTCACCATAATGTAATATTCACCATATATAGCATAATATTCACCATAATGGTAATCATACATTTACATATACATATTGTTATAGAAAATACATTTACACATACATATTGTTATACAAGTTACATTTACATATACAATGATTGTATATTTTCTTTCTTTTTCATTCATATTGTCCCCGAAGGGACAATATGAATGAAAAAGAAAGAAAATATACAGACTCCATCGACCTATTTCATATCTTACAGACCGCAGCGTTCCCTCACGAGCCGCCACTGTCTGAATGCTTCTTCTATTTCATATGCAAGTTTTATATCCATGTTTCTGTGTTTCAATTTTCAGGAGTTAACAAGAAGAATAAACACATTGTTGTATACCCTGACATTCCTTCTGCTATGAGACCTGTACCCCATGGTCCTGGAATTCCAATACCCGACCCACCTCAAACCCTGGACTTCGATGATTCTGATGATGAATCAATGACCAATGCCAATGACCAGTCCCAGTCATATATACCTCAAAATACCGCTTCAAATGAGCCGAGGCCTCTCAACCAGGCCAAACTTAATGATCTTACCAGGGATTTAGGACTTTCCAAATTAGCTGCCGAGATCTTGGGCTCACGACTTCGAGAGGACAACTTGCTGGCTCCGGGAACAACATTCTCCTGGTATAGGAAACGAAGGAAGAATTCCGCAAGTTTTTTGCAGTGCACGAAAATACCTCTTCCTTAGTGTACTGCTGCAATGTTGAGGGGCTAATCGAATCCTTGGGCCTGCCATATAACGCATCAGAATGAGAATGGAGGCTATTTATAGACTCGTCTAAACGAAGTTTGAAAGCAGTACTTCTCAACATTGGGAATAGGGTTGCATCAGTCCCTGTAGCACATTCCGTACAACTTACTGAGAGCTACGATAACATGAAAATTTTACTGGATGCTCTCGTATACGACCAACATAACTGGAGGATCTGTGGAGATTTGAAGGTAATACTAATATCATAAGTAAACTATTGCTATTGACTATGTTGTTTTTCCAAAGGTTATTTGAGAGCGTATAAGAACACTTAACTTCCCCACAGAAGTGATACAGTCCAATGCATAGATTTTTTATCTGATAGAACAAATTCTCTAAATTCTTTAAATATTTTCATTTTTTTTTCAGATTGTGGCATTTGTATTGGGAATGCAAGGGGGATACACGAAATACCCATGTTTCCTCTGCAAATGGGATAGCCGAGCGGATGAGAAGCACTATGCACAGCGTGAATGGGCATCCAGAGAGAATTTTGAACCTGGGTCGCATAATGTCGTTTCAGTGCCCCTTGTACCACCAACAAAATTTTGCTCCCACCACTTCATATTAAGCTGGGCTTGATGAAAAATTTCATCAAATCAATGAATAAGGAGGGTTCAGCATTCCGATATCTCGAGAGTAAATTTCCTCATATATCTGATGCTAAACTAAATGCTGGGGTTTTTGATGGTCCTCAAATTCGAACTTTGATCAAGGATACTCAGTTCGAAAACGCAATGACTCCAACTGAGAAGAATGCCTGGCAGGCATTCAAATCAGTTGTCACTGATTTTCTTGGCAAACGTAGAAGTCCAGAATACGAGTCCGTTGTCGAAAACTTGATGGAAGCTTTCAAAGCTCATTGGTCGCGCATGTCCATAAAAATGCACTTTTTGTGGTCCCACTTGGACTATTTTCCTGAAAATTGCGGGGATTATAGTGAGGAACAGGGTGAACGATTTCACCAAGATATCAAAATAATGGAAGAGAGGTACCAGGGAAACTGGGATATCAATATGCTGGCGGACTATTGCTGGTGTTTGAAGCGAGACGTGCCCGAAGAAAAACACAGACGGAAAGCCAAAAAAACTTCATTCCTTCCTCAATAAACTTTTTTCCATATTCATTGTATGAATAAAAGTATTTATTCACACAATGTTTTCATTTTTCACGAGTGTTCTTATAATAATACTCGTATCTACAGTGTTTAAGCTAAAAAAATCAATAAATTTGGGGATAAAATTGGACTTATAATAAATGGCCAATAGAGAAAAAAACTGACCTGATTGAGGAAAACCAATGTCATTTTCGAATTCAGCATGGTCGAATTATATAATATGAGTTGAAAAAACCCTCACAGCAGACAAAAAAATTTCATATGCATACCAGTGTTATACCATTGTCAACTCAAAGATCAGAGAACAATAATCAGATAAAACACTAAATAAAATTAGGTTTCGCGTAACAACTAGGCGTTGCTAGGAACATTTCTAAGAAATTATTAATCTTTAATTCATATATAAATTTGTAATACCTTTACGATGTTTGTACTAATAATGACATCATATTATGACCCATTGGAAATACTGTAGCTTCAACATGCTTTAGAAAAGACCTTAGCAACGACTGGTTGCTAAGCAAATTAGTTTTTATGAAAGTAACCTTTCTTGGGTCAAACCGACCTTCCAAACTCTGTCAAACGAATGAAGATAGGGTTGCCAGACGTCCCGCATTTGATCCAAAAATCAAGTGTTATTAAGCATTGTTTTAATAAAAAATTTCTAATTTTGTTTGTTATAATGTTATAATGTTTCAGACCAACAAAGACCCTAGGATCCACTTATGGCTGGTCTACCTAACTGTGTTCGTAATTGTGTATTGTGCATGTCCTCCATGGTGGCGGAGGGGACCTACAATTTTACGTGGGTTCCGAACCACAAAGCCTTAATTTTACTACATTAAACTATACCCAATCTATCAACATAGGCGTCTAATCGATTTTTAAACATGTTTATAGACGTGCTACTAATTACTTCTATCGGCAAACTATTCCACCTATTTACTATTCTATGCGTAAAAAAGTTTTTGCAACTGCTGTCTCGAACCTTCTACTTGTCAACTTACACCCGTTACTTCTAGTCCTATTATATTGAGATATTTCGAAAAAGCTATCTCTATCTACGTTATCGAACCCATTCATAATTTTGAAAACCTGGATTAGATCACCCTTTAGCCTTCTAGTCTCGAGTGTAGTCAATTTTAACTCCTTAAGCCTATCCTCGTACGACTTTGACCTAAGCGACGGAATCATCTTAGTTCCTCGTCTTTGAACTCTTTCGAGTTTGTCTATATCTTTTCGCATATGTGGATTCCAAAATTGGATCGTGTACTCCAAATGGGGTCTAACTAATGATTTATAAAGAGGAACTGTAATATCGCGCGATTTGTACTCAAAATTCCAAGCTATAAAACCTAACACTTTGTTCGCTTTATTGACCGCTGCTGTACTTTGTTTCGCTACTTTTAAATCACCAGTGACTATAACTCCTAAATCTTTTTCCTGCTCTACGCTTGTTAACTCCTTCCCTGACATACTATACACAAAATTATCGTTACGCGAACCTATATGTAAAATTTTGCACTTATCGACGTTAAATCTCATTTGCCATGTGACTGACCAATCAACGATTTTATTCAGATCTTCCTGGATTTTACCTCTATCTTCGTCATTAATCGCCCTACCACCCAGCTTCGTGTCTTCCGCAAACTTTGAAACGGTACTGACTAGGCCGACATCTAAATCGTTAATATATATAAGAAAAAGCAAGGGGCCCAATACAGAACCCTGAGGAACTCCACTCGCTACATTAGCCCAACACGACTCCGCTCCATCAACGACCACCCTCTGTTTCCTACCTCGCAACCACTCTTCTATCCAATTTATTACTACACCCCTGATTCCATGAGCCTTAGTTTTTTCCAATGAGTCTTTTGTGCGGTACGGTGTCAAACGCTTTTTGAAAATCTAAATGCACTACATCAACCGCCCGATGACTATTGTAAACGTCAACCACGCTTTGAAAAAATTCTAAAAGATTAGTTAAGCAAGATTTGTTTCGCCTCAAACCGTGCTGCGTATTTCTAACTAAGTTATGCAATTCTAAGTGTTCGACTATACGATCCCTAATTCACTGGTCAACAAAGTTTTTGTCACAGAGATATTTTTACTTGAACTATGTGTAATTTTTTACGTTGATTACGAAAATGAAAACAGAATTTTTCTATCACCCGCAGTTTTAGAGTGACACCGAATTTACATTACTTAGGATTTGAGTGAGAATAGGAAGGGGGCGGGGTCTGCCCCTTCCTCTTCCTCTGCTTATAAGTTGCTACACGTCACTGTTGACTTTCATTTGTCAGTTACTCATTTGATTTCACTCAGTGAACATCGTGCATTTTATTCGTGATTTTCCTTAATCATTTTTTGTGTCAGTGCGTTCGTATTGTTTCATGACAGAATGCCACGCAAGTGTGTCAACCATCCAAACTGTTTCTCTCATGTGTGCAGAGAGTTAACACTTAAATTTCAAAGGCGAAATTTCACCCCTCTCGTCAAAAAAGCATACGAACTTTATTTTGGTTGCAAGGTAAGAGATCAGAACAGGACGTGGGCACCTCATATATGCTGTATTACGTGTTTAAGACTTCTGACAGGCTGGCTAAATGGGTCTCGTCAAATGCCGTTTGCTGTTCCGATGATATGGAGAGAGCCGAAAGACCATTTAACGGATTGTTATTTCTGCTTAACAAATATACTAGGCATTACTGCGAAATCTAGACATATGGTACAATACCCAAATTTTCCATCAGCCATAAAGCCTGTTTTACATAATAAACATTTGCCAGTACCAAGGCCACCGGAAACGTGGAGTTTAGATGATGAAAATGAAATTAATGTGCAATGGTAATGACGAAGCTCAACATGGTTTACTGACGGACGATGTTGACCCAATGTTTGAACCATCTTGTTTATTGACAGAGCCTCACTTAATATCTCAAGCAGACCTGAGCGAGCTTGTCTGTGATCTGAAATTGTCAAAAGATCAATCCGAACTTTCGGCTTCCAGGTTGAAAGGTTGGAATCTTCAAGAAAAAGGCACTAAGATATCTTTTCACCGCAAGCATCAAAGAAACTTTCTACCCTCTCATGAAAACCCTTGGCCAACAATATGATCCAAACGAATGGCGCCTATTTATTGATTCATCGAAGCTGAGCTTAAAAACTGTATTACTCCATAATGGAAATAAATACCCTTCAGTTCCATTAGCATATGCCGTACATATGAAGGAATCATACGACACTATGCACCTGCTTGTGAAACATATCCAATATGATAAATACTCTTGGCATATCTGTGGAGACTTGAAAGTGATTGCACTTCTTCTTGGTTTACAACTGGGTTATACGAAATTCTGTTGTTTCCTCTGTGAATGGGACAGCAGAGAACGGGAAAGCCATTACTCAAAGAAACAATGGCCACTTCGACAAGCGTTGATTCCAGGGCATAAAAATCTTACCAGTTCACCTCTTCTTAATCCAAAAAAGTTATTTGCCACCACTACATATTAAACTTGGTTTAATGGAAAATTTTGTTAAGGCTATGGATCAAAATGGCAGGGGGTCGGGGTCTCTACTTGAAACAGAAATTTCCGAGGATCAGCGACGTCAAAATCAAAGAAGGGATATTTGTGGTTCCGCATATTAGAGAAATCACGAGAGACAGCGCGTTTGATGAAACTCTAAGTGAAGTTGAAGGAGCAGCTTGGAGAGCATTTAAAGTAGTGAACACAAATTTCCTCGGAAACTTCAAGGCCGAAAATTAAGAGTCACTTTTTGAAGAACTTCTCAAGGCCTACAAAGACGTGGGGTGCAACATGTTGAAAATTCATTTTCTTGACTCACATCTCGACTTCTTCCCAACAAACTTAGGCGATGTTAGTGATGAGCAAGGGGAACGCTTTCGTCAACAAATATCCACGATGGAGAAGCGATACCAGGGCAAGTGGAGCCCCAGCATGTTGGTGTTGGATGACTACTGCTGGACATTGTCAAGGGATGACCCAGAGGCGAAATACAAGCGTAAATCATCAGTTGCCACATTTTAGGTGAATTCAATACACATTTTCTACTTTGATATTGCTATTACGCCTATAAATTAGTCCAAATTTCATTTTCGATTCACTCAATATTGGTGGGTGATAGAAAAATTTTGAGGCCATTTTTGAACTCAGCGGTAAAAAACCTATAAGATCCATCCATTTTTGTTCATGTGACAAATAAAAAATTCGATTTTGTCGATCAGTGAATTATTGATTCCAATAGCTTACCTACAACAGACATTAAACTGATTGGCCTATAATTTCCCGCCGCACCTTTATCGCCTTTCTTAAAGATAGGTGTTACGTTTGCTAACTTGAAATTATCTGGTACGCACCCCTCAGAAATAGACGCATTAAAAATCTTTGTTAGCGGCACAACAATGCTATCTTTTAATTCTTTTAGTTGTATGGGATATATGGAATCCGGTCCCGGTGATTTATGTATTTTCATTTTATCAATATAACGCATTACCTCCGCTTCACTAACCACAATATTATCCAAAATATTACCATTATCAAAAGGTATTATGTCTATGACCGTAGGGATATTCGTTACATCTTCTATAGTAAAAACTGACGTAAAAAATTCGTTTAACAAGGTAGTCATTTCCTTGTTTTCAGAAACTAGCTCTCCGTTAACATTTTTCAACGGCCCCAAGACAATTTTTACTGGATTTCTATTGTTGACGTATTGAAAGAATCGCTTGGAGTTTTCTTTACCGTCAGGAGCTATGGAGATTTCAAATTCGCGCTTTGACTTTATTATTACACTTTTCGCTTCACGCCTTAGAGATATGTAGTTGTTTCGTAGCCACAAATTGTCTTTATCGCACTTATGTAGCCTATATGCCCTATCCCTATTCTTTATAATGTCACCTACTCTAGAAGTAAACCACAAGGGCTTGTTGTTTACTTTCGCACGCTTAATTTTGTACGGTACACATTCCTCATTTATAGTCCTAAATACTGTTTCAAACGATTCCCACATTAGTTTTGCGTTGGAGTTCCCCATTATGTTTTCCCAATTGACGTGTGACAATTTATTTCGAAATTTACAAAAGTCTGCGTGCTGGAAGTTAGGAATTTTAGTCGAGTTAGCTGGTTTCGAGGGACTTACTGAGAGGACAAACTCTACCATATTGTGATCGCTATTGCTTAACGGTTCTATTACTTGAAGATCAGTGATTAGCCTATCATCCGTAGCTATTACTAAATCTAAAATACTGTCCAACCTCGTAGGTTCCCCAAACTTTTGAATAAGAAAGCTATCCTCGAGAAAATTAACTAAACGATTACCTTCCGCGTCTCCCTGCATTGTATCGTAATTCACGTTGGCGCAATTAAAGTCACCCATAACTAAAGCCTGCTCACTACCTATTATTCTCTTTAGCTCACGATATAACGCTTCGTCCGTATCAGCTGTTTGATTAGGGGGCCTATATATAACCGCAACAAGAAGTTTGAAATCGTTCAATTTAAGTTCTGCTATAGTCTAATCTATCGGTTCGGGAATTGTGTGCTTTACTTCTATAACGTTCGCAATATTATCTTTTATATACAACATAAAACCGCCTCCTCGCCTACCTATTCTGTTTTTAACAAAAAGTCTATAACCTATAATTTCATACTCCCCTACAAAGTCACGTGTTTCAAAGCTAAGCCACGACTCATTTATCGCAATTAAATCATAGTCATTACAAGCAATTAAAGAAAAAAATTCGTTTATTTTATCTCGTAGGCTACGAGCATTTAAGGATAGAACCTTCAAATTGTTTGTAATTGCGACACCTTCGCGAGCGCAGGGGAAATTTGTGGAAATTACGCTAGGACCGTTCGAGTTACGGGCAGCCTGAAAAGAAGAGACAGTATTATGAAATAGTCTTCCTAAGCGCGCAGCTCCAACGTCATTTAGATGAAGTCCATCTCCGAGGAACAAGTCCCTCCTGCCGTAGAAACTGTTCCTAAAATTCGCAAAATGCACTCCTTCCTGTTAGCAAAGAGACTTTAGGTTATTGTTGATATAGGTCGCCTTGCTGTAGAAATCGCTACGTTGGATAATTCGAGGAAGTATACCTGTTAAAACAATCTTATCAGTTTTTTTTCCTTTAGTCGCTCTAGTAAGTCCCTGAAGCTAGGCAGCAGTTCTTCCGATCTAGAATTTAAAACGTTATTAGTACCGACATGAATAACATACGTTGTGTCCTCAGAGGTACCGTCTGTAAAATGGTCAACACTATTAGTTATATCCTCCACCCTTGCACCAGGGTAGCAGTAACGGCGCCTACGACGAGGGTTTCTCCCACAGAATTCCTCGAGCTACCCTCGAACAATGGAATCGCCAACGAGTCGTATTTCCGGTTCATCAGCATCTTCGAAACCTAAAACAGAAAACTTATTGTTTGTTATTACTGGTAGACAAGTCTTAGGTTTCCTAATGGGGTTCCATTACGCATTCGAACGAAGGGTTGGGAACTAGGGGAAGAGAGAGGGCTATTAGTACTATTTATATTATTAGTACAAACTGAGGCAGGAGGGGTCGTAACCGGAGTTTCAAGGGATCCTAATTTTGCCGTCAGGAGCATCACGCTTTCTTCAAGCCTCACTCTGGCCTCCCTCTCACGTTCTAACTCGTTCCTCAGGACTTCCATGCTTGAGCACCACCTGCAAACTAACTGTTCATTATTATTAGCTATTGTAACCGCGTAAGCGGCAAATTTCCCTTCACAGCGACTGCAAGTACTTGACAGGGGTGCCATGCTCTTAATTAGTTAAAAAACAAAAAACAAAAAACGAGCGTTTGAAAATTAATAAATTACAACGTAGGTCTACCGCGTGCTTATTGTGCCGTCACCTGCGCAAACCCGCAAAAATGTTCCTGAAACGCAGAAACAGGTTCTTTTAACACAAATTTATACTAAATGAATATATAATTAAGTTACCGACGAAAGCTCTGTAAATGAAAAAGTATTACTAAAACTTATCTGTCCGCTATTCGACCGACTCTTTTCTTTCCGTTTTTCCTTTTTCCCACGGTGGGTGACCACACTACTTGATCCCCTGAAGGAAAGGAAAATGAACCTTATGAAAGCACGTTTTCTGATAGATTTGAAAAACAAAAAAGGTAAACCAAAAGAATTTCAACCTTATGAAACCTCGGTTAGTAATAGATTCGGGAAACAAACAAGGCAAGCCACGTGCACTAGCCTTGGTTTAATCAAATAATATAGTAGTGAATAAAGTCAATAAATGAAATATATTCGTTAATAAATGATTAGTAACACGAAGTAATTTAGTTAAGAATGCACCAAACACTATTTTTTTTTAAAACACTTCAACGAAAACCACTTATTCAAATGGTAACACTGGACACTCGATAAAACACGTCTGTTCACAAGGAAAGACTGATCACAACTCTCGTTGTAACCGTTGAAGAAATCTAGTTTCAATTTAAAAAGAGTATCTTTTATGTTTGGTGCACGTTCTCCGATTTTTTCCTAAATTTCGTCACTGATGCAGTTTTTCACGCTGATTCCAAAAATGAAATTCTTTTTTTGGAGAAATTAATTTTAAAAAGTTATTTAACTTTTATATTTGTAGGTTAGGTTAGGTTAGGTTAGGATGTTACAAATATATTATACAATTAATAATAATAATAACAATTAATCACGCTGATTTAACGCTGAAACTCAGAAATGCACTGCAAAATCTTCTTGAATATGTCCGTATTTTCGTATCTTCTACGCCATACAAACTCACACAAATACGAATCCAACATGGAACGGTGAGTCCCACAACGGCATTTGTTTGGGCGTTTCAGGCAATTCCAGGTGCTCTCGATTTGCTGAGTGTGATCTCCATCCTCCGAAACGAATTCGACACTGTGATTGATGGTTTTGTGTTCGAAGTTGTACCCAGCCATATCTGTAATATGGCTGTACGCCTTCCACATGTCGCTTATTATTGTGGATGCAGGTAGAATGGAAGCCGTAATACATTCCTCTAATATCTGGCGATCTCATGATGGAACAGCGTAGAGAAAAACCTCACGAGTTTCCCGGCACACCCCACCGAATACCCACTGTTGTGGAAGACCTCTTCCCTTGTTGTACTTTCTCCGCGAATACATTGTTTCATCGATCTCAACGATTTTTCCGGGCCCGCCAATCTGAGACGGCTTACTAAGAATATCCTTCGCGCACACTTCCCGCATGTAATTGTTGTAGTCCACTGCCGTACATTCACCGATCTCCAGCTCCTCTTTACAAAATTTACCCGTAGTCATCTCCTTGCTCCATGCGTAGATAAATACAGCTACGGTGGATAACGGAAGCATGCCACCCTCAAACCACGTTCCTTTCTTGACAGAAATCCACTCGTTACAGCCGCGTTTACAGCAGCGCCACTGAGCAGATCCACCACGAATACTTATGCTCATTGCATGCTTACGCCGGCATAATTTAGATTTTGGCACGATGTTGTATTCCTTGAAAAAGCTGACTGCATCTTCCTTGGTTTTTAAGCGAGACCACAAGCTTTTGAGATTGTACACCGTATCACTCATAATCACTAAATCTGTAAAAAGGTAAAAAAAATATTAATTTACATATGTTTACATATTTACAAATTGTATAATATATTTGTAACATCCTAACCTAACCTAACCTAACCTACAAATATAAAAGTTAAATAACTTTTTAAAAATTAATTTCTCCAAAAAAAGAATTTCATTTTTGGAATCAACGTGAAAAACTGCATCAGTGACGAAATTTAGGAAAAAATCGGGGAACGTGCACCAAACATAAAAGACCCAAAAATGGTCTTAAAGAAAAACCTCAGAAAAAAAATCTGACAACGCTAATTATGAAGATTACCAAATTATTGTAAATAAAAGGTATGATCAGTAGTCTAGGTTAGGTAAAACCACAGTATACAGTATGTAGAATAGTTATTAACCTTTAGTAACCTAAACAAAGCCTAAAAATAAATTTCACGGAACTGGAACCACCTATGATATTTTACCATATGTCTCGCCTTATGTTGTAGTGATTCTTCAGAAAAAAGCTACTTGATTAAAGAAAAAGACAAATAGGTTTATTCCTTGCTATCCAGTCCAAATTGTCAATCCAATTACTCATTCAAGTTTGTTACCATGAAGATAAGCATGGTTTCTGCATTGTTTCTGCGAACACACAATGGTTGAATTGCTATTTGGACTGGCTGTTTTAAATATTTAACCAAATATTTAGTTGGTATAAATCAAAATCTATAAAGCTTTTGGATCACCTGAAGATCAGGGCCCCCATGTATTCTTGTTTTATGCTTTACGGTGCCAAATATAATAATAAATTAAATTGAATGCCGGTTAGGTCAACTGTACGCCCTTGACGATTGGTTAGGTTAAGTCGTGATATTTTCGTTAGTTTTAACGAAGATATCATTTGGTACTGTAATTGAGGCTGGGGTCCCTGATCTTCAGGTGATCCAAGCTTTCGATTATAAACACTGTGTTTAATTGAAGATAAAGCTAAAATGCACATTTATATCACGCCACTATCGATGCTTTCACCGAAAATTTTCAATATGGACACTCGAGAAAAGTAATTTCGAAAGTAAAAAAGAAAAACATTTAAATTTTCAAGCTTTTCAAGGCTAAATACTTCATAATAATTCAGAGGTTACGTACAGTTTAACAGTTTGTATAGCTATAACTTGTATTTAAACACTGGGTAGGCTTTTAATAAATTACTTTACGTGGAAATGTATGAATTTAAATTTAATATTTCTAAATAATCTTGTAAATAATCTTAAATATGGATTCCATAAAACTTATCGTGTATAAAAATTGATGTGAAGCAGTTTTGAAATAAAGTTTTCCTGTTATGAAATTTTCTATTAACATTTTCACCTATAAAAAAGTTTAAATAGCTTAGTCTTATAGCTCGCAATAGGCCTATTTATAAATTTTAAAATCAATATTAAAGTTATACTGCGTTAGACATGTTATGTCGAATAAGATGTGTCCCGTCCGTAGAATTGTACAAACTTTTATTTTCCATTGGTTCAAGGTCAAGCCATTATTTTTATTTTAGTTAACATTTGGCAAGAATTTATTAGAGTTAACGAAAGACTTTCCAGTTCCAGAGTTTCAACATTTCAATAAAATGAATTTGGGGCTATTGAAGAATAGGGACCCCAGCCTTCTTTAGTTAGGCTTATAAGGCTAACTAACGAAAATATCACGACCTAACCTAACCAATCGTTAGGTTAACTGTACGCCCTTGACGATTGGTTAGGTTAGGTCATGATATTTTCGTTTAGTTAGCCTTATAAAGCTAACAAAGAAGGCTGGGGTCCCTATTCTTCAATAGCTCCATGAATTTATATATTGGAGTGATTTTTTTAAACATCTGACACCACAAAAGGAATGTATTTTTTTTATATTAAATGAAATAATAGCATGAAATTTTTACTGTGCCTCTCTACACATTGAAAATTAGTTCCGTAGTGCAAAACATGCTCTATATAATGTTCTCACCTCACAATACTTACACGATACTTTCGACGGAAAAGTCCTGTGCAACAGATTTCCTGCGGTTTATGAAAAGGACATCATGGCCACTAACATCACCAGATCCAAACCCCTGTGACTTTTATCTGTGGAGTTATTTAAAAAATAGGGTGTTTAAACAGAATCCACACACATTAGGAGAACTGAAAGCATCAACTGAACGAGAAATTTCTCAGATTTCGACAGATATTCTGTCCAGAGTACAGCGAAATTTTGTTGTTAGTGTGCAAAAGAGTTAATGAGCTGAAAGGACATCACATAGAGCATGTTTTGCAATGGAGAAGGTACAGTAAAAGTTTCGTGCTTTTATTTCAGTTAATAAAAAAATTACAAATATTTTAAAATGTTAAATGTTTAAAAAATGATCTTGTATATTGACATGTGAAGTGCTCATACTGGTTATCAACTTGAGTCGAATTAACCGTGATTTAACAATGTGTACTTATCCATGATCATGACTGAATTAACCGTGATTTGGCGTGGTATTTGCATCCGCAGCTCCTCTCGCCTGCCAATCAACAGCGCGCCTCAGTCATTGTCTTTTCGCGCTTCATACATACAGAGTATACATTACGCGTTTGTGGCTTCGCATATTTTGGGGGAGTTTTTGTAACTTCCTAAATTATATATTATCCTATCCCAGGATTCAGAATGGGACCCCAACGGCCTGTTCTGGATTCTAGCACTGCAAATAAGAAGCAACGTAAGTGTATTAGTCTCAAAGACAAAATGGAAATGGTTGACTGACTCAATCGCGGTGAGAGTGTGAAGTCGGTGCTGAACGTTACGGGGTAACATCACAGTTCGTGACGAAGAAAGCTGCTACGGTGAAATGTGCCTCTGCTCCTACAAAGATAAGTAATCCTGGCAGTGACAGATTAGAGGGCGTTGTGTTGGATTATTGTGACCAAGCACGCCTTCAAGGTGTAACAGTACATCGAAATTCGTTTGTGAGATAGCCATGGCATTTCATGAGGATTGAGGAGGTTGTGCTGCTGAAACCCTCTGAAATTCAAGGCCCAATTATGAAGGACCTTGGTGCATCTCCAGGGTGGTTTAGGACAGCGGTTCTCAACCGGGGGTCCGTGAGTTGACTAGATTATATTCAGTAAAACAATTTTTTTCCCCCCTTTTTTTATGGTGGCTAATTTTGACCTCTAACCGATAACATTTTCGATTACTTGAAACTTTAAAGTTTCTATAAATGTTGTTTTTTTACGACCATCTTATGTTTCCAATTCATGAACTGTGAGATTTTGGCACAAATGAGCCCCTTCCCTGTTTTTATGCTGGGTTTTTTTTTTTTATGTAAACAGAACAGCGGTAAGTTTTACGTATTTTTATTACATTTTCACTCCGACTTTGAAGTATAAATCAAGACTAAAAAAAATATACTAATCTGGATACCTCACTTTGTCTATATGCTACTTAATCATAATGCAAAAGATAATTTTTGGGGAAGGGGCCCCAAAAATATCAAGATTTTGATAAGAGCTCCGCAGTACAAAAAAGGCTGAGGAACGCTGGTTTAGGAGGTTTTGTAATCGCCACGGAATTCATTTTGGTACAGTGCAGCGTGAAGCTGGGAGTGCAGAAACGGATGGTGTTGAGAAATTTAAAACCGAGATTGTCGTCCTTATTAACGATATTCCCCTATGCTATATTCAACGCTGACGAAACAGAACTGTTTTGGAAGATGCTACCTATACCGAGACAAACATGATGCAGGAGGAAAGCAAGCAACAGGTTATAAACAGTCGAATGATAGGATAATTGCGCTGTTTTGCGCTAATGCCGCGGGGGATTTTCCCGTCCCTCATGCGAGTATTTACCGAACACAAAAGCCCAGGGCTTTTAAGAACCTCAACAAGTCTCCTGTGTGGTGGCAGGAAAATAAGAAAGCGTTGGTAACTCAACAGGTTTTCGAGGATTGGCTTACAAATGAATTTATAGTTAAGGTTTTTCTCTATTCGTCAGAGAAAGGACTCCCACGCAATGTTTCGTTATCGTTAGATGACATCCCAGGCCACTCAGTGCAGTTCCTCCAGAACTCCCACCCAGATGTAAAAATAGTATTTCTGCCTCCAAACACCACCTCCTTGTTGCGGCTCTTAGACCAGGGTGCCGTAGAAATCTTTAAAGGCCACTACACTGCTACTGCTGCCGCTGCCTCCACTACCACAGAGGCACAGAGGAGGAGCAAGTTGAAAACCCCGACGACCCACAACCTTCTACATCAAGTAGTGACACTTCCTTCAGTTTTGCAAAGTAGATTAAATATTTCAGAGAGAACTGGAAGAAACTTAATATTTTGGATGCTGTACACATGATCAAGTTTGCACGGAGCAATGTGAAAGAATCAGCACTACGAGGAGTGCACAAACAATGCTCAGTAATGCTCATTAATATGATTAACCAATTAGGAGATACTAGGAACCGAAGACATACAGGAACAACTGGAAGAACATAGGTACGCGTTGACGAATAAGAAGCTGGTTATGCTACACACTGAGGATGCTCACCACTCTGAGTCAAACAAGGAAGAAGACAAAAGTTATATGAAGAAAGAAGATGCCAAAACGATAATGACACTAATCAAGACCAGTGAGCAAGGTGCTATAGTTAAATACAGAATGTGTTTAAAAACTATTATGAAGTCTTGTGTGGCAGAGCACAACCGAAGATTACAGACTTCGTCAAAAAGAAAAGCACTACAGGTACTCCTTCCAATGCTGAATCAGTTGGACTTATGCATACAGCAGCTGCAACATCAAGTTCGAGTTAGGATAGTGATGATGATGAGGATCGTGACGTAAAAACTACCAAAGACAATTATTATTAGCAGCAGTGTTAGCAGAGGGAGAGGTTACAATCTTCGGGAGCGGATGATCTTCACGTTTTGTGGTGAGTTATCCGTGATCATGGACAGCACCACAATCACCGATAACTAACTGAATACTGTATTAAGAATTCGATAAAAGTTTAATGTATATATACATAAGTTGAGTATAATATATAAGATGAAATACACAATATTAAAAAGAAAATTAGTTTTTCCTCTCTCTCTCTCTCTCTCTCTCTCTCTCTCTCTCTCTCTCTCTCGTTCATTTCCTCTTACAACACATTACAATGTTTTTAATATTTCAAAATGGCACTATATGAGACTCTTTTAGTTAAATTAACTGACGAAATAAAAAATATAAGTTGACAAAGAGGATTTTATTTTATAAATAACTTTTTAATGTTATTATCAACTATAAAAAATAAAAAATATATCCCATAAAGGAAATAAACATTTAAAAAAGCTTACAATAATATATATATATATATATATATATAATATATATATATATACACCTTACCTTACCTTACAACCTTACAAAGGTTTCGCGCGATGATTTCTCATTTCGCGAAGGTCAAGCTTGTCGCCCCTCCTCTCGAGTTGGCCTGGTGAAGTAGTGAGTTGGATTCTTGCGCTCTCCACCTCACATAGCCAGGTACGCCTGGCTCATCGGGGATTGTTCTGAGCCAGGCGTCTAGTCTCCTTTTGAAGATGTCTACTGCAACTCCCTTCGTGTTTCTGAGGTCTTTGGGCAACTGATTAAACAGTTTTGGTCCTCTCACAACAAAACTATTTTCTTTCAGGGTTAAGGATGTCCCCTCTCTCGCCTTCAATTTGGGAATACGACACAGTCTACCGTTTCTACTTTCCACCGTTGTTTGGGGAGTTATATGGCTCAGAGTAAGATTAGGGACTAGTTTCTCCATTATTTTCCAAGTGTAAATAATGGTGTATCTCTCTCTTCTCCTTTCCAGTGAATATAGGTCTAGTTCGCGTAACCTTTCCCAGTAATTTAGTTCTTTGCACCCATTGATCTTGGCTGTGAAGCTTCTCTGGATCTCTTCCAGCTGTCTAATGTCTTCTTTTTTATATGGGCATGTTAGGAACGAGCAGTATTCCAATTTGGGTATGATCAGGGTTTTCAGAAGAGGAATCATTACATTCCTATCCCTTCGTTTAAAGGTTCTCAATATCTGTCCCGTTATTCTCTTTGCTCTGTTTACTGCTATCTTATTTTGCATTTCAAATTTCGCATCATCTGTCATTACAACCCCGAAATCTTTTGCTCTAGAATTTCTCTGAATTTCCTCTCCATTTGGAGTATAATATTCCATGGATTTTAGGTCTTCTCTTTTTCCTTACCGTAATAACTGAAATTTTTCAGTGTTAAACTTCATATTGTTGCCTTCCGTCCACTTGTATATTCTGTTTATGTCGGTTTGTAGAGATCCTATGTCTTCTGGGTTTCTTATTTTTCTACTGATCTTTGTGTCATCCGCAAAGGATGTTACTGTGCTGTCTCTGGTAACGTCCTCATCTATGTCAGTTAGCATGAATATGAAGAGTAGTGGAGCTAATACTGTTCCTTGTGGTACTGAGCTGAGGACCTCTGGTTCTGATGAAGATACTCCTTGTACTGTAACGACTTGCCGCCGCTCACTAAGGAAATTATATATCCATTTCCCTACTTTTCCTGTTATTCCCATATATTTCAGTTTATGTATTATGATTCCCTGGTCACACTTGTCGAACGCTTTAGCAAAGTCTGTGTATAGTACATCATAGTTTTCATTACTTTCAAGTGAATCAATAATGTTGTTGTAGTGTTCCATTAGTTGTGATAGGCATGATCTGCCTGACCGAAACCCGTGTTGGTTATCAGTGAATTTTTTCTGAGTTTCCAAAAAGTCAGATTTTGTCTAACTATTCTTTCACGTATTTTACTGAGATGAGATGTAAGCTATACTGGCCCATAGTTTTTGGCCTCGGATCGATCGGATATATATACAGGGCGTCCCAAAAAAATGTATACACACTTTAAATAATTATAAAGGCAGTGTTTATTAAAATACATTTCATTTTCAAAATGTAATAGAATCTACAGACATTATTTAATTGTTTTGTCAACGCCTGTTTTCAAACTGACTTCCGTTCTGGTCCAGGCACTGCTGATAACGCGAAGCAATGGAATCGCAAACATCACGAAACATTTCGTTTGGTATTTGTGTGCATTCTCGTTCAATGGCTGCTCTCAATTCAGCGACTGTTGCAGGTTTTATAGCGTAGACTTTGTCTTTTAAGTATCCCCATAAAAAAAAGTCTAGTGGTGTGAGGTCTGGTGAACGCGGAGGGTATTCTACGAAACCCCTTCGTCCAGTCCACATCCACATCGTGCCAAGTACCACTCGCAATACTCCACTCTTCGGTCCGGATCATCTTCATTAATAGCATGGACTAATCTTGGAATGTAACTTTTCCATTGACAGCGCTTCAAAATGCGTTGGACAGACGATTCTGAAATTCCTACCTCACGACTCGCTTGCCGCACAGATTTTCTTGGACTTTGGTGATACGTTTCCAGTACTCTTTCTTGCTTTGTGGGGCTTGTCGATGTCCGTGGTCTTCCGGAACGCTTCTTGTGGACATTCTGAACAGTTCCATCGGCTTCAAACTTATCTCTAATTCGAGTGATGGTAAGTCGCGTTGGTGGATCTGTTTGAAACTCCCTCCTAAACTGTCTTTGCACTTCAACTGCGTTTTCACACTTCCAGTAGCATTTTAGAATGAATTTCCTTTGTTCAAAGCTTAGTCTGACTGCCATTATTAATTCTAATGGGTTTAACTTGGAAAGAAAGAAACATCAATTGAGCTATCAGCTGTTAAAGTGTGTATACATTTTTTTGGGACGCCCTGTATATATATATATATATATATATTTGACCATGGAAAGTGTGACCATGGAATCATAATACATAAATTGAAATATATGGGAATAACAGGAAAAGTAGTTAAATGGATATATAATTTCTTTAGTGAGCGGCGGCAAGTCGTTACAGTACAAGGAGTATCTTCATCAGAATCAGAGGTCCTCAGCTCAGTACCACAAGGAACAGTATTAGCTCCACTACTCTTCATAATCATGCTAACTGACATAGATGAGGACATTACCAGAGACAGCACAGTAACATCCTTTGCGGATGACACAAAGATCAGTAGAAAAATCAGAAACCCAGAAGATATAGGATCTCTACAAACCGACATTAACAGAATCTACAAGTGGACGGAAGACAACAATGTGAAGTTTAACACTGAGAAATGTCAGCTGTTACGGTACGGAAAAAGAGAAGACCTAAAATCCATGGAGTATTATACCCCAAATGGAGAGGAAATTCAGAGAAATTCTAGAGCAAAAGATTTAGGGGTTGTAATGACTGATGATGCGAAATTTTAAACACAAAATAAGATAGCAGTAAACAGAGCAAAGAGAATAACTGGGCAGATATTGAGAACCTTTAAACGAAGGGATAGGAATGTAATGATTTCTCTACTGAAAATACTGATCATACCCAAGTTGGAATACTACTCGGTCCTAACATGCCCATATAAAAAAGAAGACATTAGACAGCTAGAAGGGATTCAGAAAATCTTCACAGCCATCAATGGATGCAAAGAACTAAATTACTGTGAAAGGTTACGCGAATTAAACCTATATTCACTGGAATGGAGAAGAGAGAGATACACCATTATTTACACTTGGAAAACAATGGAGGAACTAGTCCCTAATCTTACTCTGAACCCTGTAACTCCCCCAACAACAGGAGAAAGTTGAAAAGGAAGACTGTGTCGTGTTCCCAAATTAAAGGTTAGACAGGGAACATCCTTAACCCTGAAAGAAAATAGTTTTGTTGTGAGAAGACCAAAACTGTTTAATCAGCTACCCAAAAGACCTAAAGAACACGAGTGGTGTTGCGATAGACATCTTCAAAAGAAGATTAGAAGCCTGGCTTAGAACAATCCCCGATCAGCCGGTCGTACCTGGCGATGTGAGGTGGAGAGTACAAGAAACCAACTCACTACTTCACCAGGCCAACTCGATGGGAGGGGCGACAAGCATGACCTTCGTGAAATGAAGAATTATCGCCCGGAACTTTTGAAAGGTTGAAAGGTATATATATATATATATATATATATATATATATATATTATATATATATATTATATATATATATAATATGAAAATGAAAATGAAATGAAAAGGTTTATTGGCAGACTATATAGTTCCATATGACAATATTATTAATACAATGACAGTTCATATACTAAGGATAGAAATATATACATTGATTAGAAATAATACTGCCTGTCGAAGTTAAGTGGAGCTACAGACAGACGTTTTCGTACCAAGAAGTCCATAGCTTAGAGGATAAATGGCAGGACTCATGGATAGCGTGGATGATCGGTTGGTTGATTTTTAATTCTTTGCATTAGACTGTGTTGAGCACGTCTTGTTACCTCCGGGAAGCTCGGGACATTGCGGGTAGCAAACATTTGCGAAGCTGAGCATCTCGGGGCCAATTTATGTTAGAGTCTAAAAGACCTATTGTACAGCAAATTTAGGGTTCTGACAGAACCTTTTTTATAATTCACCCATAGTTGCTGACCGTATATATTACTGCAGAAAGTACGAAAGAGTGTGTCTTTAGCTTCACTTGTACAGAAACGAAAGTTCCTTATGGTCATATTCGCTTTAGCACACAGGCTTCGAGATTGTTTTCTTATATCCGAGTCATCACTCAAGGAGCTGGTGATAGTTTGACCCGAATACTTAAACTGTTGTACTTCCTCAATTACTTCACCATTCATTTTAAACCTTATATCAGCTGGCTGATTCAGCTTTTAGGATGAAATTGCATAACCTTAGTTTTTTGTAACATTAAAAAGAATATCATGTTTCTGCGAATACACTTCGCAGACGTTTAGTAGCCGATCCAGACCTTTAACAGAGGGACTTATTAACACCATATCAGCGGCATAAACTAAGTTATTTATCCTTGTGTTATCTATACAACAACCCACTATTGCCTCATTAAGTGAAGCAATCTTCTTTTGAAGATGTCTATCGCAACACCACTCGTGTTCTTTAGGTCTTTTGGGTAGCTGATTAAACAGTTTTGGTCTTCTCACAACAAAACTATTTTCTTTCAGGGTTAAGGATGTTCCCTGTCTAACCTTTAATTTGGGAACACGACACAGTCTTCCTTTTCAACTTTCTCCTGTTGTTGGGGGAGTTACAGGGTTCAGAGTCTTGTTACCTCCGGGAAGCTCGGGACATTGCGGGTAGCAAACATTTGCGAAGCTGAGCATCTCGGGGCCAATTTATGTTAGAGTCTAAAAGACCTATTGTACAGCAAATTTAGGGTTCTGACAGAACCTTTTTTATAATTCACCGAGAGTTGCTGACCGTATATATTACTGCAGAAAGTACGAAAGAGTGTGTCTTTAGCTTCACTTGTACAGAAACGAAAGTTCCTTACGGTCATATTCGCTTTAGCACACAGGCTTCGAGATTGTTTTCTTATATCCGAGTCATCACTCAAGGAGCTGGTGATAGTTTGACCCAAATACTTAAACTGTTGTACTTCCTCAATTACTTCACCATTCATTTTAAACCTTATATCAGCTGGCTGATTACAGCTTTTAGGATGAAATTGCATAACCTTAGTTTTTGTAACATTAAAAAGAATATCATGTTTCTGCGAATACACTTCGCAGACGTTTAGTAGCCGATCCAGACCTTTAACAGAGGGACTTATTAACACCATATCAGCGGCATAAACTAAGTTATTTATCCTTGTGTTATCTATACAACAACCCACTATTGCCTCATTAAGTGAAGCAATTAATCCGTCAATATACACATTAAACAGCATAGGGGAGAGCAAGGAGCTTTGTCCCACCCCGCAAGAGGAGCCAAAACACTCGGATAGTACATTGCCACACCTAACAGTGAAAGATTGGTGGGAATACCAAAATTTCAATAAATTTAATATGTACATGGGAACCTTCCTGTCTTCTAGTTTTGCAAATATATATTATATATAATATACACATATATATATATATATATATACATACATATATATAATAAAATCCTTGTTTTCTTACGAAAGTGAAATTTGTAATTTCGGTCCCAAGTTTATTCAGCATGGTGAAGGAGAGAATTAATTGGTTACTCTTTCTTTTCCAAGTAAGATTTATGTCGATTATTTGCAGCTGTAAGATGCATAGTTTTCCTATGAAAGTGTAAATCTATATGAAAGCTTTGCCTCTTTGACTTCGACGACGACTAAATTATTCTCATTGGGAGTTTCTTTCCATTAACTGCGGAATACCACAAGTTTTCATTTTTCTCCCTCTTTGTTTCAGGAAGGTTTTTTTTATTTTTTTGTTAGTGTGATTATGAACAAGTTTCAATAATTTTGTTAGGAAATCACTTTCTCTGCTTCTTTTGCATGAATGCAAACTTCATGGCCATTTATATACAGGTTGGGAATGATTTTATCGGAATCCGGGTTTATAATCGTCTTTTTTTCTTCCTATAATAACATATATATATATATACAGTATATATATATTATATATATATAATTTAGTGGTGGACCGCATAGCATCCGCATCCGCATCATTTTAAACATCCGCATCCGCACTTCTGCCCGGTTGTTATGCGGATATTACCTCTAATAAATTATGCAATTTACAATTAAATTAGCTTATAAAGTAGCTTATAAGGCTCAGTCATGCACATTTCATGTAAAGTATTAATTATTAATGAACAAACAAATACTGTATATAAACCTCAAAACACAAATACCTGGTATTCCTGGTAACACAGAAAATTGAATGAAACTTGTTTCATTCAATTTTCTGTGGCTGAAACTCTTGAGAAAGTTATAATTTTTATCATAATGAAAATATTAATATTAATTTTAATTCTTATGCATTGCCTGCCATAATAGTAATATCACGAAATTTAAAAAATTATGTCATATATTCATAATTCTATATTATATTGATAGATTAACTAAAAATCCGCATCCGCAGATGTTGAAAAAACTGACATCCGGTCCACCACTAATATATATATATATATATATATATATATATATATATGTGTGTGTGTGTGGTGTGTGTGTGTGTGTGTGTGTGTGTGTTATACTTAATATAGATTTAAATCTGTTGATATGTCTATTGAAATGACCACTTACTACTCTCTTCCACGCAGTTATCTCTCATTCATCTTGCGCGCGCGCACACACACACACACACACACACATATATATTATAAGTATTCCTTTAATTGCGTCTTCTTTGTTTTTCATGCACAACTTCCTTCTCAGGGAAACACCCACAACATACAGTAAAAAATAAATTAATTATTATGCTGTATAAATTATTAATTAATAATTGCTAACTTTTCCCCTAATATTAATCCCACTCTTAATCGCTTAATATTAAGTAAAGAAACGCGAGTGAATAACACAAGCAAACATGGAACATCAAATATTAAAAAGGGTACAAAATTCCTTTATAAATATATTGTATTTTAACGCGTTTTTTAAGGGTCCGTTTTTATGGTCTCGCTTTTCACTTGGTAAAAATAGTCTTGAAAAATCAATTCACTTCTATTTTGGGGGAAACCCTTTTGAAGTCGTTCTTACAAAGTTCAAATCTTTACAATTTAATTGCTATAAAAGAGATTTCTTTGAATCTTACTCCACTGGGGTTATAATATCTCTCTCTCTCTCTCTCTCTCTCTCTCTCTCTCTCTCTCTCTCTCTCTTCTTCATATATACATATAGTATAAGGTTAACCGAAACCTCATTCCATTCCAACCCCCAACCCAACCGACTTCCAAAACCTTTTTGAAAACCTTGCACAGGGTAAATAAATTAGGATGAATGAGCAACAGTTAAAAAAAATGTAAAAATTCTTTTTTTTAAGTTTGTAAATTGATTCACGATATAAAAATTACTAAAAACATAGGGACAAATTTTATAGGTAGGGGGCCTACCATCCGAGTCACCGTCGCTGCCAATAGAATGTGGAAAGGGGGGGTTAAACCTCACGTACATATAACGAGAAGTAAATAGGTCTATCACAGGCACAAAATGTCTATCTATAGAATTTTTTCCTCAACTTCCATATTTCTTCATTTTCATTATGAGGGTTTGAACGACGATTCAGGATTGGCCTGCGGTCGAACCCTCTGGAGCATCCCGCCTCATTTGCGGGATTTGGTAGAGGAGGAAATTGCTTTCCGATTTTCTCATGCCCTCTTAGCCAGCTAAGCTATATATATATATATATATATATATATATATATATATATATATATACATTATATATCAGGAGACCATTCTGAGTTGTATCATATATATGTCAACCGCTCCGTCTATGGCCTTGGTTCGAAGTTGACGGGGTTCTGGTTAGGTGGCAGCAACGGAGTAGCTGGTACTGTATAGGGAATCGCAGTAGTTTCTTCTATACTACTTTCCGATTTCTTCTTGTAGTGGATCGGAGAATTCTATGGAGCTTACTAAATTCTCTGAAGGTTCCCCGATTCTTTTGGTAACGTATCTGGAAATTATTTTTCTCTATTTAAGACTAAGTTCTCTGAAGAGAGCAAGGCTCGAAGGAGAAGACAAGGATTTTCTCTTACTGTAATTTTACTGCTAAAATGTTACAAGTAATGCTCAGCCTCTAAGTTAGATCAGCCAAATCAGAATGACAATTTGAAAAATTACATGAGTTTATATACTCAAATTCTGTGGCCTTTTATTATTTAATGTTGACTTGTTTTGTTTTTATTCTCAATAAGCTGCATTATTTTGCCAAATATTTGAAGATAAGGTAAATATTTTAGCTGTGGCAACGTCTAAAGTCTAAACAGATAAGCAAGATATTTGAAGATGAAGACATATTTTTATTTTAAACCGCATATTGACAGATTTGATGTTATCATGATCTGTCGAGTTAACTAAAAATGGAAATTGAAATATGCATTTTATTATGAATTACACTTAAACATGCATATGAGCAAAAATTAAAGGCTTAAAACTTAAAATTAAACGTTAAGCAAGACATGACTTCATCTTTTAAACGAAGAGAGAATGTATACAGAAAATGAACATTGCAGAATTTAATCAGGTTTCATTATTAAGCTATATCTAAAAAAATGATTAAGTAATTTAAAAAGAAAAAATTCACCAATTATTTGGCAGAAATAAAATAGAAAACAAATCAAAACTTTATCCAAACTCACGTCAGCGTTAGGCGATTTTGGTCTCTATGTAAAAATGAATATATGAATATAATGAATATAAGGATTATATAAATATAAGGATTATATAAATACAAGGATTATATAAACATAAGGATTTATATAAATATACGAATTATATAAGAATTATACGAATGAATATAAGAATATAGGAATTATTCATTGTTCATTTTTACAGGGCTCTCCCCTCTATAATGACATTAATACAATAATATAACATCCTAACTAATTCTAACTAGATGATAACTAATGGGTTTTTATAATACAGATTTATATACACAACATAAGTCGGGGTGGTTAAGTCTAGTTCAGGCAGTATGAGGACGCACTCTTGGCCGTGCATAGTTTGACATAGTACAATTTTTTTCTTTACCATTGCGAGAATAGTCTTTTCACTACAAATATATCGAGGATAATGGCACACACTTTAATGATACTAATGGCAGATGTTGAAAAAATCGTTACAAGTTGTAGTATTTGTAAAAGGTTATTCTGGTTATCATCTGAAATTTTAAAAAGACTCACTTGATCATTCCATTTAGAGGCATGAAGTCCGGGTATGCTGTTCACCGGTTTCATGGCGGAATTCAAGATTTTTATAGTCGGTTTGAATTTAGTTTCAGACAGAAAGGGGTGCGAGTTGTTAATTGTAATCTCAATATTATAAGGGGAACAATTTTATTCATATCTACGTTTTAAATTATATGGAGCTGTTGGTGGTTGTGTAGATGTTTGTGGTCGTGTAGATGTTTGTGTTTGTGTGCCGAGTGGTCGGCCTCGTTTAGGTGGTAGTGGGGGGTCAAACATTAAGCTCGGATTCTGAGTGTGTTCGTTTTTTTTTGTGAAGGTTCTAATTCACGTGGTTGATGCATTTGCGGCCGGTATGTAGCGTCCGTGCGTCGATCATCAATCGGTGAGGGTGGTGACGGAGGAGATGGTGGAGTTGGAGGAGATGGTGGAGTTCCAGTGAGTGATCCTCTGGAAGGGGTTTCTCCAGGGTCTGGTTCCGATGGGACTCTCAGGTTGGGGACCTCTTCTTGTTCAGAGATTGACTCGAGTACTGGTGGTATTACGAGGTACCAATCTTCGTCACGGGTAGTAGGTTTCCGCGGTGACTACTTCGGTTTTGTGGTCCCTGCTCGATTTGTTAATACATTGATCTTTCGAAGGGTAGGCGGCTCGAACGTCTGGCAGATGTTTTTTGGGAAGGTGTTGTTAGGCAGCTATATTCAAATTAGCAGCGTGAATGATCTTTAGTTTCGAATGATCTCGGAGGTCGAGAATTTCGTAACGGTTCTTTCCGAGGTTTTTCATAATCATATATGAGCCATCCCATTTTGGGTACAATTTGCGATGAGCACTTGGCGATTTCACGCTCTTTATGTAACACCGCATACCGACGATTATAGTCCGTTGACGGGGATGACGCCTATGTTGCTCTTGCTCCATCTGTTGGTTTCGTTGGTTGAGGGCATAGCGGATTATGTCAAAAATTTTGAAAGATAGCTGTTGTTGATGGCTGTTTGCACCATAGGGAGGGAATCATCCCATGTACGGGAGGATGCATCAACAATGTGACGAAGGACTTCTAAGATCTTCCGATTGTGCCTTTCCACTAAGCCGTTTGCCTGCGGATGGTATGCCACAATGTGTGTGTTTTTAATTTTACACATGTTACAAGGTGACTCGAACAGTTTGGAAGTGAAACTAAGGGCGTTATCCGAAATTAGGATGGAAGGAGTAGTATGGTTTTGGATATTCCAGTGGATAATAGTAGAAATCCTAAGTATACCAGGGATTCCTGTAAAAAGTTGCACTTTGCAAGTTTCAGTTTAAGGTCTGCTTTTCTCAAGCTTGATAGCACATTCTGAAGATGTTGAAAGTATGTTTTTATATCCGAACTATAAACGATAATATCGTCAAGATAGACCAGAGCTTCGACATCTAATAGGTTGGAAAGGACTATATTCATCAACCTAGAGAAATTAGCAGGCCCATTTCGGACTCCGAAAGGTAAAACCTGGAATTCGTAATGGCCTCGGTTAGTGGAGAAAGCAGTCAATGCCCGAGATTCGGGACTAACCTCCATTTCCCAATAATCGGATGCTAACTAGAGGGATGAAAAGTTAGCTCTCCCTACGTTCAGAATTGTTTCCTGCATGTTTGGAATACGGCGAGATCTTCCGTCCTTTTTGGAGACAAGAATCATAGGAGCGGACTAGGGACCAGCTGAAGGCTGAATGACATCCTGCTCCAACATGTCCTTGATGTGTTCCTCAGTAGTGACTAATTGGGAATGTGGAACCCTATAGGGAGGAGTGAAGATGGGTTTGGAGTCGGGTTCCAGCTTGATTTCGAAGGGGACCAAATTACTTCGGCCTAGAGGATCTCCTTTTAGAGCAATCACATCTCTATTTCTTATCAGGAAATCGAGAAGTGATTCCAGTAGTTTGGGATCCTGTAAGGCTGGTGACTCCTGAAGGGAGTGCTCCAGACATTTGTTATATGCTTCATTTAATGCTGAAGGGTTTAACTCTAAGGAACTGGAAACACGATTTGTAGTACTTGTGGGGAAGTCTGAATTTATTTCTACTGTGGAAACAGTTCCTATTCTCTGATTTGAAGTTAATTCAAGAGGGCTTTTTCCTTTGTTTAAACAAACAACAGGGATAGCTGAATTCTGACTATGACTAAGAACGTGGGCAATAAGAACATCTCTCTTGAAATTACTTTTCTCTGTAATAAGAATACGATCTGACTCTAATAGTTTTCCTTGACCGTTTACTGCTCTTGCTAGAAAATAAATCTTTTCATAAGGTGCTACTCTTATATGCTATGTAGGGTTGTAGGCCATATGAAAAATTGTAAATCTGACTCTGGTTCGGCGACTAAAATTTGCCGTATTGGCTGAAAAATCGTTTCAGTTGGATTTCGAATCTCAACTGCTGAGTTAACTGAAACTGGCTGACTTGAAACTGGCTGAACTGAAAGTGGCTGACTGGAAACTGGCTGACTAGAAACTGACTGTCTGGAAACTGACTGTGTTGAACCTACTGGGTTCAACAACTGGAACTGATTACTCTGGGGCGGTTGTCCCTCTGGATGCATCTGACTGACTTGAACTGCTATAAACTGGAGTGGGTTTCCTATTTCTTTCGGAAATCCGAACTGAACTGATTCTGTTAGCATTAAGCTGTCTATTATTCTCATCGAGAGGGTGTGTCCTATTTCTACACTTAACTAATTTTCCGGCTGGGTAAATTTCCCATTGATTCCAGTTGAAGAAATCTATTCCTAGTAAGATATCTGTCTGAAAGGTGGCGACTGCGTCCACAATACAACATTTTGCGGGATATACCGCGTTACCAACTTCTAAATATAATTCAATTTCTCCATATGTAGGTATGGGTGTGCCTGTAACTCCTCTGAGTTGACAGGAAGGTGCCTTAATTCCATATTTATAATCTGTACTCTCTAGTAACTCATCTGCACAATGTTTCTTACTTAATGTCGCATGTGCTCCTGTATCTAGGAGAGCGGTTAAATCTTGGTTATCTGTGCTGCAATTTATTATTAAATCTAGTAGGTTCGCACCTATTATTCTGATGGGTAGTTCATGTGTGTATTTGGGTTCATTATTGCTATCTAGGATGGAGGAGGCTGAACTGCTGCCTCCACAGTGGGATCTAAAAAAGAACTTGAATTGACCTCTATGGGGGAACCTGAGCCATATTCTACGGGATCACCATACACTGGAAGGTTTTCTTGAGAAGTGTACTCTGGGGAAACTGATTCTTCAACGAGTACTTCTACGTACCGGACCATCCGACTTTGCTGATTGTATTGAGGTCTGTGCATCGGGTAATAGTGTGGTTTACCCTGTGGTCGCGATCTATTTGGTTGGTGGTTCGGTTGAGGCTGGGAATTGACTGGTTTCTGAGAATTGGACGGCATTTGGGAAAATTGGTGATTTGATCTCTGGAAGTGGGGCCTATACCCTGCAAGGGCTTAGTCAGCACATTTTTGTCGGTCGCCACGGCGATGACCATGTTCATGACAGTGAGAGCAATAAGGGGGATAATTGCATTGACTTATCATATGCCCAAAGCTATCGCAATTAAAACACTGAGGAGGGCGTGCATTCTGGGTTTGTGGGGTTTGTTTCTGAGGTGGTGTTCCCTGCGTCGGCCTCGATTTATAGGGTTGTTGTTGTTGCTGCTGTTGGTGTTGTTGTTGCTGCTACTGAATGTAGTGTATGGGGGTCTCTCTACCCTTCCGGTAGTTCTGGCTTGATAAATCTGGGGAATGTTCTCTTGTTTTATTTATGGCTACACTTACTGGTTTGTCAATATTTGGACACGCTTGAAATCTCTTTTTAGGTGCCACGGGTAAGTTTTGGTAAATGGTTGCTCCTGCTATTAAGTATCTTTGTTTTGAAGTGAATGTAATGCCACATGCATTTTCTACGGCTCGAAGGGCTTTTCCTACGAGTTTATGTGTTCGTGTAATAAAATTATTTAAATCTTCATGTTCTGCTTTCTCCCATTTAGCTTGGAAGACAGCTTCTAACGTGGCTAAGGGTTGTGCAAGTGTTACGTCTTTGAAAAATCCTAATAAGTGTTTTTTAAAATTGTCCCACGTTGTAGCTTCGCTAACAGATGGAACGTACGTAACTGTATCATGGGCATTTCCCTCTTTAGGGTCAATAAACCTTTTAGTTTCCCTAATCTTTATATCATCATCGGTGATGTTTTCGCTTTAGAAATGTTGTTCTAGAGACTCAAGCCAAGGTCTTACGCGTAGTTCAAAAAAGTTATTATCTATGGTTCCCTTAAAAATTAGGACACTGTGGGGAAGGTTTACAAGTCTGCCTAATTTAATGTATGCTGGGGAAATGGTTTGAGACATGTTGGCTTGTGCTTGATCTGAAGTTTGCATATTTGGAAATATGTTTGAAGGGCGCGGGGTAGGTAGAAAAATGGGTGTAGGGGAATTTTCAATGTCAGAAAGCGCACCGTCTGAATCGCTCAAATGTGAAGGTACTGTTAATGTATTCTAATTTGGTCTGCTTGACCGATCTTAATCTATGGAATGATCACTTGAGTGGCTTTCCTAACTACTCTAAGAAATACACAAATAATGCACAACAATTTGTCTAACTAGGGAAAAAAAATTAAAAAATTGTAAACAAAATAAAAAATGTAAACAAAATTTCACTCGAATGTACGTGAATGTACGATAATATTATGACTGGCACATTAAATAAAATTATTCTATGCTAACTATAATAGTGAAAATAATTCGGTTTCAATAAAAAGAAATGTATCACGGGTGTATGGAATGTTCACTGTGTTTTTTGTTAAGGTAAAGATGCAGTTTCACGGCTCCATCTAAATTTTTTCCCCGCAGTCGCCGAGGAATACAAAACATTATTGTTTACGTTGCAGACAAGTGTTTTTTAATCTTCCGCGACTTTGGGAAAGAAATTTAGATGGAGCCGTGAAAATTACATTCGCTGCTCCATCTGTGAAAGTAGCAAATCTGTAAAACTAGCAGAAAAAATCAAGAATTATACCTAAATAATGCAGAAAAAAAACAATAATTATCACCAATTAAATAACTAAAGTTAATTGAATGCCCAGTTAGGTCAGTCGAATGTCCGGTTAGGTCAACTGTACGCCCTTGAAGATTGGTTAGATTAAGTCGTGATATTTTCGCTAACTAACGAAAATATCACGACTTAACCTAACCAATCGTCAAGGGCGTACAGTTGACCTAACCTGGCATTCAATTGACCTAACCTGGCATTCAACTGACCTAACTGGGCATTCAACTGATCTAACCGGGCATTCAACTGACCTAACCGGGTATTCAATTGACCTAACCGGGCATTCAATTGACCTAACCGGGCATTCAATTGACCTTAGTTATTCAATTGGTGATAATTATTGTTTTTTCCTGCATTTGGTGATAATTCTTGATTTTTTCTGCTACTTTTACAGATCTGCTACTTTGGCTAAATTTAACACAATCCTCTGTAACTAGTTTAAGCTCACTGACGGAACATCCAGTGCACACATCCATCATCAACAACGTTACACTTCAAACTGACGCATTTCCACCTCATTCACACATTTTATAGGCAAACGTGCGGCGGAATGGCACAAAGTAGTTCTTATTAAAAATATTAATAAAAAATACTTTACGGGGTTTTACAAAAATTTTACCGCTGCCATGGTCTTCAGACAGTCTCCAAATATACATATTTATGGTTTTTATGACTAAAATATCGGTATGCGTGGAGCCGTGAAACTGCATATTTACCTTTGTTAATTCTGGCTTGATACTAATTATTAACTGTTAATAATACTGACTTCTCAAATGTTTAGTAATTAATTTGAAAAAATGACCTGTACTTAACAAGATTCCTACAGCGAAATCCTTGGAGACGTGTCCTGAAGACGTGTCTTGCTGGCCACTTGTTCTTGGACGAAGAATGGGCGTGAAGAACTTGGAGTCGTGACACACCAGTCGAATGATGGATGTGAAAAACTGGTGGTCGTGACACGCTGGTCAACTGAATGTTGGTTCTAGTTCCAGGGTCTGGAAGACTGGAAGAATCCTGGCAAGGTCGCCAGTTGTTAACCCCTCCGTCTATGGCCTCGGTCGGTTCGAAGTTGACAGGGTTCTGGTTAGGTACCAGCTACTCCAGAGTAACAAATCCGTTGTTGCCACCTAACCAGAACCCCCGTCAACTTCGAACCGACCAAGGCTACAGACGGAGGGGTTAATATATATATATATATATATATATATATATATATATATATATATATATAAACAGGTCACGGGTCTTTTCCAAATGGATGACCCCAAGGGATTTAGCTGAAAATTTGTATGCTAATAAATTTTTATATTCTAATAACGAAAATGACATTATTTTCCTGAAGAAATATGCGCAACATACGAAACAAATTTCATTTATATGCGCACTAGTTTGCATGGCGCATGACCGTTATCTAGTTTACACCGCTCATGACGCCCGGATACGAGGTTGCTGTGTGGCCGCCGGTTAGGTCATCTGTACGCCCTTGACGATTGGTTAGGTTCAGTAGTGATGTTTTTGTTAAAACTAACAAAAATATCATGACTTAACCTAACCAATCGTCAAGGGCGTACAGTTGACCTAACCGGGCATTCAACTGACCGGGGGCAACTCGCAAGTAGATAGATTACAGCACTGCATTATCATATGCTCACACTAGAACAATAATATTCAGACTAAACTAGGTCTAAGCAGGCAACAAATAAACATTAATAACTACAACAAAAATTACTGTTTATGCGAGTTCGTATGGAGGAAAAGGTATGCAAATGAAGATTTATTTATTAAAATATTATTAAATATTGCAAATTTTAATAAATAAAGGATATTATCCGCGGCTTATTTTATAAAACCCACTACATAACTACATAATTTAGATAACGGTCATGCGCCATGCAAACTACTGCGCATATAAAGGCAATTTCTTTCGTGTGTTGCGCATATTTCTCCAGGAAAATAATGTCATTTTCGTTACTAGAATATAAAAATTTATTAGTATACAAATTTTCAACTAAATCCCGTGGGGTCATCCATTTGGAAAAGATCCAGGTCACAATGCGCCTCGGTGGTGTAGTGGTTAGCGTCTCTGACTACGAATCCATCGGATCCGGGATCGAGACCCGGTGACGGCAGCCGGCGCGCAGCAAAACCCAGCTGTTCATCCTTCCACACAATAAAAAAAGTGGTTTGTAGATAAATGGGTACCCTGGGTGGCCTAGAAGCTGGGCTGCTGGTGTGCGGGGCGTGGCTCTGATTCTACGTTAAACTGTAGGTCTAAGATGGAGTGAAAAGCTTGACCTTCGTCAGAATGAACAATTCGGAAGGTTAGCCAAAGTTTAAACTATGAATGCATCGATGAATAATATACATGTACAGTATATATATATATATATATATATATACACACACCGAGGTTTCTATCTGCATATTATCATCAATTTTAAAATTTTCTAAATATTTATTTCTTATATGAAATATACGCAGAAGCTGACAAAAAATACTTTATATATATATATATATATATATATATATATATATAATTATTTGTGTTTTGACCTTTGTAAGGATAGAGGAACCTTTCAAACGGTGGCTTCTTTTATTGCTTGAAATAAAGGCTTCGTTCTCTTGATTTAAAAAGACGTTTTTAAAGGAAGAAAAAAAAAAAAAAAGAGAGTAACGGATTTTTTTTTTTATTTACCTTTTCAAAATTATTCTTAAAAATAAGTCACAAAATGAATGAAAATGAAATGAAATGAAAAATGTAAATATATATATATATATATACAGTATATATGAAAAATTATTTCACGAAAGTGACACGTGAAAAATATTTATGATGAATAAAACCACGAAGGGGTTTGTGTTTTTGTGTTTCTTTTCCCTTCGTGGTTTTATTCATCATATTATATATATATATATATATATATATATATATAGTGTTTAATTGTGAAATTCATCCCATATATATATATATATATATAGAGAGAGAGAGAGAGAGAGAGAGAGAGAGTGTGTGTGTGTGTGTGTGGGAGAGAGTTTGAATTTCGGTGAAATTCTTATATATTAATAGTGTGAGTGGAGTCGAAAACGGAACGAAGATAGCCAGATGCCTTCCTTTGTTTGTCAACACATTAGAAACCTACCCCATCCCCCCCCCCCCATCCTCTTCTCTTACCCCATCCCCTACCGTGCCCTATTCTGCTCCCTTCCCCTATGTACCCTTAACGCATTCTACCCTCCCCCTTTACTTCTCCTATTCATCTTTCTATTACTCTCCCCTCCCCTCCCCATCCACCCCAACCCCCCCCAATTTCCGCCAATTAATCTTCCCCCTCCTCCAAATGGTCCTTTTTTTCCGTTTCGCCCCACTTTGTGCTTACTCATTGGGGTTCTCGGGGTCCGGTCCCAGAGTCCCCAAGAACGTCTTTCGCTCTCTGATCAGGAATGCGAAACGGTGCTGAATGAACGCACCAAACTAAACAGCTTCCTTCACACTACGAGCATTATCAAACTCATCGCTCACACTCATTTACCTCTGTACATATCGTTAACCCAAAATTTCATCCATATTATAATAATTCAACTTAACCCAAGTTAATATAATGTAATCTAACAAATTCTAACCTAACCCAGCCTTATTTAATCTAATTAATTACATCAAATATTAAAAGAACGTGACAGTGGGTCAAGCATTCTGTAAGGAGCCCGCACCTTAATTAAATAAGTAATGGAATGCCTTTCGGAAAGCTTCGATGAACGACCTGGCCCTTTCATCACCAAGGCCTTTCAAGCCAAAATAAGTGTTAGTTACCCTTGCGCATTCCCGTCTCCCTCGTCTGCTGATAACTCACACATCACACCACGAGCGGAACACTAAAAATTTTAGGTCAGGTTAAACGATTCTGATGGAAGGAATCATAAGTGTTCGAATCCCTTTGATCAAAGTTCTCCACACTTTCCACGTATAGCCTTATAGGCCTACTTTGATCGATCCAATTTTTCTGAAAAATTTGAAAATTTACCACTTTTTGAAAGGTAAAATTTTAAGGAAAATATTTATATGATATTTACCTCAATCAAGCATTGGACACACACACACACACACACACACACACACACACAGATACACACACACACACACACATATATATATCAGAAAACCGACACCAAATAATTATTCTTCTTGGTACAATATTAATATAGTACAGGGTGGACCGTAAGTTTCCATACATAGGAAAATTTAAACGTTTGTTTTTATGTTTCAGATACCCTAAGAATATGCGTTTGTAAGATCTTGTTTACTGATGAAGCAAATTTTTACGTCAATGGAGAGGTTAATCGGCAAAACATACGTTATTGGAGTAATGCTAACCCTAACTGGCTGAGTCCGACGAAGATGCAAGGTGCCGGTAAAGTGATGGTGTGGGCCGGGATATGGGGTGACAGAATTATTGGACCAATTTTTGTCAGTGGAAATCTTAATGCCGAAAGGTATCTTAACATGTTGCAAGAAGAGATTTTCCCATCCCTGCTAAACGAGGAAGGTAACTTCCCAGTTTACTTCCAGCAAGATGGAGCTCCACCTCATTATGGTCTTCACGTGCGTCGGTATTTGGATCAGCAGTTTCCGGATGCTTGGATTGGTCGGCGTAGTCCTGTGGAGTGGCCTCCCAGATCCCCAGATCTCACCCCCCTTGATTTCTATCTTTGGGGGCACTTGAAGGCCATGGTGTATCAGGAAAAGATACGAGACATAAATCATCTAAAGGAACGTATCACCAACGCCATTACAAGCATAACGTCAACTGTGCTAATGCGTGTTCATCAACAGTGGGGAACACGTATTGAAATGTGTTTTCAAAACAATGGCAACCATGTAGAGCATATTATATAAATAAAAATGGTTGTCCATAAAAAAATGTTTATTTTTCCTATGTATGGAAACTTACGGCCCACCCTGTAGAAGCTGGAAGCTAATGATATATTTATATACTTCTAGATTTAATTGTGTGACTTTATTCCGTTTTGAATATATATATATATATATATATATATATATATATATATATGGCGCACATTAATTTTATTCATGTTATAGATGTATTGTGTCCACTGATGATGGGAGCAGTTACTTTCGAAATGCTTAGCATGTAAAAAAAGTTGTGAATTCAATATAAAGATATTGCCTATGTTTATATATATATATACAAGGTGTCCGGGCTTAAATGGCAATAAAATACATTTATAATGTTTTATTTTATTGCCATTTAAGCCCGGACACCATATATATATATATATTATATATATATATATATATATATATATATATTACTATATCCTGCGTAAATATTTCCGTATTACGAAATGAAAACAATGAAACAAGACCTTGAAACAATGGTGGTTCATTTTGTCTTATCCATACAGTTACAAGCTCTCTTAAAAAAAAAAAAAACCTTGACAGTTTTTGACAGTAAAACAATGGTACTTGAAATCTGATAAAACAGTTCAAAAAATGAAGAATAGGCAGAAATTACACATCCAACCAACCAATTTGCACGAAATTTCTTCGGTTCGGTGCAAAAATATCGATAGAAATCCGTTTCAATTTTTTAATGTTTTCAATTGATTTTACAATGAAAAATTTTTTTCCCATTTGTTTGGACGAACCAAAACAGACCGTTCAGAGAACCAAAAGAGAGAACCAAAATAGACCGTTGAGAGAACCAAAAGAGAGAACGAAAACCAACATATTTAAGTTAGTTCAGTCTCTCAATCTCATTAGCATTTCTGATACAGTAGTTAGCATCGTTCACTACGAATCCATCGGCCGAGTTTGATTCTCGTCACGAGCGGGAGTCGCGCAGCCCACCCAGCTGTTCATCCTGTACTGTTTTTTATTTGTATTAACATGATTTTTATTTACTTATAATGATATTTGTTATATCGAACTTACCGCAAACTTTAACGGTTTTTCTATATTGAATTTCCTTTAACTGCATACAATGCCTGTTTGACTCGGCAATCGTGTGTCTCCTTTTAGGCCTAACCGGCCCTAACATAAGGGAAAGCGAAAACTCGAAACAGATTTTATATGATTTTTATTCAGTTTAACTTTTGAAACACGGTGATTAAAGGTAGGGCGAATTAATTAAGTTGAATACGATATCGAAAGAGAGAGAAGTTAAGTTCGTCTAAGCCGACTATAACACTGGTCTATAAATTTTTAAAAAGTTTGTGCTTCGGAGATAAAATGTGTTTCCTATTATGGATTTTGGGGTGCTGAAAACGAATATGACCATAAAAACAGTCGATTGGCTACAGTTTCCAAGAAAATTTAAGTTACACATTTTGCGTATATGTATACCATATATTAGTAACATACCTGTATAATGCAGTCACTTATATTGATTCAACCCGTCGCTTCTTTGCTTGTCTCTTGTATTCAACTTCTGGAGCATCTCTTGTTATTGTCCAGCAGTAGTCTGCTAACAATGATGGACTCCATTTCCCCTGGTAGCTTTTCTCCACCGCTGAGATATCCTGGTGGAAACGTTCACCATGTTCATCGCTGACTGCTCCGCAGTTGGCTGAAAAAAATTCCAGGTGCGAATGGAGGAAATGTATCTTTAAAGACATATTGCAGCCCATTTTTTGATAGGACAACAGCAGGTTTTCCACCAGCTCTCTGTAATTGTCAGCTTTGGTATTTCCGAGAAAATTGGTTGCTACTAACCGGAAAGCATTCCACGCTGTCTTCTCCTCACCACCTAGGATGCTGTCGAACTCCTCATCTCTAAGAAGCTCGCGGATCTGTGGACCAACAAATACACCCTCCTTGATTTTTGCTTCACTGAGCTTTGGGAATTTACCACCGAGGTACTTAAAACCTGCCCCCGTTTTATCCATAGCCTTAACAAAATTTTTCATGACGCCCAGTTTGATGTGTAAGGGTGGTAACAAAATCTTGCTCGATTCTACAAGTGGAGGATACTGAACATTTTTTGTTCCAGGTTCCAATGAGTGCCGGAGTGGCCAATCCTTCTTGATGTAATGAGAAGTCCTAGCCCTTTTTATCCCATTCACACAGAAAACAGCAATACTTAGTGTAGCCCGGCTGCAGTCCAAGCACGATAGCAACAACTTTCAAGTCACCACAAACCTGCCACTGATGTTTGTCATAATTTATGCAGTTCAAAAAGTTGCAGTTTCATGTTGTCATATGTTTCCTTCATGTGGACTGCATGACCAACTGGAATTGACGGCAATACGTTGCCAACATGCAACAAAACAGCTTTTAGACTCAACTTCGATGAATCAATGAACAGTCTCCACTCATCAGGATTGTGAATAATGTTGAGAGCTGCCATCAGACCATCGATGTCGTTGCAAGCTACAAGGTCACCTTCCATGATGAAGAATGTGACAAAATCTTTTTGACGGTCACGAAACTTACACACTAACATTTTCAGCGAGGAGATTCCACTGCTGCAATCTGGAGCCCAACAGCTCTGCCTTACTCTTTGGCAGTTCTAAATCTCTGATAAGGTCGTTTAATTCATTCTGAGTTATCATGTGCGGTTTAGAAGATGTCAAGTTATAAACAAATTCAGGGTCTTGTGAAGTTGAAGGCTCACAAGTTTCGCAGGTTTCTTCATTCTCCTCATCCTCTGACTCCAGGGAGAATGAGTGTGGGGGCTCAGGAACGGGTAGTCTTTCGCCGTGAGGTACCGGGCGTATAGCAGAGGGTATATTCGGCTTTTGTAAAATCCACTTTTTCTTCTTGCAAATACCTTTCTTGACTGGAGGCAGCATGCAGAAGTAACAATTGCTGACATGATCTGTTGGTTCCCTTCACACATTGGCACTGCAAAAGGCATAGATTTCCTTTTCCGATTCAACCACTGGCGAAGGTTTGTTGCACAAGTATTGCAACATATGTGTGGGGGCCCAGCTTTTGTCCTGATCTCCAATCTTACAGCCAAAATAAAGGTGATAGGCTTTCCTAATCACGGCGGTTATAGCACGCTTTTGTGATGCAAAAGTCAATTCTCCACAAACATAACAGAAGTTATCTACACTGTTCACGCAATTATGAGGCATCTTTGTTCAAATTAGGCTGAAAAAAATTCAGTTTCAAAAGCAAACACTAAAAAGAGTTTGACAAGGGTGCACTGTATGACTTCCGCAAATGAACTGATGCTTTGGCGTAATATGTAGACGCCTGTGACACATCGACGCCTTGACTCTACTGCGCATGCGCGTAGTTATATTTTTTTTATTTTAATAAATTAATGTAATTACTAGAGACCGGAAGTTCAGGCAAAATGCCATAAATGCCCTTTTTTGCCTATTTTACTCATTTTTGGGTGAAAATGCTTTTTTTCGATATGAAGAGCCTAATTTGCCTATTCCACCTGTTTTGAATGAAGAGTTTCGTTTTTTTTTCCAAATTATCACATTTAACAACTTCTAATGATTAATTGGCAACTTCACTTCTCCAGATGTCGTACATATGGCAGCACTGCATATTTGTTTTCAGTCACTGTTTGTTTGCATGAGTGAGCACGTGTGATAATGTCTAAAGTTAAAGCATCTTCTTCTAAGAAACTAAATGATTATGTTCAGCAATTTGGAGCAGTGTGTTCTCCACTGACGGCTCTATATTATTCTGTAAAGCTTGTGAAAAGGCAGTAAATTCAGAGAAGAAATACTTCGTGATCCAACATATAGAGACAGCTAAACACACAAAAGTGCCGCTGACAAACGGAAGCTTGGAGGAGAGCAGTCATGCCTACTTACTAACTACGTTGCTGGCTCCAGCCGTAAGTCACAATTTTCAATGGACTTGTGCAAAGCATTTGTTGATGCTGGCAGTCCCTTGTGGAAACTAGAAAATCCGTCTCTGAGAAAATTCTTGGAGAAGTATACAAATGAACGCATTCCTAGCGAGTCGTCATTAAGAAAGACCTATGTAGAAGACATCTATCGGATTGTTATTCAAAATATTAGAGATGGAGTTAAGAACAAGTACATTTGAGTATCAATAAAGGAGACAACCGATTCTGTTGGAAGGTTTGTTGCCAATGTAATAGTTGGAACTGTGAAGAGTGACCAACCCTCAAAAATCTATTTGTTAGCATCAGAGCTACTTGATAAAACAAACAGCTCAACTATTGCTCAAACTTTTACCAAATCACTTGCATTACTATGGCCTGAAGGAATAAAGCACAATAATGTTCTTCTCTTCATAACTGATGCAGCTCCATACATGAAAAAAGCAGCTGGGGCTTTAAAAATTCTTTTCCCCAGAATGCTACATCTCACGTGCTTAGCTCATGCACTCCACCGAGTTTCTGAAAAGGTACGAAGATTATTCTCTGATGTTGACAAGATGATTTCAAATGGAAAGAAGGTATTTCTCAAAGCTCCTTCACGAGTCCAGGTTTTCAAGGAAAAGGCACCGGGATTAGCACTGCCACCTCAGCCAGTACTGACAAGATGGGGAACTTGGATAAATGCCGCACTTTACTATTGTAAAAATTACAACACAGTACAGAGCATTGTAGAAAGTTTTGATGAAGAGGATGCATCTTCTATCAAGATTATGAAATCTCTCATGCAGAAGTCATTGCAAAATGATCTCGCATTCATTAATGCCAACTTTTCAAATTTACCACTTGCAATAACTTCACTGGAAGAAAGAAACCAAACCTTCGTAAATGCATTGGGCATTTTTATAAACGTAGTTGAGGAAATTAATCAAGTTTCGGTGCCACAGGTAAAATTGTCCAGCAGAAGTGTGAAAAAGTAATTTCAGGTAATGCTGACCTAGCTCAAATCAAGAACATTGCAAAAGTCCTTGAAGGAGATGGTGATGTAGACGTTTCAAATCTAAACTCAGAAATTATAGCATGTTTTAAGTATGCACCAATCACATCAGTTTTTGTTGAAAGATCATTTTCCCTTCTTAAACACTTGCTAACTGATCGTAGACATAATCTAACGTTTGAAAATTTGGAAAAAATGCTTGTTGTAATGTGTAACCAATCAAATGAATAAAGCTATACTTCATAGATTTATTTAGCATTATTTTATTAATGTATGGAGATGTCTTACCTATAGTTTTAGCTCATGTTATTTAATGAATTTCGATTTAAAAATAAATGCCTTTTTTTGCCTATTTCCATGTTTTATTCTGCCTTTTTGCCTGCCTATTTCACTGTTTTTTAGTGCCTGAACTTCCGGTCTTTAGTAATTACATTGCATTTTAATAATTTTAAATTAGGTAAGGTTAAGTTAGGTTAGTATTCCATTTATATTAATATCAAAAACATTATGGGAAGCAATATGCTAAAATGATCCAATCTATTTTTTAATAAATAATTTACAAATAAATAATGTAATAGATAAATTTAAAATTACATTTTATTGTATATATATGTATATATTTACATTAATTTATTAAAATAAAAAAATATAACTACGTGCATGCGCAGTAGAGTCAATGCGTCGATGTGTCACAGGCGTCTACATATTACGCGACAGATGCAGTCCAGTTAGTAGGGTGCAGGGTTGCCTGATATCTTTATAAATAGAGCCAATTGGCAATTTTAGGCATCATTTTCGTATTCAGTGGCCCAAAATTAGTAAAGATTGACTACTTTTATTTCCGAAGCATTTTGGCTGTAGACCAGTGTAATTAATGGAATTTACATTAAACCAACACTATGAAACAGAGCACATCTTACGATCACGAATCTCAGCGAACACCTATTTGAAAATGAGGCGCAGAGCTGCCAACTGTAATTTTTAAGGCTAACTACTAGGACATGATTAATTAATAATTTTTAGGAAAAAGTGATGAATGATGAAATTTTCTAATTAATCAATTATTAACTGATTAAAAATGAATAAAAATTAAATACTTCTGAAAAGAGTAAGAAAGAGCTTTATTGTTTCTGTTGCGTGAGGTAAGACCGAAGAAAACATTTTGCTCAAACATTTAGTTTGCTTTAGTTCAAGAAATCAGGCATGTGCAGATTAAACAGTTTATACTCATAAAAAAGTGCCAAATTCAAATGATAAATTACGAAATTTAAGGTAAAATGATGCTGAAATTATTAGGAAAATTAATCATTTCCCATCATTTTCTAAAAATATTTTTTGATTAATTAATTACTAAATTCGAAACAATTATTATCTGATTAATGATTAATCAGAACCATGGCCTACTAACTACTCTCTGTGCATACCAATTGTAATTTTTAAGACTACCCACTCTCTGTGCACACCAACTGGGATTTTAAAACTAATCTCTCTCTCTCTCTCTCTCTCTCTCTCTCTCTCTCTCTCTGCAGTTAATATAAAAAAATTCTAATTCATAATCACATCAAATTGCATTAATTAACATTTACATTAATTCCGTTTATTACAATCCTTCCTTTGTTAGTACATGAATGGACCATAAAAATCCCAAAAATGAGGTGGGACACTGCAGAGGGGTCAAACACATGTCGATCACTGCAGAGGGGTCAAACACATGTCGATCCTGAAGATTGGTTCAAAACCCATGAAACAGAAACAAACAAACAATATATATATATATATATATATATATATATATATATATATATATATATATATATATATGTGTGGGAATGAACTCAGAATGGTCCCCTGAGTTTTTTATGATACACACAGACAGTGCATGGAACAAGGAACTCTTCTGGGATAATTAAATCCACTATAGTCCGAATAAGTAATGGTAATGACAAATACCATAGTTTTTCTTTTTATGATGCTAGCCCGACGTGGGCAACGGGTCACCCCTTTATCTTTTTCTTTGATGCATTCATCATCTGACGTGAAGCGCGAGTCTTTTGCTTATATTGAGGTTCTAAATGTAGCATGGCTAGGTGCTTTAAACCCTAGATCCATGTCCCAAAGCTGGATCCTGTCTGCTTTGCAGATAGCTGGTGAGGGAAGCTATATTTATGGGACCTCTTTGCGAGTGACCCGTTGCCCACGTCGGGCTAGCATCATGAAAAAGAAAAACTATGGTATTTGTCATTTACCATTACTTATTCGGACTATAGTGGATTTAATTATCCCAGAAGAGTTCCTTGTTCCATGCACTGTCTGTGTGTATCATAAAAAACTCAGGGGACCATTCTGAGTTCATTCCCATCTTGAACGGACATGTTATGTGGCTTGAAAAGTGGACGTCTCAATTCTGCCAGTTGAGGTTAAGTTTTGGTTTTTGGCTAAAAATATAATAGTTACCCCTTTTTCTTTTTCTTTGATGCATTCAATCTGACGTGAAGGCAGCGAGTCTTTTGCTTATATTGAGGTTCTAAATGTAGCATGGCTAGGTGCTTTAAACCCTAGATCCATGTCCCAAAGCTGGATCCTGTCTGCTTTGCAGATAGCTGGTGAGGGAAGCTATATTTATGGGACCTCTTTGCGAGTGACCCGTTGCCCACGTCGGGCTATCATATGAAAAAGAAAAAACTATGGTATTTGTCATTTACCATTACTTATTCGGACTATAGTGGATTTAATTATCCCAGAAGAGTTCCTTGTTCCATGCACTGTCTGTGTGTATCATAAAAAACTCAGGGGACCATTCTGAGTTCATTCCCATCTTGAAACGGACATGTTATGTGGCTTGAAAAGTGGACGCTCAATTCTGCCAGTTGAGTTTAAGTTTTGGTTTTTGGCTAAAAATATAATAGTTACCCCTTTTTCTTTTCTTTGATGCATTCAATCTGACGTGAAGGCAGCGAGTCTTTTGCTTATATTGAGGTTCTAAATGTAGCATGGCTAGGTGCTTTAAACCCTAGATCCATGTCCCAAAGCTGGATCCTGTCTGCTTTGCAGATAGCTGGTGAGGGAAGCTATATTTATGGACCTCTTTGCGAGTGACCGTTGCCCACGTCGGGCTAGCATCATGAAAAAGAAAAACTATGGTATTTGTCATTTACCATTACTTATTCGGACTATACTGGATTTAATTATCCCAGAAGAGTTCCTTGTTCCATGCACTGTCTGTGTGTATCATATATTATATATATATATATATATATATATATATATATATATATATATCGCCTAGGTGGTGGTGTGGTTAGCATCGTTGACTACGAATCCATCAATCTCGGGAATCAAGACCCGGTGACGGCAGGCGGCGCGCAGCAAAACTCAGCTGTTCATCCTTCTACACAATAAAAAAATTGGTTGATAGATAAATGAGTACCATGGGCTGCTGATCGGAAGGTCGTGAGATCGAGTCCGGGCGAGGACTTTACAATTTCTGACCGCCGGTGGTGGGACGTGGTTCGGATTCCACGTTAAACTGTAGGTCTAAGGTGGAGTTACAAGTTTGACCTTCGTCAGAATGAACAATTCGGGCGGAAGCAAAACCAACGTTAACCAAGGTTATCGCCCAAGTTATGAGCGCCAATTATATAGGCTACTTAGTTGAGGCAAGTTTGTAGAGCCTAATTGTGTAGGCTACCAATATAAAGATAGGCTGCGGTAACACCAGTACACATTTGAAAACTTGTCGATCGATTTTTACAAACTAGTTGGTGATTCTATATAATTTGAGTGCGCTGATCTAAAAAATATAGTTAGTTTTCCTTATCACATATGGTTTTCTTACTACAGGGTGTGTCATAAATCCCCCATTTATCCCCAAATGTGAACCATCTTATCGAGACCAACATTGGATTGCACATGCTAAACCATAAATTTTGTTGTTATAGACTACAGTAACGTTTACATAATAATGTAGGGTAAATATATATAACAACCAGTCCCGTTCCCAGCAAAATACTCTCTCCCCTCCCATCAATGGGCGGTTAACATTTGGGGACAGATGAGGTATTACAACACCCCTTGTAGCACGAAATCTTTAGGTGATAGAGTAAAACCTAATTATAGCAGAATTAAATAGCTCCTAGCTCTTGGACAAGCATATTGCTTGTTTATGAAAGAATAAAAAAATAACTAAAAGAAACAAAATATATTTACCTTCTTTACTTGCAAACATTTCAGGACTTATTCCAAAAACTTAAGACTACGAAGGTAGATCTGACTAATGACGACTAAACCGGTGCTTCTATGTTTTCTTATGCTGTGCGTTAGGCTGATCTCGTTGCAGACACCAGCAGTAATCCGCCATCATATTTGTATGCCATCTTCCTTGATATCTTCTTTCCATGGTTTTGATGTCCTGGTGAAATCGTTCCCCTTGCTCCTCACTGACATCTCCGAGATTTTCGGGAAAACGGTCAAGATGCGAAAATAAGAAGTGAACTTTCAGGCTCATGTTGCAGCCTAAGGCGCAAAACTTTTTAAGCATATTTTCCACCAGTCTTTCATAATTTTGGCTTTTGTAGTTTTCCAAGAAGTTTTCAACAACATCTTTGAAACCAAGCCATGCTTCTTTTTCTTTATTGGTCATTGTGTTCAGGAAATGATCGTCTGTCAATAACTTTCTAATCTGAGGACCTATAAAAACACCTTCCTTTATTTTCTCGTAGCTAATCTTTGGATATTTTGAACAAATGTACTTGAAACACTCACCTTCTCTATTCAATGCTTTGACATACTGCTTCATCAAGCCTAACTTAATGTGCAAGGGTGGTAGGAGGATTTTATTTGGTTCAACTAGATGTTCATGTAAAATGTTCTTTGATCCTGGGGTAAGATTCTCTCTAGGAGGCCAAGTTTTCCTCTTCCAGTGCTGGTCACGTGCTCGACTATCCCATTCGCAGATGAAACATGGCATCTTAGTGTATCCTGATTGCTGCCCAAGTAACATGCAAAGGACTTTGAGATCCCCACACAATATCCATCTGTGATTTTGAAACTGAATTTTTTCCAGAAGCAGTTTCATGTTATCATAGGTCTCTTTTAAATGAGTAGAATGGGCCACTGGGATTGATGCATATTTGTTACCGTTGTGCAGTAACACTCCTTTTAGACTGGTTTTAGAGGAATCTATAAACAACCTCCAGTCACTGGTTTGGTATTCGATGCCTAGCTTGCACACTAATCCTGTGATGTTCTTGCAAAATACCAAGGGACCATCTTCTTCGAAAAAATGCACGAAGTCTTTCTCACGATTTCTGTACCAAGCGAAGTATGTGTCGGATGCCAATAAATTGTTCTCCTGCAATCTAGACCCCAAAAGTTCTGCAGAGTCCTTAGGCAGATTCAAATCCCTGACTAAGTCATTTAGTTCGGCTTGGGTTAATGGTTTAGGAGGATCTCGGTCAGCTGTTGGCTGTTCATAAACATCATCATTGTCTGGATTTGGAGCTGAATCAGAATCTGAATTGTATTGATCCAGACTCTCGGGTGGGCGGGGAATAGGAACTTCTGGACCATGGGGTACCGGCCTTATTGCAGATGGAAGACTTGGGTATTGAAGGCTCTCTTTATTCTTTGCTTTATAACCTTTAACATTGCAAGAACAGAAGTAGCAGTCGTCGGTATGGTTTCTAGGCTCGCGCCATACCATAGGGATCCCAAATGGCAAACTTTTCTTTTACCTTTGCTCCAATTCCTTAGTGCCGCAACACACGTAAGACAAACCTTGTGTGGAGCCCAACTTTTGTCTGATCTCCTAATTTAATTCCAAAATAAGCATGATAAGCTCTCTTAATGAAGGTCGTTACATTTGTCCTTTGTTTTACAACAACATACCGACCACAAATATAACAAAATATGTCTGGACTATGGGTACATCCTCTAGAAGCCATTATTAAAATTTTAAAGACGTAATGTTAGAATTATGTATCTGAAAAATATGAAAAAACGAAATTAATTAAAGATAAAAAGGTAAAAAATTACAAACCGCCCCAAAATTGTTTTGCTAATAACTTTAAAACTGTGGGTGATAGAAAAAAACTGGTAGCATTTTTTAATTCAGCGCAGCGAACTGCTTCAGAATCACAACTCAAAATAAAGAAATCGATTTTCATGCAGACTGGTGTAATTAATAATTAAACAGGTTGTCGAGGTAATAACTAATTAATATTTTGGGATCACCACTTGATTTATCAATCAACAAGGTAAAAGAATAGACTGCACGGCTTTTTCCTTTAATTAACAAACTTAATAATGCAATGATTAATAGAGTACGGTACATACAACACAAAATGCAATGACTAATACAGTACAGTACATACGACACAAAATGCAATGGTTAAATCAGTTACAAATGGCTTCTTCTGTGCTGAATTAATTGTCAGTATGAATACACAATGTCAGATACAACAACAGATTATAAATTACATTAAATTGTATCATACAACACAATAATGATTACTAGCTGGATAAATGACACACAGTGAGAATTCTATGCGCAGACATAAAGAAAGCAAAATGTTTACATACGTGCTGAGGCAGATGTAGTCTGAGAAAGAGAGTCTACAATCAGGGCCGCATTTAGCGGGTGGTGCACCGGGCAAATGTCCAAGGCCCCGCGCCCGATGAGCCCCGCAAATTTCAATTGAAAAAATTTAAACGTCACGTATTTGCCATCTGCGACGAGTTTTACTTTTTCCGGCAGGCGGCATGGCATCAGGCATTCTAATATCCGCTTTGATGGTGTTTAATTTGTTGTTCTTGTTAGTGTTACTCATTTCTAATGTTGTTACTAACTTACTTCTTGTTGTTTCTGTTGCAGATTCATGATTTATGTTCTTATTGTTGGCATTGTAATACGTACAACATGGAAACGAGCCGTGACCGGGATCAAAGGAGGAAATATAAACCCGGTAGTAAAAAGCGTAAGGATAAGAAGCGCGGAGAAGAGTTTCTTGCGACGGTGCCGAAACTGACTAATTGGATTAAATCATCAGCAACTAAGTCAGCCCCTTCAGCAGGCTCACCAGCTGCCTCCGCTACTTCAGCAGCTGCGTCTTCAGAAGACCCGTCTACGTCAGTGCGTTCAGCAGGCCTACCAGCTTCAGGACATGCAATTAATGACATTGGTTTGTGGCCATAATTGCTGACCGATGACTTTAGAGAGTTCTGGATAGAGCGGGGAACATCAGATTGCCGAAATTATGACAGCGACTTCAGTAACTCTTCAACTACTGAAAGTGGTACGACACGCCGATGTACGAAGACATTATTTGTTAAGAAACATAGCCTGACGAATGAGAGGATTGAGGTGTCATGGCTGTGCTATTGTGAGTCCACAGGCTATGTTTACTGTTTTGTCTGTAAATTAATGTCGAGGGCGGAGAGCAAGTTCACAATCGGGTTCAACGACTGGAAGCATGGTAGACAATCGGTCGAAGCACACGGAAAATGTGAGCAACATATGGAGTCGATGAGATATATGTTGGTTAGAAAGTCTGTCTCCGGCCGTGTTGATTCGAAACTGGTGAACCAATTTGAAAAGGAGTGCAACTACTGGCAGGAAGTTTTGCGGCGGTGTGTCGACGTTATCAAGTATATCATGTCACGAGAACTAGCAATTCGTGGACACGACTCCCGTTTCGGTTCACCAAACAACGGCAACTATTACAGTATGACAGTTTTCTAGCTGCGCATATAAGCGAACATGCCAACAAAGGTAGCGGACACATCTCTCTCATTTCATTTGCGAGGAACTCACTATTGATGGCCAATAAAGTACTTCAGACGATTATCCGAGAAATCCAGCAGTCAAAATATTACTCTCTATCCGTCGACTCTACGCCTGATGTTTCCCACACCGATCAACTGTGCTTCGCCGTCCGATATGTGGTTGAGTCTGGGTCCGTCGAGCGATTTCTACAGTTCATACCTATGAACACACATACAGGGAAAGGAATCGCCGACGTGGTCCTCAACTTTCTGGAGACGCATGCATGGCATTCGAATTGGAGACAGCAGAGGACAGTCTTATGTTAACGAAGCAATATGGCAGGGAAATACAACGGCATAAAGAGCCACATCAAGTCAGAATCTCCGTATGCTGAGTTTGTGCCATGCATGTGCCACTCACTAAATCTTGTGGGTAAATCAGCAGTGGACAGTGCAGCCGTTGAATTGTTTATGCTCATTCAGAATGTCTACACGTTTTTCGTCTCTTCGACATACCGAGGGCGTCGACATGTAGAAGTTCTCGATAGTAGTTCCCGTAGTGAGAAACTAAAGGTCGACAAAGGTCTCTCGAATACCCGCTGGTCAGCCAGATCAGATGCCGTCCAATCTTTAACCGAAGGCTGCGCCGAGAATATCGTGGTACTGGATGAGCTAGCAGCAGATACCAGCCAAACTGCGGAAGCCAGGATCGAAGCCAGGGGATTGTCTAAACAGCTGCAACAACTCGAAACAGCCATTTTATTGGTTTTATGGAACACTATTCTCGAACGATTTCAAAAAACGAATGCATCTCTGCAAAAACAAGGAATGTCGTTAGACTCAGCCACCCTCTTGCTGAAATCACTACTGCAATTTGTTGAAGATTTCAGATCAAGATTTGACGAATTCGAGGACCAGGGCATCGGAAAGTGTGGTCATCGAGTATATAAGGAATCGACTCAACGCACAAAGAAGAGAAAGCGCCATCATGACGAAATCGGAACTGCCGAAGATACGAACCTGACACCACGAGATTCATTTCGGACCACTGCATTTCTACCAATAATTGATAAACTGTGTACCACTCTGAACACTCGTCTAGAAGCGTACGCTCTCCTGCAGAAAAGATTTGGATTTTTGTATTTCCTTCTAGTCCTGGACATCGACAGTCTTCGACGGTCAGCTGAACTGGAGAGAAAGAGTTGGTAACAGAAGTTGTGCAGTTCGCTGCCCTAATGAAACTCACCGAAAGTGAAACAGAATCCCAGACGGAACGTGAAGACATGCGCAACAGATTTTATCGGCATATGAACACAAACGAACTGAAAGGAACATTCCCAAACATGGAAATAGCAATGAGAATATACCTGTGTATGTTTGTCACGAACTGTTCTGGTGAACGTTCATTCTCAAAACAAACTGATCAAAAATTACCTTCGCTCCACAATGGGCCAGGAGCGTCTTTCGTCCCTGGCGCTGTTGAATATAAAGCATGAGGTGTTGCAGTCGGTGAGTTTGGAGGACACTATCATGCAGTTTTCCAAACAAAAAGCCAGGAAGCGTCCTATGTAATATTCATTACAAATCTACAATCTATCTACAGTACAGTAAGCTGTACAGTTTAGCTGTTTATTAAGTGCATTACAACTGTGTAGCTGTTTATTAAGTGCATTACAATAATTGTATAGATGTTTATTAAGTGCATTACAACTGTGTAGCCTACTAGTGTAACTGTATACACTGTATATGTACATAGTTAAGTTATAGTCTTTAATATCACATTAATAAGCCGAATGGCTTCCGCATGTGTGTTTTGTGTGTGTTAAAAAATATATGTTATGTGCATTACAAAATATTGTCATTCATTAACACTAAAATAATACATCCCGAGAAATAGTTTGCCCAAGGCCCCGCACACTGTAAATGCGCCCCTGTCTACAATCACTGAGTGAAAGTATCATGCGAAGGACGCATGAGGGCCTATAAGCAAGAGGTGTTTTCTGTCGCACGATTGCTGGAAAACTGACCTAAAACTTCAACTGTTAAATCTTGAGGAATCTGAGATTTGTTTGATTCCGCTATTTGTGGCTGTCTTTCCTCTGGTTTGGTTGCTTCAAAATTCTTTGGTGATGGTCAGCGTGCGAAATTCCCGCTGGTCCGTTGATCTGAAACCAGTTGTTTTCACATCGGATCAGTAATTTTCATAAGACAGCTGATCCGAGTGGCCAGCGATGTTTTAACTTAAAGCACTCGGACCAGCTGTCTTATGAAAATTATTGATCCGATGTGAAAACAACTGGCCTCGAGCCAACGGGACAGTGGGAATTTCGCACGCTGGTGATGGTCTTGGTTGATTTTTAATGGTCATCCTTTTAGTTTAATTTTCTTGAAGTCTTCTTACGATATCGTGGAAGTGTTTTCGTGAGGTTGACCGCTGTTTCAGGTCTTGGTGAGGTATGTTCCTTAACATAAAAGGCGTCTCTTGTCGTAACCTGACAGTGGTACCTAGAAAATATTATTCAGTATAGATTTCTGCTGGTAACGGGAATTTGTGGCATCAACAATAAACTGTAACGAAACTGCGTTTCTTCGTGTTTGCTCAGGAAATTCTTCAGACATCTGGACCTCATTAAGAATAGTGTACCAAGAGGAAAAACCTTCGTGAGGGTGACTTTTTATACTGCATTTGATACGCACATCAGAAATGTATTAAAACTGTAGACTTCTTTCCTTGTGAACAGACGTGTTTTATCGAGTGTCCAGTGTTACCAATTGAATAAGTGGTTTTCGTTGAAGTGTCTTTAAAAAAAATAGTGTTTGGTGCATTCTTAACTAAATTACGTCGTGTTACTAATCATTCATTAAGGAATATATTTAATTTATTGACTTTATTAATTATTATATTATTTGATTAAACCAACGCTAGTGCACGTGGCTTGCCTTGTTTGCTTCCCGAATCTATTACTAAACGAAGTTTCATAAGGTTGAAATTCCCTTGGTTTGCATTTTTTGTTTTTCAAATCTAACAGAAAACGAGGTTTCATAAGGTTCATTTTCCATTCCTTCGGGGGATCAAGTAGAGTGTGGTCACCCACCGTGGGAAAAAAGGAAAAAAGTCGGTCGAATAGCGGACAGATAAGTTCTATTAATGCTTTTTCATTTAAAGCTCTTTCGTCAGTAGCTTAATTATATATTCACTTAGTATAAATTTGTGTTACAAGAACCTGTTTCTGCATTTCAAGAACATTTTTGCGGGTTTGAGCAGGTGACGGCACAATAAGCACGCGGTAGACCTACGTTGTAATTTATTAATTTTCAAACGCTCGTTTTTTTGTTTTTTGTTTTTTAACTAATTAAGAGCATGGCACCCCCGTCAAGTACTTGCAGTGGCTGTGAAGGGAAATTTACCGCTTACGCGTTTACAATGGCTAATAATAATGAACAGTTAGTTTGCAGGTGGTGCTCAAGCATGGAAGTCCTGACGAACGAGTTAGAACGTAAGAGGGAGGCCAGAGTGAGGCTTGAAGAAAGCGTGATGCTCCTGACGGCAAAATTAGAATCTCTTGAGACTCCAGTTACTACCCTTCCTGCCTCAGTTTGTACTAATGAAAATGAAAATGAAAATGAAAAGGTTTATTGGCAGACTATAGTCCATATGACAAATATTATTAATACAATGACAGTTCATATACTAAGGATAGAAATATATACAATTGATTAGAAATAATACTGCACTGTCGAAATTAAGTGGAGCTACAGACAGACGTTTTCGTACCAAGAAGTCCATAGCTTAGAGGATAAATGGCAGGACTCATGGATAGCTTAGATGATCGGGTTGGTTGATTTTTTAAATCTTTGCATTAGACTGTGTTGAGCACGTCTTGTTACCTCCGGGAAGCTCGGGACATTGCGGGTAGCAAACATTTGCGAAGCTGAGCATCTCGGGGGTAATTTATGTAAGTCTAAAAGACCTGTTGTACAGCAAATTTAGGGTTCTGCCAGAACCTTTTTTATAATTCACCCAGAGTTGCCGACCGTATACTGTATATTACTGCAGAAAGTATGAAAGAGGGTGTCTTTAGCTTCACTTGTACAGAAACGAAAGTTCCTTATGGTCATATTCGCTTTAGCACACAGGCTTCGAGATTGTTTTCTTATATCCGAGTCATCACTCAAGGAGCTGGTAATAGTTTGACCCAAATACTTAAACTCTTGTACTTCCTCCATTACTTCATCATTCATTTTAAACCTTATATCAGCTGGCTGATTACAGCTTCTAGGATGCAATTGCATAACCTTAGTTTTTGTAACATTAAAAAGAATATCATGTTTCTCCGAATACACTTCGCACACATTTAGTAGCCGATCCAGCCCTTTAACAGCGGGACTTATTAACACCATATCATCGGCATAAACTAAGTTATTTATCCTTGTGTTATCTATACAACATCCTACTGTTGCCTTATTAAGTGAAGCAATTAATCCGTCAATATACACATTAAACAGCATAGGGGAGAGCAAGGAGCCTTGTCTCACCCCGCAAGAGGAGCCAAAACACTCGGATAGTACATTGCCCCGCCTAACAGTGAAAGATTGGTGGGAATACCAAAATTTCAATAAATTTAATATGTACATGGAAACCTTCCTGTCTTCTAGTTTTGCAAATAAAATATTGTGGTTCACCCTATCATATGTCTTACTTATATCAAGGAAACAGCTATAAATGGTTGAATTACTGTCAATGTATTTAGATATTGTTTCTTCAAGTACATAGATACACAGGTCAGTTGAGTGGGACCTTTTAAAGCCAAACTGATTAGGAGATGTCCATAGGAAATCATTTAATCGGAGTAACAAGAATTTTTCTAGTAGTTTCGAGAAGCAAGAAGCGACAGCAATAGCCTGTAATTATTGCTGGACAGAATGTCTCCGTACTTATTTTTGACCAGGGGCAAGATATATACCCTCATGAACTCTGCAGGGATATAGCTATGAGCAAGCATGGCTGATAGGAGCAATGATATATGCAGACATACTACGTCATTTGCATATTTTAAGTGCTCATTCGATAAGTCACCTACCCCTGACGCAGAACCAGTCTTTAACTCTTTAATTAACCTCTTTACTTCAGGAAATGATATCAAAATATTTTTTCCTTGTCCCTCCAACAATCGTTTCGCTGCAATCTATCTTAAGATTATCCCTACTCACACTATTAAGAATGTTAGAGTAGTGGTTTTTCCACAGCTTTGCAATTTCATCCTCCCCCGACACCCCATCGATTGTCGGAGGGAGGACATTTTTGACACCCGTTTGATTCTTAACAAATTTCCAAAATTCGTTATTATCATTATTTATGCGAGCTTCAAAGGCTTTTGATGCTCGAATAGACTCTTCTTCCTGTTTACATCGCCTTATGGCCGCCTTATACTGACCCCAACTTCTACACATATTTATGTATACTGGTCCTAATATGGGTCTACCATGAAAGCACCACAAATCATAGGCGTCTTTCGATTCCCTCTTCAGGGGGCCAATAAAATCATTCCATCCAGGAATAACCTTAGGATGATAGTTGTAAGATTTAATCGAGGGGCTTCCTGCTTCTCTTAACAGGGATATTATCTTACTATAATACCTATCTATGAGTTTACAGTGAGAGTCATTTGAGCAAGGATTATTACAGGCAAGGTGCAAAATTTCTAAATTATTAATAGTACTAATAGCGCTCTCTCTTCCCCTAGTTCCCAACCCTTCGTTTGAGTGCGTAATGGAACCCCCATTGAAAAAACCTAAGACTTGTCTACCAGTAATAACAAGCAATAAGTTTTCTGTTTTAGGTTTCGAAGATGCTGATGAACCGGAAATACGACTCGTTGGCGATTCCATTGTTCGAGGGCAGCTCGAGGAATTCTGTGGGAGAAACCCTCGTCGTAGGCGCCGTTACTGCTACCCTGGCTGGTGCAAGGGTGGAGGATATAACTAATAGTGTTGACCATTTTACAGACGGTATCACTGAGGACACAACGTATGTTATTCATGTCGGTACTAGTAACGTTTTAAATTTTAGATCGGAAGAACTGCTGGCTAGGTACAGGGACTTACTAGAGCGACTAAAGGAAAAACTAATAAGTCTGTTTTAACAGGTATACTTCCTCGAATTATCCAACGTAGCGATTTCTACAGCAAGGCGACCTATATCAACAATAACCTAAACTCTCTTTGCCAATAGGAAGGAGTGCATTTTGCAAATTTTTGGAACAGTTTCTACGGCAGGAAGGACTTGTTCCTCGGAGATGGACTTCATCTTAACGATGTTGGAGCTGCGCGTTTAGGAAGACTATTTCATAATACTGTCTCTTCTTTTCAGGCTGCCGTAACTCGAACAGTCCCAGCGTAATTTCCACAAATTTCCCCTGCGCTCGCGAAGGTGTCGCAATTACAAACAATTTGAAGGTTCTATCCTTAAATGCTCGTAGCCTACGAAATAAAATAAACTAATTTTTTTCTTTAATTGCTTGTAAAGACTATGATTTAATTGCGATAAATAAATCGTGGCTTAGCACTGAAACACGTGACTTTGCAGGGGAGTATCAAATTTTAGGTTATAGACTTTTTGTTAAAAACAGAATAGGTAGGCGAGGAGGCGGTGTTTTGTTGTATATAAAAGATAATATTGCGAACGTTATAGAAGTAAAGTACACAATTCCAGAACCGATAGATTCGACTACAGCAGAACTTAAATTGAACGATTTCAAACTTGTTGTTGCGGTTACATATAGGCCCCCTAATCAAACAGCTGATACGGACGAAGCGTTATATCGTGAACTAAAGAGAATAATAGGTAGTGAGCAGGCTTTAGTTATGGGTGACTTTAATTGCGCCAACGTGAATTACGATACAATGCAGGGAGACGCGGAAGGTAATCGTTTTGTTAATGTTCTCGAGGAAAGCTTTCTTATTCAAAAGGTTGGGGAACCTACGAGGTTGGACAGTATTTTAGGTTTAGTAATAACTACGGATGATAGGCTAATCACTGATCTTCAAGTAATAGAACCGTTAAGCAATAGCGATCACAATATGGTAGAGTTTGTCCTCTCAGTAAGTCACTCGAAACCAGCTAACTCGAGTAAAATTCCTAACTTCCAGCACGCAGACTTTTGTAAATTTCGAAATAAATTGTCACACGTCAATTGGGAAAACGTAATGGGGATCTCCAACGCAAAACTAATGTGGGAATCGTTTGAAACAGTATTTAGGACTATAAATGAGGAATGTGTACCGTACAAAATTAAGCGTGCGAAAGTAAACAACAAGCCCTTGTGGTTTACTTCTAGAGTAGGAGACATTATAAAGAGTAGAGATAGGGCTTATAGCCTACATAAGTGCGATAAAGACAATTTGTGGTTACGAAACAACTACATATCTCTAAGGCGTGAAGCGAAAAGTGTAATAAAAAAGTCCAAGCTCGAATTTGAAATCTCCATAGCTCGTGACGGTAAAGAAAACCCAAAGTGATTCTTTCAATACGTCAACAATAGAAATCCAGTAAAAAGTGTCTTGGGGCCGTTGAAAACTGTTAACGGAGAGCTAGTTTCTGAAAACAAGGAAATGGCTACCTTGCTAAACGAATTTTTTACGTCAGTTTTTACTATAGAAGATGTAACGAATATCCCTACGGTCATAGACATAATACCTTTTGATAATGGTAATATTTTGGATAATATTGTGGTTATTGAAGGGGAGGTAATGCGCTATATTGATAAAATGAAAATGCGTAAATCACCGGGGCCGGATTCCATATATCCCATACAACTAAAAGAATTAAAAGATAGCATTGTTGTGCCGCTAACAAAGATTTTTAATGCATCTATTTCTGAAGGGTGCGTACCAGATAATTTCAAGTTAGCAAACGTAACACCTATCTTTAAGAAAGTTCGAAAAATGTGCGGCGGGAAATTATAGGCCAATCAGTTTAACGTCTGTTGTAGGTAAGCAACTGGAATCAATAATTACGGATCATATAGTCGAACACTTAGAATTGCATAACTTAGTTAGAAATACGCTGCACGGTTTTAGGCGGAACAAATCTTGCTTAATTAATCCTTTAGAATTTTTTCAAAACGTGGTTGACGTTTACGATAGTCATCGGGCGGTTGATGTAGTGTATTTAGATTTTCAAAAAGCGTTTGACACCGTACCGCACAAAAGACTCATTGAAAAAAACTAAGGCTCATGGAATCAGGGGTGTAGTAATAAATTGGATAGAAGAGTGGTTGCGAGGTAGGAAACAGAGGGTGGTCGTTGATGGAGCGGAGTCGTGTTGAGCTAATGTAGCGAGTGGCGTTCCTCAGAGCTCTGTATTGGGCCCCTTGCTTTTTCTTATCAGTACAGTTTCAAAGTTTGCGGATGACACGAAGCTGGGTGGTAGGGCGATTAATGACGAAGATAGAGGTAAAATCCAGGAAGATCTGAATAAAATCGTTGATTGGTCAGTCACATGGCAAATGAGATTTAACGTCAATAAGTGCAAAATTTTACATAGAGGTTCGTGTAACGGTAATTTTGCGTATAGTATATCAGGGAAGGAGTTAACAAGCTTAGAGCAGAAAAAAGATTTAGGAGTTATAGTCACTGGCGATTTAAAAGTAGCGAAACAAAGTACAGCAGCGGTCAATAAAGCGAACAAAGTGCTAGGTTTTATAGCTCGGAATTTTGAGTACAAATCGCGCGATATTATAGTTCCTCTTTATAAATAATTAGTTCGACCCCATTTGGAGTACGTGATCCAATTTTGGAATCCGCATATGCGAAAAGAAACTCGAAAGGGTTCAAAAACGAGCAACTAAGATGATTCCGTCGCTTAGTCAAAGTCGTACGAGGATAGGCTTAAGGAGTTAAAATTGACTACACTCGAGACTAGAAGGCTAAGGGGTGATCTAATTCAGGTTTTCAAAATTATGAATGGGTTCGATAACGTAGATAGAGATAGCTTTTTCGAAATATCTCAGTATAATAGGACTAGAAATAACGGGTGTAAGTTGACAAGTAGATGGTTCGAGACAGCAGTTGCCAAAAACTTTTTTACGCATAGCATAGTAAATAGGTGGAATAGTTCGCCGGTAGAAGTAATTAGTAGTACGTCTATAAACATGTTTAAAAATCGATTAGACGCCTATGTTGATAGATTGGGTATAGTTTAAGATAGTAAAATTAAGGCTTTGTGGTTCGGAACCCACGTAAAATTGTAGGTCCCCTCCGCCACCACGGAGGACATGGACAATACACAATTATGAACACAGTTAGGTAGACCAGCCATGAGTTGATCCTAGGGTCTTTGTTGGTCTGAAACATTATAACATTATAACATATATATTATATATATGTGTGTGTGTGTATATATATATATATATATATATATATATATATATATATATATATATATATATATATATATATATACACTGCGTTCGCACTTATTAAGCAGATTATATTTTCTCCAATGTTTTCAAAAGTTTTTCCCCCGATTTCAATGAAATTTGTAGCAAATAATCACTATATATATAGCAGCATTGATGGTATTCATTTCGATAAAATATTTTGATAATTAAAATAATTATGTAATTTTATTGAAAAATATGTAAAATATTGTGTTCCGAATTATTAAGCAAGTATTCTATTTATGGATCTAAATGTTGAAAATGGGTAAGAAGAAGGATTTAACACTAACTGAGAAAAGAAAAATAGTCAAGTTACTCGCTGAAAATATAAAATCTATTGAAATTGCGAAGCAGTTTGGCAGAGCTTATCGAACTGTAAACAAGTTTGTAGCGGAGGGTACCAAACTGAGGCAGCGAAGTGATAGAGGAGCTATAAGAAAAGTGACAAGGCGGCAGATATCTGTAATCAAGCGCAAATTGCAAAGCATCCATTGTCCTCAAGTAAAGAGGTTTTTGAGCAGGCTGGCATACATAATGTACCAAGAACATCTCGATGTGGAATCCTCCAAACAATTGGCAAGACGTGTAAACCTACGATTCAGTCACCATTAACACCCAGGTACAAGAAGTAGCGTGTTGAATGGGCGCGTCAGTACGTGAAAACAGATTTTAATACTGTATTGTTAACCGATGAATGAAGAGCAACCCTTGAGGGATCTGATGATTGGTCAAGAAGATGGATTGCTAAGGGTCAATCTCTACCATGGAATGAGGTTTTCTTTTAGAAAGTTTGTGTAAGACTGGGCATTCATTTTTACACCATCAGGCACTCTGTATGGGACAGCTACTTCATTTCCTATCACTCCTGCTCAAAACATGACACTACCTCCACCTTGTTGGCGTCTTAATCTCGATGGTAGAAATTGGCTCTCAGCAATCCATCTTCTTGACCAAACATCAAGTCCCTCAAGGGTTGCTTTTCATATATTTTCAGCGAGTAACTTGACTATTTTTCGTTTCTCAATTAATGTTAAATCCTTCTTCTTACCCATTTTTACCATTTAGATCCGTAAATAGAATACTTGCTTAATAATTCGGAACACAATATTTTACATATTTTTCAATAAAATTACATAATTATTTTAATTATCAAAATATTTTATCGAAATGAATACCATCAATGCTGCTATATATATAGTGATTATTTGCTTCAAATTTCATTGAAATCGGGGGAAAACTTTTGAAAACATTGGAGAAAATGTAATCTGCTTAATAAGTGCGAACTCAGGTGTATATATATATATATATATATATATATATATATATATATATATATATATATATTCGTCTCTTGTCTATTTGTCTGTTTGTCTGTATTTTTGTGCAATTTTCAGAAATGTGTTGCTTGGCAATTTGTTCGTCTGTCAAAAATTACGTTAATGGGTTCCTTTTGAGAAGTTAAAGGCACTCCTAATCACACTTTTCTGCTTAGTTATACCGTTAGAATTTACTTATTTCCCTTATTTATTCGCTTATTTTTTAATATGTTATATAAGCTTATATTATTTCAACTGTATTGTACTGTGTATATATTATATATATATATATATAATATATATTATATAATATATATATATATATAATCATGCGGGTTGCTTCTACAGAGCTTCAATTTAATATTTAGGAGAAATCCAATGACAAGGAGAAATGTAAATGCCATGAAAAGTCTTCTTTAATGCAACGTTTCGAGCAATACGCTCATCTTTCATGGCATTTACATTTCTCCTTGTCATTGGATTTCTCCTAAATATTATTATATATATATATATATATATATATTGATTTAAAGGATTCACTGTTAATTTAAAAACAAAATTATACATTTGGAAAAGCAAAGGAAACTCCAGCATTTCAAATTTTGAGGGACTTAAAAAATAATGTAAGGGATTCTGAAGCTGTGTTGCTCGGGCAGGTTTTCACGAATTTCTTTCGTTTTTCCAGGGTGAAGAAAGTTGGAAGATTCTTACGAGAAACTTTAGACCCACAATACTGAGCATGCCGCTGACAACTTGAAAAGTGGATAACGGCCATACCATGCTGAAAACACCGCTTCTCGTCTCTTTGAACTGGTAGATTTGTTCTTGGACTGCGAGTGGGTGGTTGAGACTCAAAGACGTTACCGTCGTCGCTTCAACGTATGAACTGCGCTGACTGATAACACGATTCGCACCATTATTAAAAAGTACAGAGACAATTGGGACAATTCTAAATCAAAATAAAGGAGCATCGGGGAGGCCCAGAACCATTCCAATTGGGGCAAACATTTAATCTGTCTCGTAATCAGTGACACAGAATCCCAAGAAGCCTCATCGGAGACGGTCGGAGAATCCTGCTTATATTTAAAAATGTTCCCCTACAGAATCCAGGTGGTACAAAAAGCTGATTCCGACAAACTTGCTCAAGTGGACATGTGCACCTGGTTTAGCTGAAAGATAGATGAGAATGGAAACTAGATCAATAACGTGTGGTTTACAGACGAGACTCACTTTCATTTGGATGGTATAGTGAACTAACAGAATTACAATTTTGGGGAAACTGGTCCTCCTGAAGAAGTTGCAGAGAAACCTCCCCACAGTGTGAAGTGCACAGCTTGGTGCGCTCTGAATGCGAAGGGCCTCATCGGACATCTTTGGTTTGAGGACGATCAGGAACAAACCGTGACTGTCAACCACCGACTTGTAGTCCAAGAACAATTCTACCACTTTATCCTCTGTTCAGTTGTCAGCGGGATGCTCAGTACTGTAGAACTAAATTTCCTCTAAAGCATCTCCCAACTTTCCTCACCCCACCCTGCAAAAAAGAAAGAAATTCATGAAAACCTGCCCGAGGAACACATCTTCAAAATCAAAATCCCTTACATTGTTTTGACGCTTCCTGCATCCCATTACTGGGAATTATGTTTGCAAGAGAGATAATTCCGCTCTACAGCTTTCCTGATCATCAAGCAACTTCTACATGTGCACCTTAATTTCAGTGTCCTCGTACTGAACTTGAAACACCTGAGCACATTTCCATTAGCAACACTGAACAATGTTCCTGTGTAAATGCCCTGAATAACGGTATCAGGACAAAATCCCCCCGTGGACAAAATCCCCTCGCGGACAAAATCCCCCATGGACAAAATCCCCCCGGACACAACCCCCCCCGGACACAATCCCCCCGCGGACAAAATCCCCCTAAGGCTTTATTAAAAAAAGAAGAATACGACTGACTTTATTAAAGAAGAAAAATTAAAAACACAATAAGAATAAGAATAAGAATAAGAAAAGAGGCTTACAGAAACGGATTACAGAAACACGGATTACAGAAAAAATATCAAGATGACAATGATTTTGCCTTAAAAATTCGAATAATACCTGCTCTAGCTTTTGTGCCTCCAGAAAAAGTTGTTGATGCTTTTGAACAATTATACGATTTTATACCAGTGGAAGGTTTGCCAATTCTCGATTATTTTGAAGATAATTATATTGGAAGGCCATGCCGACGAGGACGAAGAGAACCCACTTTTAGCATTTCTATTTGGAATATGTACTCAAGAACAATTACAGAACTTCCACGTACAAATAACTCTGTCGAAGGCTGGCATAGACGCTTTGCATCTCTAACAGGATGCTCGCATCCAAACATATGGAAATTTTTAAAAGTTTTAGGGCAAGAAATAAGCTACCAACAGGCATTTATTTCTCAAATTATCGCTGGCTTGCCGACAGAACCGCAAAGGAAGAAGTATAAGTCTTCTTCTTCTCGCATTTTGAAAATTGTACAAGACTATAACAACAGGTCTATTTTTGATTTTCTTAAGGGAATTGCTTTTAATTTGTCTTTTTAAATTTTGAATTTTGTTTGACTTTGTGTTTTTAATTTTTCTTCTTCAATAAAGTCAGTCGTATTCTTATTTGTTTGCCCGGTTAGGTAATTGTACGCCCTTGACGATTGGTTAGGTTAAGTCGTGATATTTTTGTTAAAACTTTAATAAAGTCAGTCGTATTCTTATTTTTTTAATAAAGCCTTAGGGGGATTTTGTCCGCGGGGGATTGTGTCCGGGGGGTTGTGTCCGGGGGGATTTTGTCCGCGAGGGGATTTTGTCCACGAGGGGATTTTGTCCACGGGGGGATTTTGTCCTAGAAGCCTGAATAACAGCGTTTATGTTCTCTCATATCAGCCAGATTTTGAGGCTTTGTTGCATATAAACTTTTTATTTCATATAGCCCCACAGAAAACAATGAGGTTAGGTCAGGTGACACGTGCAGCCCAAGTAGTTGTAGTTAATCTGCGTTTCCCAATCCACTGATCAGGAAATTGCTTATTTGGGAGCTGTCGAACCTCAATTGCAAAAATGAAGTGGAGTTTTATCCTGTTAAAAGGTAATTTCATCGAGTAAGATGCTAAGGTAAGGTAAAATGCTGCAGCGTTTGATAATAATTTTACCCCATTGATGTCGTTACTTGACCGTCAGCAGTCAGCATCTCGAGGAAAAAGAAAGGCTCACTGATTCCTGTGGTCGAGAAAGCACACCAAGCATTAAGTTTTGGAGCATCTCGCTCATGTTCATGATATGTTCTTGATTTTCAAGTTCCCAGATTCGCCCATTTTGTTTGATAAGTTTCTCAGACACAAAATGTCTCCTTATCCCTAAGCCAGATGTCCAAAAGAGATGTCCAAAAGCAAAGTTTTGGAAATTTCCACCTTTTTTATTTTGATCCATATTACATAATCTACGCCCCATCTGGATTTCGTATTGATTCATTTAATGTCCCTAAGTATTCGTGGAATAGTAAAGTAATTTATGTTCAGTTCAAAAGTTACATGTCTGAAGGGTTTGGTTGACGAGTAGAAAGTGCTTCCTTGATCTTCTTCTATCTGAGCTGATCTCGGAAGTTCACTGCAAAGTTTGTCCATGACAGAACCGGTTTCAAGAAATTGTAGAATATTTTTGTGTGTTACGTATGGTTCTAGCGTCAGAGGAGCATCTATGTTGGACATTGAAATGACCTCCGAATTCTTGATGCACGAGTAACTGAGCCTAGAATATCCATCCAAATTACCATCATGCACCGCTATAAAGTTGAGTATTCTCCTGCTATCTGAAGCAAACCACTCAAAAGTTTTTATTAAAAAATATTCCCCACCACTTGCCTTTTAAAAGACTAATTCTCCTTATGCAATTTCCGCTTCGTGTAAAGACATAAGAAAAACAAATTATGTATGGACTTTTGAATCATTATATATGAAAAAATATTATTTTGGTTTTGTTTCTGGTCGAGTACGCCTCTCGCCTGAATGTAAATAGGAAAGAGCGTCAATTTTATGTAAATATAATTTTCACCGTCATTTTTCCTAAAGAAAAGGATCTTCCCCTCGAGCTTTTCTGCAGCAGCTAAAAATGTACCTCCTCATCCAATGCAGGTCCTTGCTGATGGTCCATTTTCCCGCGGGAAAGAAACAAGGCAACGAGACTACTTTAATTACTGCCGGAATAGAGTAATGGGAGGCAAAGGGGCACCATGAGGACACGCCGGAAACGCAGAACGGATAGGGAAAAACGATGCGGAAACGGATACAGGTGCATGGAAGAGTGCGAAAGGAAGGCGTGAAAGGAAGGTTTCAGGATGGATACTGGGAAGGTAAATTACGTGAATGGAATTTCATTTCATATTTGGGAGATTGGGAGCCTTTCCTCTCGCTTTATCTCACTTTTAAGTCTGACACTTCATTCAGCTATTATTATTATTATTATTATTATTATTATTATTACTATTATCGGATGTAAAATAAGAAACTCTCTCTCTCTCTCTCTCTCTCTCTCTCTCTCTCAAATGATTTCATGTAGAACAAAATTAATTTAATTTCACAATTAAGTTAATAAATATTTTCCAAATCAAATTTTAGCAAATAAATTCAACATTTGAATTTTGTTTTTAATTTGCCCCAAAAACTGTAAAACAGAAAGTTTGCAGCCCCTCCACTAGCCCTTGCAACCCCTTTAAATTTCAAATAAAAGCCGAGTCAATCCCATTTTATGAAATTCCAAACACAAAAAATAATTAATGTAAAGAAAAACCCGAAAAACAGAATTAAAAAACGGTAAATTAATTGAAAAAGAAATTTTACAATAATTCAATTATGAAAATAACGTTAAAATGATTTAAGACCGTTTTCTTTCAAGATATTTTTTATCACAAACTATTTTATTTTTATTATCTAAGAGGGGGTGTGTATAGCCAGGCAGATTTATTTACGTTTGGAGAAAGGCCAACTTTTTTTTATTATCTTTAATATTTTATTTTTTTTTATTTTATTAATTTAGGAGATTTGTAGGTTTTAAATGTTTCAATAAGTAGTCCCTTTTATTGGATCAACTTTACTCTCATTTTTGTTCGATCGATAAATGCTGACGGAAATGTTATCAGGTCAAACTATATATATATATATATAAAATAGTAGTTACCTTATTTTCATTGCTAAGTCATTTTAATTTCAGTGTGTGTAATATATATATGTATATATATATATATATATATATATATATGCAAAAATGCCCCCGGCCAAGATTAGATCCCACCACCTCTTGGGTAGAAGGCGTGGGTCAACCACGCTATGACAAGACAAAAGTTAGTACAACCAGGCGCATATTTCAACACCCGAAGGAATACAAAACACTTTTTCTCCCAGAAGCGTTTTTTCTACTACTAACCCCCGAGGGAAACGCAATTTCAGGAATCAATTGGGAACCACGAAGAAGGTGGCGCCGAAGGTGAGCCGATGTTGGTGGTGGTGGTAGCGTGCCGAATATACTGTACATGCGGTAATGTAGCCGAAGATGACTGTGACAGCGTAAATTACGACTGATGCGAGATGGTAACGTGGATAAACTCTAAGTATAGGTTGTTAGTTAAAACTAAGTTTCAGTACTAATTATCACTTTCACTTTAACTCTTCAACGACGATCGGTACAAATTGGTAGCGTTTCAAATACACGCATTCATAATTAATTTAGCCCTGCAAGAAATCCCGGCGTTAAAGGGTCAGTTTTCATTAAATTCACTATTTGATCTCAGTGAGTATCGCAACAGAGTAGACCTACGCATGAATACCTTATAAAACAAAGTAAATAGGTCACGGATGAAACGCATAAAGAAAACAACACTATTAAATTTAATATACTTTTACTCTTACGTTCACATCAAAATTAGACTGAATTACTTTTGATGATGCCAACACAGCCAAAGGACTAACCAGAAAAGTTTTCACGGCCAAGGGAAATAAATTGATTGACTTTAACCACTTAATTAAATTCATGATGAAAAGCTCCCTTTGGTCACGGCCTACGTTAAGAATATTCAATTTAGCACGAATAATGAATCGTTGAAGTATGAAGCAAATTCTGAATCAAGTGCTGGATAATGTGATGAGTCTCTGAATCGAATTTCAGTTTCAATATTCAATCTCCAATTTCTTCCCCATCTGCGTTCCGCGTTTTGTAGTCGTCTTCGAGAACATTCTCCTGAATCAAGTTGGGTATGAAATGATTTCGCGTATGCCAATACATGACGTTTCAGATTTACCTTTGCGCGATTGGTCGGATTTACTGGCGCCTTCATAGAAAACGTGACGTCAGTGGAAATAAAGGAGTGCTATCAGTTACACGCGAATCACATATTATAAGATGACTCAGCGCAGGCGCATAATGATACCGAGCGTTGCGCACTGAACAATGACGCAGTCACGTGACGCCCCTTGAACAGAGATGAGACTCCCGTAATCCTGCCCGAGGTGCGCGAATGAAGATGGCCTGCGTGACGTCATAAGTCAAAATGACCAAATGGTCTCTTCGTTTTCTAAATTTCTATCAAAGTTTATCCTATTACAGTTTATTATTCATTTATAAACATTCTCAATTTTAACTGCTAACACCCCTCTGCACTCGAGGCAATGCCACTATTTTATTCAAATCTCTAATGTAAGTAACACTGGAGACCCATAGATTGGATATCATGAGTGAACGGACGCTGCATTAATGTATGATATTTCATATATATAATATATATATATATTACGAACTATTGTGACGTATACGAAATTATTCTCTTTTTTTAACAAAGTTCAAGAGAAGACTGATTTTTGGAGGGTCTTGAATGGCTCAGTGGATGGAGTGGTTGAGTTTTGGTATACCGTAGAACTAGTTTCGATTCTTGTTGATAAATAAATAGAGTGGCGGATCTAGGATATTTCTTTGGGGGATCTGGTGTGCCTATATTGGTGCCCAGTATATAGCAGAGGAATACCACCTTTACCTAATGCACAAAACACATAATGTGGCTGCCCTGTTTAAGAGTGAGTAAGCACTAATTGGTTAAGAGAACACAGTCAGTCTACGATTCTTTTATTTAATGGCAAAGGTAATAAAAGGTAATTGAAAATAATAATAATAATAATAATAATAATAAAAAGCCAGTTTTTATTATGGGAAAGACAGTAAATCTGAAAAGATAAGAGGAAAGGGTTTTTCCCGTAAGGTGAGTGTTTAATGGGGGTTCGAGCCCCTTCAGCCCCCTCTGGATCTGCCGGTGAATAAATATATATTTATATATAACACGCTGAATACGAGTTAATGCCTGTATAATTTTTCGCTTATATTCATACAGGGTGTGTAATAAAGTGTTAAACTTATGAATTAAAATCCAAAAAGGTTTATAAATAACTTTTATATTTTACATAAACAAAGTATAAAAAATATATATTGGCAACGAATGAAGTTTCTATTTGGTCAATTATTTTTTCTTTTTTATTCTATGACGTCAATCCTGGGTATTTATACACTCTTTTACCCATTATTATTATTATTATTATTATTATTAATAATGATATTATCATTATTATTATATCAGATATTATATGCTGTCTTCCTTGAACAAATATACATGTCCTATTTAACTATATATAGTATACAGCTTCAATCGTTATAATATATATATATATATATATAGAGAGAGAGAGAGAGAGAGAGAGAGAGAGATCATGTATACCAATTTAGAGAATTCCCATGGCTTTTCCTATTTACATTTCAGACATTCCTATTTAATATTTGACTATTTACTCTTTTTTATTTGTTGTTTGTAAATAAATAAAGAAAAGGAACAAAGCGAAAAACAGATGAATTACAAAAGTTGTAAACACCTTTTTTTTTGGTTTCATTTCAATTTACAAAGAGGCGACATTGCGTGACTTCGTGAGCGACGTTTCCATGGAGAACTCCGACATTTCTTCGGGCCGAACTCGTCTGGAAAACAAAAACAAGACCCAAAGCGTTTTACCGTAGACTTTATTTATAAATCCGGCCCTACCTTCACCCCCCAACCCCGACCTCCTTCGCTCCCCTTCCTCGGATAATCTGCAACACGTGACCTCAAGAAACGATGGCTTTTGCGTATTTCAGCATTGTCAGTGATGTAAATTATATATTGTAAATGTAACTTATTCTGTAAAGTGAGAAAGAGTATGGGATCACCTGAAGATCCGTCACCCCAGCCTTTTTTAGTTAGCTTTATAAGGTTAACTAACGAAAATATCACGACCTAACCTAACCATTCGTCAAGGGCGTAGAATTGAACTAACGATTGGTTAGGTTAGGTCGTAATATTTTCGTTAGTTAACCTTATAAAGCAAACTAAAAAAGGCTGGGGTGACGGATCTTCAGGCGATCCAGAGTATGTATGTAACCTATATAACCTTTGGTTAGCTTCCGTCCGAATTGTTCATTCTGACGAAGGTCAAGCTTTTCACTCCACCTTAGACCTACAGTTTAATGTGGAATCCGAACCACGCCCCACCAGCAGCCCAGCGTCTTTACCACTAGGCCACCCAGGGTACCCATTTATCTATCAACCACGTTCTTTATTGTGTGGAAGGATGAACAGCTGGGTTTTGCTGCGCGCCGGCTGCTGCTGTCACCGGGTCTCGAACCCGGATCCGATGGATTCGTAGTCAGCGACGCTAACCAATATATATAGTTTGTATGTATATTTTCATGTATAGAGAAAGACAATGACTCGTAAAAGAGCGCTGAATTAACCCTATTTGTTTACCAAGAAAATATTACCTACTATTTGTACATATAAAACCAAAATGTACAGAAATAAACCATTTATAATTAATTGGCTTTTAGTCTATTTTTATGAGTATTGCTCATCCTACAAATGGAATGGTCACGCTTCAACATACTTAATCGTGGTTAAAGAACAAGAAGGAAGTGTTCCTTTTTTATTCTCGTGTGGCGGAAGTGAACTATTTTCTGTTTGTTTATACTTTACGACGGTCATATTTGGATTCTGTTACCATGGTTACCATAATCTCGCTCAACCTCCTTGCATGGTTACCAACTAGTTATTTATACTACCCCACGTTCTAAAGCTGCCAAAATATTTGCCGTTCAACCAATTTTCAAAGAACCAATAAATATAATTTCACATCACTAAACAAAAGTGTTGATTTATACGTGTACCTATTTGCCAAAGTATTGAAATATTAGTGATCAGGATCTGAAATCTACGCGCGCGCGCGCACACACACACACACACACACACACACACATCATCATCATATATATAATATGAAACTGAAAGAATTTTTGGTCTTTTCAAGTATAATTTTGAGATAATGATCCTATGCCAAGTTTTGTATATCTGAAAGATCAACAAAGTCGAACAGAAGGAGATGGGAGCAAATCATATATATATATATATAATATATATATATATATCAGTGATGTAGGTCTCGAGATCGGTCTCGGTCTCGAGACCCAATTTGCAGATCTCGATCTCGATCTCGGTCTCCGCTATTTAGATCTCGGTCTCGATCTCGGTCTCGACAGACGCGGTCTCGGTTTTTCTCCCCGAGACCTTTCGAGACCTCTCGAGACCATAATGAAAAATACATGTTATTGCCATACTCATGATGGTGGCTTGGTTGAACAGACACAATTCAGAATGTTTATGAAAGTTTGTAAAAGTAAGGGACTAGGTATTCACTAATCAGTCACCCTCCCTGTTTTGAGTTGCCACGTTTGTTTTGCGCGGGGGGGGGGGGGGGGGGGGGTCTGGATTTTTTTTAGATTAGCGCTACAAAAAAAATTTGCCTCCCCGCCCCCGTCAAATTAATTTTATTGAAAATGGAAACACTAAATAGAGAATTATATATATTATATATATAAGTATATATTATAAGGCCACTTAGTGTTGCCAAACGGCGTGTCAACCTCTGTGGCGTGATAAACACGATTATCCTCCCATCCAATATGTACTGGGTGTCTCAAAATAGATGGAACCCATTGACATGATAATAATTTATTACTCAGAAAATAAACTCCAAAAAAGATTACATTTCCTGGAAGCTGATATGATAACAATTAAAAACTGAAGATTTGAGGTCTCTAGATCAAAGGATACATTTATTAGAGCACATGTTCCAAATGACCGCCGTTGCGCTGCAGACACACTTGAAGCCGACGAGCGAAGTTGTCAATCACCCTGACACCCTGCACAGAGTGCAAGGGCCTCTGAAGCACCTCGTCTGGGGCTTGTGTGCCCCAGAACACATTGTTCTTGCTATTGACATACCCACTGAGCAAGAAGTGTGCTTCGTCGCTGAACCAAACATCATCAAGAAAGTCAGGATCCTCTTCGATCTTGTTCTCGAACCACCGGCACATCACAACACGTTTTGCCATGTCAGCTGGTGTGAGTTTATGCTTGATCTGGATCCTGTATGGGTACAGCTGAAGATCCTTGATCAAGATTCTTTGCACTGACGCACGTGAAAGACCCAGATCTTGGCAACGTCTTCGGATTGACTTTTTCGGACTCCTTCCGACAGAATCTCTCACCGCATTCACATTGTCAGGAGATCTTGCAGTCACCTTCCTGCCAGATCTGGGTGCTTCTGCTTTCTTGTTGAGATTGTTTACTGATCCTGTGGCTTGAAATTGTGTGCCCAACGATAAATTTGGCTTTTCTGGGGATAATTGTTGAAGTTGAACTTCCTGCGAAATTTCGCTTGCACAGTTTTGAATGATTTCGTCTCCAAATAAGTAGTGACGCAAAAAAATTTTTCCTCCTTTGTCCAAGGCATTTTGATTGATAATTATTAGTTGTTATCGTCTCCTCTCTTCAAATCTGAGAAAATAGAACGAGAACATTAATATTGGCAGAATTATTAGCAGTGACATGGGTTGCATGTACATTGAGACACCCTGCATAGAATAATTCGACAACCCTTCACATCACTTATATTTACAACGTACCGATTCGTAGAACAAATCGCAATTGCCAATTGTAAATGTTAAAAAATGACGTCATCAATGATGTCACGGCGGAACTTTTATCACGCCACACCTCCCCTTAAGCGCTCATTCTCACAGCAGCGATGACGAAATAAAACAGAGTCAAACCAAAGTTCCGAGACTAATGGCAAAATATCAAAGCTATTGGTCCAAGCAGAAGACCGTTGAAATTGGGAAGATTTTGAACCGCAGGGAACAGTTGCGGCGGTACCTCTTAGAGATCGATGAATTTCATATTTTAGAGAACTGCTCTCCAATAAAGTTTTGGCACCAGAAAAGGGATAAATTCCCATCACTGGCCAATATTGCCATGACTGTTTTAACAGTGCCTGCCTCTAGTGCTCCAATTGAGCGTGTATTTAGCCATGGAGGCATAATAATGAGGCCCCACAGTAGTCGACCTTCAGCAGATCTTCTGAGCATGCTGATGTTCCTTAAGTGTAATGAGCACCTATCATGCTTTAAATAAATGCACACAAGTCAAACTGGGTAGTGGGTACGTTCATTAAACCTTCTGTAACAGATATAAAAGAAGTAAATAAATAAAAAGTACGTATATATATATATTCACTTATTAATTTATAGGCTACACCTTTTGCATTCAACACACTACATCTGAGAAAGTAGTTATTAGTTTATTAATATACTTAACATAGTCTAATTTCCATAGTAGTGTAAAACAAATTGAAAAGGCATGAGCTTGGTCTCGATCTCGATCTCGGTCTCGAATTTTAAGGGTCTCGATCTCGGAAGGTAGATCTCGACCTCGAACCTTTGATCTCGGTCTCGATCTTGGTCTCACAAGATCAGGTCTCGGTCTCGGACTTGGTGGTCTCGACTACATCACTGATATATATATATATATATATATATATATATATATATATATATATATATATATATATATATGATACACACAGACAGTGCATGGAACAAGGAACTCTTCTGGGATAATTAAATCCACTATAGTCCGAATAAGTAATGGTAAATGACAAATACCATAGTTTTTCTTTTTCATGATGCTAGCCCGACGTGGGCAACGGGTCACTCGCAAAGAGGTCCCATAAATATAGCTTCCCTCACCAGCTATCTGCAAAGCAGACAGGATCCAGTGGATATAGTGGATTTAATTATCCCAGAAGAGTTCCTTGTTCCATGCACTGTCTGTGTGTATCATAAAAAAACTCAGGGGACCATTCTGAGTTCATTCCCATATATATATATATATATATATATATATATATATATATATATGTCAAACGCCTATTTAAATTATATATAAATTATATTTAAATTATATATATATAATTTAAACATATATTTGTTCTACATTTTACGTTGATTTTTAAAGACTTCTTTAATTTTATTATTTTTTCTTTTGCAGCTTCTGAGCCTTCTTGGATGAAATTTACTCCTTTGAGAAATAAATATCGTCCAAAGAGGGAAGATCTATCAAGTGAGTAAAATGACTTAACTTCCGTCACTCCATGAAACGGTAGAAGGGTTCCGAGTTCGAATCCAGTGGACGGGGTAAATTTCTGTCCCATATTCTTAAACTAGGTTAGTAGTATAGCCGCAAAAGGGGAGAGTGCAGGAATGTTGCAGGTTATTATGTAATGTTGCAAAGGGGGGGTTGTTGCAAATGGGGGTGTGGGTTGTTGCAAAGGGGGGATGTTGCAAAGGGGGGTGGGGGGAAACTTGGAGGCGGCATTATCCCCCAAGAGAAAGGAGGAGGAGGAGGAGAGAAAGGAGGAGAGGTGTTCACCTGGCAGGAGCCAAGTGCACATTAAGACTTCCAGCCGGGCTGGCGTTGTTTATAGGCTCCTAATCAGCCAGTTGGCGTAAATGGCTTGAGTTGCCAGATACCGCGATACCATTGTATACATTATTATAAACTCCTAATCAGCCAGTTGGCTGGTTGTCAGATACCTCTTTTTAGCAGTATTATTGCATACATTATTATTATACACGCCTAATCAGCCAGTTGGCTGAGTTGCCAGATAGCGCCATGTATTCCATTGTATGCACTATTATAGACTCCTAATCAGCCAGTTGGCTGGTTGTCAGATACCTCTTTTTAGCAGTATTATTGCATACATTATTATTATATACGCCTAATCAGCCAGTTGGCTGAGTTGCCAGATAGCTCCATGTATTCCATTGTATACACTATTATAGACTCCTAATCAGCCAGTTGGCTGGTTGTCAGATACCTCTTTTTAGCAGTATTATTGCATACATTATTATTATAGACTCCTAATCAGCCAGTTGGCTGGTTGTCAGATACCTCTTTTTAGCAGTATTATTGCATACATTATTATTATTATAGACTCCTAATCAGCCAGTTGGCTGGTTGTCAGATACCTCTTTTTAGCAGTATTATTGCATACATTATTATTATTATAGACTCCTAATCATTCAGTTGGCTGGTTGTCAGATACCTCTTTTTAGCAGTATTATTGCATACATTATTATTATATACGCCTAATCAGCCAGTTGGCTGAGTTGCCAGATAGCTCCATGTATTCCGAAGACAGAGTTGCCAGATACCATTGTATACACTATTATAGACTCCTAATCAGCCAGTTGGCTTAGAAGGCTTAAATATTGCCAGATACCTGTTGTATACAGAATACCGGTAGTAGAAGGCATAACAATAAACAACTTTGCATCATTCTTTTTATTATAAATATATAGAAAATAAATATACATTTGAGGAATATGCGTATAACAGAAATATATACACACAATTATGGATATATATATATATATATATAAAATAAAATATACATTTCATATACATTTGAGGAATATGCGTATAACAGAAATATATACACACAATTATGGATGTATATATATATATATAAAATAAAATATACATTTCATATACATTTGAGGAATATGCGTATAACAGAAATATATACACATAATTATATATAAATAAATATACATTTCATATACATTTCATATACATTTCAATATGTACATAACAGAAATATACACACACACAAATATGGTGATATATAAATAAAATATACATTTCATATACACTTCAATATGTACATAACAGTACAGGAGAAATATCAAGCAAAATATATATATATATATATATAAACACAAATCAATAGAAATATGCGTATAATCAAAATATATATACAATTCACTTTTTTTTCAAAATACTAAAATCGGTCTTAATCGAGTTTACAATTACATCATTATTGCTCTGCATTACGCAGTCTATGCGGCTTAATAATATTTCACCGCTTAAAGTATAGGGAAACCTGTATTCGATATGAATGGCTTTCATATCGTTCAGTACTATTTTTGTCCCCACTTTACAACCGGTTGGCAAGTCATCTTTAAATACGTCTAGAATACAATCAAAAGCACGCACAAAGAGTTCATCGTTAGCTACATTATTAAACGCAAGTTTATAAGAATGCTTTTCCAATCGAGGGTTTATTTCTACCGACTCGAGCTTTTCAATCGTGAACTCTTCACTCAACATAACGGCAATTGAAATAATCTTCTAAATCGTTACGGCAACTGCGCGTTATATAAAGAAATAGTTCTTCAGGGTGAACGGTGTAGGTGAGCTCAGCCTTGTACCGATCAATTGCTTTGTACCAAAGTTCATGGTATTTCAAAGAGTCTAAACTTTTTAAATAAACATCCAGCACTAGACCATTCTCACCAGTCCTACACTCGGTAAACCCATCGAGCAGAGCAGTGTATGCGTATTCAAGAACTGTATCAAAATAAAGCATATCCGTAACACGCGCGTCTAATATAGGTTTCAGTTTACGGAATCCGACGATTTCAAACATTCTGTCGAGGATGAAACGGTTTCGCGTAGGAATAAGAGCGTTATTATCAGAAGCATTCTTCCACATAAGCCTTATATCAATGCATGGCCGATCGTTATTTATACACAACGTACATACAACGGCGTATGAGGGCGCGTCACTAATCTGCTCTCTTCTTGTACCTACGTTAGCAGGTATTTTATAACGATCTTCACACGTCCACTCGGTTCAAGCTCTGAGATAACTATGAGCCGTGTGAGGCACAGGCAGGAACGGTTCGACGGGCGGCTGACTCGTTGATACGTGAATGGGCATGTTCGTACGACTCGAATTGTTGCACATATTTGTTTTTCCGTTTCGTCACTACCAGCCTACGCACTTTGGATAAGAACTAGGCGCTAATCATCTCCGCACTCCGGCGCACTATTTGAGAGGAACATATGATCATTTTTCCTTTCTACCCATCAAACGATACTCGTCTCTAAAATCTGTTAAAAACTCACGCATGGCACTAGCCACAACCTCACTATGAACCTCATCATGATATACGTTAATATAGTGATAAAAACACCTAAGATTGTCCATGATCACGAGATTCACATTTTCAGACGTAGGGTATGAGTAATCGACATGGTGTAGCATGACGTAATACCGCTTGTCACACCACCCATCCACAAGGCTCATTATCCATACCTGCTGCTTCTCTTCTGCACGCGTTTTTTCTTTTACTTCACGGTGTATGCGAGACTTTATAAAGTTTAGCCCTGCAGCATACTTCAGCACATCGTCTGTGCAACGAAAGCCTTCAACAGTCTCGCCAGAACATCCGTAGAGTATTTGTACATCTTGGAACTTCGCACAATCCAATGTGGCTTTAAAAGAGGCATAGGAGGGGGGAATAGGAAGTTTTTCGGTATCCACCACATCCTCACACTTTACTGAATACCATTTCATAAACGTTGTGCATGCAATATTAAAGGTAGCCATTTCAATATACGTCTGATCTGAATACACGTCTGATCTCTCGGGCTTACTGCGGTCGACTGACCACGCAGGGACTCCCAGATAGTAGCATGACTCACGCAGTGGGCGGAGCTTAGAACTTTCACCTACACACACACACACAACACACACACACACACACACACACACACAAAGGAGAAAGTGAAACGCTATTTGATTTATTGAGATATTCATATATTACAAATACGATTCGAGATATTCAAGTTATATATATATATTTACAAATAGATACGATTATATACAAGACGTGTGAGTTAGAAGCATCATTGGTATCCAAAGGGTACGGTATCATAGGTGCCAGGTAACTGGTAACGTTTCCTATAGGTGTTACGGCACACCATCGTACCCTAAGTTCTTTCACGCCTCCCAGCTTCTGCGCCCGAAAATTGTGGGTGCCTACAATTAGTTGGTGAGGTTCCAAACATACTAGATCCTTCAACGACTCAAAGTTAACAACCTCCCGATTCGCATGGTTGAGCGTAATACCCTTTGCCTTCACGATATATTTCATTTCATCCCCTACCCTGACCCGTACCCCATAAGTCTTAGGTCCTGTTGAGATAAAAGAGTCGGCGTATGCGTTGTCCCCATACTCATCCTTGATCTCATCAGTGAGCTCGCCGAGGAACTCCCCAATAGCGGGCATGTAATCACCCTCCCTCTCTGTGAATATCACGCTATCTGTATCGGCATACAATACTCTCCGCCCAAGACAATGCAATAGACCCCAAAGTTTTATACGGGCGTAGGCTGTTGTGAAGCTCGCCACAGGTATGTTTGTAACCCTTGAGGTATCTGTGGCAAATTCAGTGTTGTTGTACTTTATTACGTAAGTATTACCAACATTCACGATCTCCATGACCTCTTTATCGGGGGCATTGGCATAATCCCAGACATCGCTATAACTTTGTGCCAAATGAATGTTCCCTCTGCCGGTATTCTGCGCAAATTTTCCACATAGACTGTTTAGACACAATTTTGCACTAAAGCGCTTGCCAGGATTCTTTACAATTTGGACACGATCAAGTTGTATACCTTCGCGGTCGCGGTAACGTTGAATATAGGCAGACTTTTCATCTTCGGTATCAACTCCTCGCGGATACCCTGATGCTTCAACCTTATCCTTCAAAAAGGCGTTTATATATGGTGTGAAAAGGTTGGGGAGCTTCTGAAACCTCCACACCTCGTGTATCTTCAGTATTCTATAACCATGGCGTACGGCTAGGGCCAGCTCAGGACTTGTATATACGCCTCTGATCTTACGCTGGTGGGGTATATGGTTACATTCGCCGTTATCCTCTTCCGCGCACTTCACGCACAGGGGAAACATGAGCTTGTCGTCGATAACGACAGGTAAGATCGGCATCCATAAATTGCGGGGGGGAGTACGTCTACGAAAGAGAGCCCAAAGTAATGATCATTCAAATTTTTTGAAAATTCATTGATGGAGGGTAGGCTAGGTCCCACCAGTTTCTCAGGAGCGCCCACGGGGTACGGATTGCTCTTCATCACGTATGGGTATAAAGAACAGAAATCGTAGTAATGGAGCTTCACGCCCACCGTAGGTGGAAAGTATAGTCTGAATGGATTTGTACGACCTCCAAACAAGCTATCACCACATTTGAGAGGGTCCAGCACCATTGAACGCTTGATCGTTTTTATTTCCTCACGGTATACATCGTCTGTCTCCATCCGTGCATCATATTCATGCTCCCACAAGACTTTGTGAGTGAATTGTGATCCTATAAGTTGATCGCGGGTGCGGGTCGATGCAAGACAGTCGGCAGGAGACCTACCGTTGATATCTCCGGTGACTCCGCACTCAGGACGGGGGCATCCATGCCACCAGCAACCGTTAAAGGAGTACACAGTCTTCACACCAGTGACACGGTTTCACTTAACCCATCAACCCAAAAAACACGTCCATTAATCTTAATGGGTACTTCACCCGTGTTGCGGGCGTGCTTTATGTATACACCTGTTTGTTGCTGCAGGTGTATGAGCCAGTAAATAGCCTTGTGTCCGTAACTGCGGGGGTTGTTTCGGTGAATAATGGCTAAGGTGTCTTTAGGCATGAAGTTATTCTTGAACACCGTAAAACATAATGATGCGATGGTGGTTGCGACTTGCAGTGGATCGCATTTGAAACGGGCTATGTACATACTTTTAAAGGCCTGGAAACATACTCTAAGCACGCCGCACATCATTCACGCAATAACGCTCACATTCATCAGCTATATTATAAGGGTTACTTTCATTAAAAACTGTCGTAGTATCGTTCAAAGTCTTCACGTTCATCCATACAGTCAAAATAATGTTTGGGGGGTGGTGGGCCTACGTAGTTTAAAGTCTCGCTGGTGAGGAAAGTGTATGGGAAGTATCCTTTGGAAACTTCAGCTGCTACTCCATCACCTTGGGTAGCTTTGCTAATTTACAAGGTGTGAATAATAAAGTATCTTTAAATTGTACATTGCCTCTATCTGCATCTGTATTAATTTGTTGCCTCTTTTCAATGGATCACCTGTAAATATCTCAGAGGATTCGTGTTCAAGCAACTCCTTATAAAGGAACTGCGTGTCAAACTTTGCCCCGTTATGGGCGAGAATATACACAGTCATTTTTTGAACTTGTCGGCTAACTTGACAATATAGGACACAAATAGTTTCACAGGACTATCGCCGACATTCGTTTTAAAACGTTTGTCCGTTTACCGCATTTGGGGCACTCGTCACATTCGATACCCATACACTCATCACAGATGGTCTGGCTCACAAGTAAATGTGGAATTACCTCTTTGGTTTCAGCGTTCGTATATGTTTCTATATCGTAGTACACAGTTATACAAGGGTTATTTTTAGGCTTAGCATCTTTCATATAACACACATGCTTTACTCCATCCGCCTTATATTCCTCCTGGCATGTAGGACAGTGAATTACGTCGCACTTGTGCTTAAATTTTCCCCAATTATCCATTGTGTGAAACATACCACATTCACAGATTCTCATTTTCCTGCACGTACCAATTGATTATGGAGATCAAAGCAGCTATTATTGAAAAATGTGCGTCTACACACATCACAGTCTCTCTTCTCAACTACACGGCTTTCACATTTGGTGCTTTTACACTGCTCACATACCATGTGACAATCTTTACAATGTCTCACTATATCATCCGCAAACTCGAGGCACCCCTTACACAAATCATGATGTCTCCCATATTTTCGACTTTTGTCATAACTCGCGTAAAGCCCCCTTATATTACGGATGGGGAGATACGTTGTCCCTGACAATCCTAAAATAAGTAGGGGTCTTGTACGATCTCTCACAACTTTTAAAAACATACACAGTCCGGCGGCGATCACCCAAACCAAATATAACTATGCGCACATTCATTTCCTGTTCTACCTTTCTCAGCTCTTCAGGACCCATATTACAGTCAAATTCAAGTTCACAGTCTACAGCTAGTTTACGGGCACGCTCAACGATCGTAGGCAGCCAAATTTTTTGAGTCCGTGTATTTTGTACAGTAAACATACGTGCTAAGAGTACTGCTATAAAGCCACAACCACGATCGACGTTTATATGCCTTCGGTAAATAGTTGGAGAATTGAAGTTAAGAGTGTACGGTATGGCACTATGACCCGCAACACGGAATACACGGTCAATATTTACCGTGAAGTTGTCCATATTGAAGGCTATACTATTGGACGGCTTGCATTATACGCCCTAATATATATTCTACATCTTCAGCAGCCAAACGTCTGAACGGTACTATCACCCAATAATCGTCTACATCACCGTCATCTGACCCGAACCCAAAGGACAGACTCGTCCTGACCTCACGCTCGTTGCGATTCTGAAGAGCAAACTCTATAATACGCTCTACTACCCTGCGTATCCCGCGCTCAATTCCATTGCTATACAGGGCTCTATATCAGCTATTACACAACCAATTCTATACATAAGGCTTCTTTAGCTGAAAGAGTTCAGCGCACCATAAAGGAACGCATGCACCGTTATTTTACACATAAAAACACATACAGATTTCTAGACATTCTGGAACCATTGGCATCATCCTACAACCGCTCACACCATCGCACGATTGGGGCAACACCTAACGAAGTTTTAGAAAGAGGTACGCTCCCGAGAAGAGATAGACCACCACCACCACCACCACCACACTCTGTGCGCTTCAAAATCAATGATTATGTAAGGCTGTCGCGTTCGGGGAATAAATTCGCAAAGGGTTTTGAGCAAGGATGGACACGCGAGATTTTTAAAGTTAGGGCTGTGAGACCTAAAGGTGTGATAATGATGTATTACATTGAAGATTTGAATGGGGAAGAAATCTCAGGAGGCTTTTACCGCGAGGAATTGCAACACCTATATAAAAGCTGATGCAATAATGAAGCTTAAATAGTATGCAACATGGCTCCTAACCATTTCTACGTCACACTCCCGTCCTCCTCGTCCCTGTCTGTACACCCTAACAACACGCTAGCCAACTTTGTAACAGAACTCCATGGGCACATTGAATTGGGTCGTTGATTCGTATGAGGTGGGATATGCGAAATTCAGCTGGACACCGTCTTTTAAATATTGACATGAAGAAACCGTTTTTACGATCTTAGAGACATTGACGAGTGTGAAAAAGCTGGGGTAGCTATGGATGAAACTATGCGCATCGCTTGGACTAAGCTTGCACGGTATTACAGTACAGAAGTAAGACTAGGGCCGGGTCAATATGGTTCGGCCGAGGATGTTGTGAGAGGCTTAAACGTAAGTTTAAGAAACTCAAACCTTACGAATGATTTAGTATATGAAATCGTAAACAACCCTGCACATTAGGGTGGAGCGAAAAATACTTTTTTTCTAGTATGAAGTTCTAATAGTGATTAAAGTTGCAATTAGTGGACGAAATATGCCTGCCAAAATATGAGTTCATTTGTTTAAAATTTTCAGCTGCCACCAGGGGGCTAAAGTTAACACAATTTTGTGTAAAAAGGAAAAAAATGCTTCTATTTTAGGTTTGTCAAACTATTATAAACTATTATCTTAGAATTATCTAATAGATTGATTAAGATTCGTAAATGATAGGAATTCGTTTTGTAAAAATGCCTTTTCATATGCTTAATATCTTCAGCTGCCACAAGAGAGCTGAAGTTAACACAATTTAGAGTAACTGAGTCATGTTGAGACTACACTGAATGTTGTGGGGGAGGGTTTGGGGAGGGTTGTGGGGGAGGGTTTTGGTGTGAAGAAATTTCTTTCTGTGAGTCATTAGAACAGTGTGTTAACACTTGTCTTCTTAGGTAGTAGGCCTAGTCGCTCAGTTGATCGGAGTTTTTTAATATGATCGGAATATTATAAAACTTTATTTTAAAGTGATTTATATAGAGATAATATTGATTTATTATAAAATGCTTGTTATAATGTATTATATAATTTTGGTTTATTTATATAATATATTATATATTTATAATATATTATATATACTTATAAAATATATTATATATATTAATTATATAATGTTTTGATGTTACAGGATATTTTGTGATTGTGAATTTTTCTTAAAAATTATTAGCATCAAATACTAAATATAAACCATTTCACTAGAGAACATATGAAGTGTGCCATATTTGAAGTACCTTGTGAGATGAGTGATATGCAACTACCAACTTATAACTGCATTATGAAAGATTACCTGTTCACAAAACATTTAGTGAAGGAGCAGATGAATAACAAGGAGCCTTCATTTTCTGAAATAGCAGAGGCAGTTTCCAAAAAGGTAGAAAATATTTGGAAGAAGGCCTCTTTGCCAATAGTTTCACATACACGTTTTACAGATGATGCGAGTGTACCATGATAAATACAGGTCCTTATTAAAGCCATACAAGTCACGCAAGGATCAGCCTAAGTACAAAAATCAGCTTGAAGAATTTGAAAACTCTTCAAAATGCACTTTGTTTGACATCTGCACCTGCAAATGTAAGGAGTTTAGGAGATGCTCATGTGAAAAGAGTAAGAAAGTCCCTCCAAAAGAGCAGGATTTTTTAAATGACCAACGAACACGCAGAATAATGGTGATAGGAAGCATTGACATAGCACACACAAGACGATTACAAGCAAGAGAACATCGAAAGGAAATGGAAAAAGCACGTCTGGAATCCTCACGAACAACTAGTGCTGCTATAACCAATACGTCCAACTTACAAATCGAAACAGAGACAAGTGAACTTCAACAACTAGAAGAGATATCTGAAGATAATGAGGAAGATACAACCTCGACTCAATATGTAATATCAGAACAACAGATGCGTGAGCCACTGCCTTCATTAGCAATTACTTGTGATAGATTTAAAATGTCGGACAGAGCTGGGGCTGCTATTGCTTCTGCAGTATTGGCAGATCTTAAAATTGTTACTCCCGAAGACAAGGGAATATTATAGACAGAAGTAAGCTAAGACGTGAAAGACAAAAACAGAGAAAGGAACTACAACAGATAGGAGAGCCAAAAACCATGCGGGGATTATACTTTGATGGCAGAAAGGATAAAACAATGATTCAAGTCCAGGAGAGTGATGGCTCTAACCACCAAAGAACCAAACGCGAAGAGCATATCAGCATAATATCTGAACCACACTCTCTGTAATTTGCACATGTGACACCTTCCATTGGCAAAGCTAAATACATTTGCACAGCGCTAGTGAATTGCTTGAAAGAAAGGAATGTTGATATAGGGAACATCGTTGCAGTTGGCTGTGATTCGACAGTGGTTAACACTGGTAGTATTGGAGGCACAATAAGATTACTGGAAGAAGCCTTTAATAAGCCATTGCAGTGGCTGATATGCCTTTTACACCTTAATGAACTTCCATTGCGCCATCTGTTTCATCACTTGGATGGTACCACTACTGGACCAAGAGCATTTTCAGGAGAAATTGGCCGGCACTTTCAGACTGTGAAAAGCTTCCCATAGTTAACTTCAAACCCATTGAAATTCAAGAGGACATGTGTGAAGTTGATGTAGATGACATAAGTACTGACCAGAAATACCTTCTTGAAATTCACAAGGCTATATCAAGTGGAACATTCTCAAAGAGTCTTAGTCATAAGAGTCCAGGCAATATATCACATTCAAGGTGGCTCACCACAGCAAACAGGACTCTGCGGTTATATGCAAGCACAGAGAATCCTTCAGGCAATTTACAAGAATTAGCTACTTTCATTGTTAAGGTATACGCACCAATGTGGTTTCAGATAAAGCGTAAACCATTATGCCAATATGGTGCTAAACATATGTGGCATATGATTGCAAGAAGCCGGTATCTCCGTGAAGAGCTTAGGAGAGTACATGACTCAGTCATTCAGCGAAATGCATATTACGCAAATCAAGAAAACATTCTCATTGCAATGATAGCTGATGAAAGGGAGCATGTGCGTCAGTTGGGATTTAGGGGTATCATAAAAGCAAGGGCATGCATTCAAGAAACATGTTATCAGGTATTTTAAGGTGCCAGAAATAAATTTTTATGCCAAAGACTATACAGATCTCATTATTGGCAAGATTTTCAGATAGCAGAACCACCGATAACCAAAGGAGTTTCTCTTGATGATATTGAATCATGCATCAAACATGGTACTACTCTTCATTCAGAATTATTTCAGTTTCCATGTCATACACAAGCCGTAGAGAGATGCGTCAAGCTCGTTACAGACGCTGCTGGATCAGTCTGCGGACCTACAAACAGAGACGGTTGGATTCGTGCTACATTAGAATCAAGGAAAAAACAGCCAAAATTTGACACAAAAGCAAATTACTAAATAGTCTTCAGCAAGAACCCTTTCTAGAGGGAGGTTGGTTGGGGAAAGGGTGGTAACTCCGCTAAGGCACGAAATAACGTTTCTTAACTGTCTCAAGCCAGTATAAAGGAGGAGAGACATCCTAATTTATTACTGTTCCCTTTTTCAAGTAAATACAGAATCATACTTAATTGTCATTTTTAAGTTAACTTCAGCCCTCTTATGGCAGCTGAAGATATTAAGCATATGAAAAGGCATTTTTACAAAACGAATTCTTATCATTTAAGAATCTTAATCAAACTATTAGATAATTCTAAGATAAAATTTTATAATAGTTTGATAAACCTAAAATAGAAGCATTTTTTTCCTTTTTACCCAAAATTGTGTTAATTTTAGCCCCCTGGTGGCAGCTGAAAATATTAAACAAATGAACTCATATTTTGGCAGGTATATATCGTCCACTAAATGCAACTTTTAATCACTATTAGAACTTCATACTAGAAAAAAAGTATTTTTCGCTCCACCCTACTGCACATACACTAATCCTAAAATCAAAGACTAACAGATGTCTTAAAGAACATAGAAAGTTCAAAATTCTAACCAACGGCCGATATAGCGCAGCCTTCCAAAGAGACACATTTCACGAGACACAGTATAACTTGTCCAGATTAATGTATCAATTGAAGATGGAGAAATTGGCTGAAAGGTCCCCAGACATGTGCTATATTTACAGTAATATAGTGGAGCACCAGTTTGTTGGGGATACCCAGGCACGCCTGCTGCGCATTGCTCACATCCCCAACCATAGAGGAAGGAGTTTGAGTATTACATATGACAGACCCCATTATGTGAATGTCGCAACTAATTTAATAACCAATATCACAATATATATAAGAACGATTGAGGGCGAAAACTTCCCATTCGGTAACGGGAGCTTAACAGTGAAGCTACACTTTCGACGCACTGAGTTATAATGGATAGAAAGCCTTTCACCGTCTATCGAGGGATGCGATACCAGCGCGGTAGTGGACTTGGATCCATTTTTTCATCCATACTACGTACGGCTGTTCCTTTGCTGAAGAGGGGTGCCAGATACCTTGGAAGGAAAGCGCTACAATCAGGCCTTAACACTGCAGAAGACATATTGGCCGGGGCTAAACCTAAAGAAGCCCTAAAAAAACATTTAAAGCGTACACGGAACGAAATCATCAAAGATGCAAAGAGAAAAATGCGTGGTGGGGGAAGAAGAAGAGGGCCCCCGGAAGAAGGGGTCACGTGGTATTAAACGTAAAAGGCTATCAAAAAAGAAATGCTGTAAGCGAATGAAACCTATGGTTGACCACTTTTTTGACTGATATAAGCTAAGGATATTGATCTCATGAATCATAGTTTGTTTACCACTTGTCGAGAGAGGAGTCACTATTTCGCCATGGCACGCTTCATCCACCCATGTAGTTCACAATGCTGTAAGTCGGAGCTGTCCTTTTTTGAGCTCCCGCCAACCCAAGTTTCTATTGAGCACAGTGACTTTATTACAATTAACCCTTTAAACACAATTAGTTCCCCGAGTGCACCTATAGAATTCGTGATACCCAGCTCAGGTCCTTACTTTTTTGATCCAAGCTGTGTGCACATGTACGCTAAGCTACGTATAGCCCATTCTGATGGAACGGCCTGCGATGACAAATATGCTGTATACCCTGAAACAAACTTTCTGCACGCCATATTCAACCAGTGTGACGTATATTTAAATCAGACCAACATATCGGCAGGCACGGGGTACTATCATCTACGAGCCTATTTGGAAAATGTCCTCAACTTTTCCAAAGAAGCGAAGGCTACCTTTTTAAGTGCGGAGGGATATTATCAAACTAAAGATGAAAATAGTATAAAGGACAAATTTAAAAATTCTAAAAAGAAAATATACGAGTGTTTTGGACGGTTGCACACAGATTTCACTTTCCAGGAGAAGTTGCTTGTGAACGGGGTGGATATGAAAATAAAGCTCACCCGCACGAGTCCTGAGATCTGCTTAAATCTGGATGCGAATCAAGAAGAGGGCGCAAAGTCCGTTGTGGTTCACATTATGGACACATACCTCCGCGTACGGCGAGTGAAATTAAGTTCACCAAAACAACTAGAAATTGAGAAAAATTTACTAAACGCTACAGTGAAATATCCTATTAACAGAGTGCAGATCAAACTATATACGGTTCCTGCAGGGTTGGCATCGAAGCAGATAGAAAACATTGCCCTGGGAAATCTTCCTAAAAGGATATTAATCGGCATGCAGGACCACGCTTCGGTGAATGGAAAATATAAAAAGAGTGCCTTTAAATTCGAGAATTTCGGACTTAAAAATATAACTCTATACGTTAATGGCACTGCTTTGGGTGGAACAATGGGTACGGACTATTCATCAGACGCTGTGTTACCTCTTTGTGCCAGAGCCTATAGTAATCTGACCCATATTGCAGGTGATTGTGATGAGCTTGGTAATGGGGTAACGCAGGAAGAATTCATTGATCAATTTAACCTTTATCCGTTTGACATTACACCTGACTTATCTGCTAGCGTAAATACCCATTTAACACCACAGCAGAGCGGTAACATCTCAGTGCGGCTGGAATTCGCCAAGCCTATAGACGCTCCTATTAGTGTACTAGTATATCTCGAATCGCAAGCCCTAATAGAAGTAGATAGATTTAGAAGCGTTATCACTGACTTTTAAAATGGATGCTAATACACTTCAGAAAGTAATGGAGCGAGTCACACGTTCCAAATTTATCGGCGTGTTTGCGAAGAATGAAACATTGAGTTTGCCAAGTACGCGAGAATGCGGTAGTCTTATTGTGAACACAGACATCATCGGTAATGAAGGGATTCACTGGATCGCTGTCTATTTTAAAAATAGACAGCGCCTGTACTATTTTGATTCACTCGGTACTCAACCCTGGAGTGACCCTATTATTGTAAAATTTCTCGCTCAGTTACATATTCCCGAAGTTGTATGGAACCCATTTCGTATGCAGGGATATTTTACTAATGTTTGCGGAATGTACTGTGTCTCATTTCTCATGCATATGTCAAATGATAAAGAATTTATAAATTTTTTAAATTTATTTGACCCGTGTCACACTCACCGAAACGATGAAATGGTATGCAGACAGATAAAAAACCGTTTTCTAATTGTACGTACTCGTTGTATATTATAATGTTTTTGTTCGTATATTTGTATATTCGTTTATTGTACTGATTTTTTCATTTAATAAATTTATGAAAATATATTGCGTCTTCTTATCCCAAAAAGATCGAAAAACACTTACATTATTTGACATTGTTGACTGATTAGTATATCATCCGTATTCCCTTCAAAAGATTGTATAACTCGTGTCAAATCCTCATCGGACCTTAAAGGAAAACATATACAGAGTATACAGACAGACAGATCCCCATTATGTGAAGATATCTTTGGTTCGAGGAGTGAACGCCATAAAAATTTCGATTTTAGCATAATGTGGAAATAACATTGATTGACATTTTTGACTAGTATCTATTTGACGAGATACTACAACTCTCCATATATATATAAAATCGAATTATGGACACTTACATTTCTATGGTAGTCCCTTGCGTCGGATTGTAAGGAGCGTCACTGCAAATATCTTCTACGGTTTGCGTCGAAAATAGTTCGCCACAATCAGCAGCATTGAAAAGACTAATTGTGGTTAATGCTGCAGTATCACGTTCTTCATACAAGTCTGGGGAGACGTACAGGTCCATGGTGGAGGATGTGTGACACTGCTGACTGATCAGTATATCATCCGTATTCCCTTCAAAAGATTGTATAACTCGTGTCAAATCCTCATCGGACCTTAAAGGAAAACATATACAGAGTATACAGACAGACAGATCTCCATTATGTGAAGATATCTTTGGTTCGATTACCAATTTCGATTTTAGCATGATGGGGAAATAACATTGATTGACATTTTTGACTAGTATCTATTTGACGAGATACTACAACTCTCCATATATATATAAAATCGAATTATGGACACTTACATTTCTATGGTAGTCCCTTGCGTCGGGTTGTAAGGAGCGTCACTGCAAATATCTTCTACGGCTTGCGTCGAAAATAGTTCGCCACAATCAACCGCATTGAGAAGACTAATTGTGGTTAATGCTGCAGTATCACGTTCTTCATACAAGTCTGGGGAGACGTACAGGTCCATGGTTGATTATTCACTGATGCGAAAATAGCTACTGTTACTCCCAACTGAAAATATCCCCTTTTATATGCACATTCGCCAAGCTCCGCCCAAAAGACCAGATGTCCGTCGTGATTGGCTGCCGATGTAGCTGGGTGGAGCTATGACGTGTACCAATCCGCTATAACGAGACCGGACGAGTAACATATATATAAAATCGAATTATAGGCACTTACATTTCTATGGTAGTCCCTTATATTATATTTTTTACTTACAAATTATTAGTATTGTTTGTTAACATAATTGTTAACTTATTTTATAATAAAGAAATTATATCCTAATTATATTTTAAAAAGAACATTCGGTTTCAACGTTAAGCTGTGGTCTAAGGCGGCGTGGCATGAATAAATACTAAAATAAAATTAAATGTTAAAAATCTTTATTCATACGTTATTAAAAGTTAAAAATCTTTATTAATAAAACAGGATAGAAGCATATGAAAGTCAAGGTAAACTATAGTTGCAAATTAGGTTATACGATGTTTTTCGGATATACTACTGCCTCGGGTTAAATGGTCCTGTTATTTTAAATCACGTATTTGAAAGAGTTAATCATTATTGCTACATAGAAAAAATCGTGCATTACGATGTTTTTCGGATATACTACTGCCTCGGGTAAAATGGTCCTGTTATTTTAAATCACGTATTTGAAAGAGTTAATTATTATTGCTACATAGAAAAAATCGTGCATTACGATGTTTTTCGGATATACTACTGCCTCGGGTAAAATGGTCCTGTTATTTTAAATCACGTATTTGAAAGAGTTAATTATTATTATTGCTACATAGAAAATCGTGCAGTTTTTTTCGATTATTATTTATTGAACAAAACTCTCGCTCTCTTTCTATATATACACGGTGAACCAAAAGTAGGTGGACAGTAGGTTGAATACGGTTTGTGTTATATTATATTATAACTATGGTGTTCATTATAACTATGGTGTTTGTGTTATATTATATTAAATATTATAACTAAATTTATTTAAATTTTATTTTGTATTATAGTATACAAAAAAATTAAATATGTATTCTCAAAATAAACGTTATCATTTACTGTCCACCTACATTTGGTTCACCCTATATATATATATATATATATGTATAGAAAGAGTGGTCTGGAAGGAAGTTTACCAATGATTAAATTCTCTTTGCGAGTGACCCGTTGCCCGCGTCGGGCTAACCTTTGGTTAGCTTCCGCCCGAATTGTTCATTCTGACGAAGGTCAAGCTTTTCACTCCACCTTAGACCTACAGTTTAACGTGGATTCCGAACCACGACCCATCAGCAGCCCAGCGTCTTGACCACTAGGCCTCCTAGGGTACCCATTTATCTACCAACCACTTTCTTTATTGTGTGGAAGGATGAACAGCTGGGCTTTGCTGCGCGCCGGCTGCCGTCGGGTCTCGAACCCTGGGCCGATGGATTCGTAGTCCGCGACGCTAACCACTACACCACCGAGGCGGTATTTGTCATTACTTACTCGGACTATAGTGGATTTAATTATCCCAGAAGAGTTCCATGCACGGTCTATGTGTAGCATATATATATATATATTGTGTGTACGTTTTTCCCTTGACCTTCGTCAGAATGAACAATTCGGGCTGAAGCTAACCAAAGGTTATCCAAAGGGTATATATATATATTATTATTATTATTTCTACAATGAAACGGGGTCGGGCCGAAGAACGGGTGAGAGATCTCCCCCCCAATATATATATATATATATATATATATATATATATATATATATATATATATATCATTATATTTCTATATGACACCATACAAATTACGCGTAAATATTTTCATTGTAGAAGTAATAAGAATGATAAAATTAATATCTGAAGTCAGTGGTGATTTCTGCTCGAATAGCTTGTAGAAGGATAATCCCTCGGCCCGAAAAAGGTCCCTAGAGACCTTTTTCGTTCGAATCGTGTCCCTAGAGACACGATTCGACCCCGCTATAGTGGCTTGGGCAAATCCAAATGAATAATTTCTTTATTTTACGTCATTTTTCATTTTTTTCGTCGCAGGAATGAGGCTATATGCTTCATAAGTTTTCATCTCGTTTGGTGGAATTGTATCGTAAATTATCGTATTTCGAATTGTATCGTAAATGATCATTTCGTTTCGTTATTCGTGAGGGCTGAATTATGGATAACTATGTTATTTGTTTCGTTCATCTTCAAGTTTAATGAAGCTGTATTTAAATGAAGTTTCATAATTGGTTTTACTGTTATTTAGGAAAATTTATATTGGGAGCAAACGTTACAATAATAATAAGCTTATGTCGATATAGTTACCCATTGAATTGGAACTCTTTATTCACGTTTGCTATTATTTATTGAATGGTGGATAATTAGTTGGGTAACCCTTATAAAAATTCGTTTTCTGTCTAACGAAATAGGGTAACTTTACTAATTCTATTAACGCGTAATGAAAGAGGCGCTTGTGTTATTTTATACGGTTGAATCTTGTATAACCATATAAATATATATTGTGGTATTTTATATGATTCATTAGTTTATTATATATACAAGTACATTTGGAATAACAGCCGTTATATATGTGTTACACGATTAATGGGACACATGGCGCTATCTGGAATACCTTGCGCTATCTGGCAACTATGTTATTTGTTTCGTTCATCTTCAAGTTTAATGAAGCTGTATTTAAATGAAGTTTCATAATTAATTGGTTTTACTGTTATTTAGGAAAATTTATAATGGGAGCAAACGTTACAATAATAACAAGCTTATGTCGATATAGTTACCCATTGAATTGGAACTCTTTATTCACGTTTGCTATTATTTATTTATTGATTGGTGCATAATTAGTTGGGTAACCCTTATAAAAATTCGTTTTCTGTCTAACGAAATAGGGTAACTTTGTTAATTCTATTAAAGCGTAATGAAAGAGGCGCTTGTGTTATTTTATACGGTTGAATCTTGTATAACCATATAAATATATATTGTGGTATTTTATATGATTCATTAGTTTATTATATATACAAGTACATTTGGAATAACAGCCGTCATATATGTGTTACACGATTAATGGGACACATGGCGCTATCTGGAATACCTTGCGCTATCTGGCAACTCAGCCAGAATAGAGGATTATAAAAGATCGCGAAGCTGGCGAAGAATCATTCCCCCCTCGGCTCCGGCCGAGTAAGGAGCTCTGCTCCTTCTATTTCTGGCCCTTTGGTAAACCCCATAGTGGCCTCTTAGGTTAGGGAAACGAAAATAAATTGGGGGAGAACTCCACTCTGTCCTTCAGGAGTCTCTCTCCCTCCTTCAGCTCTCTCTCCTGCATGTATCTTCCTCCTTCAGATGTCTCTCTCTCCTGCATGTTTGCCTCCTGCATGTGTACTGCATGTGTACATCCAGCATGTGTACTCCTGCATGTGTGCGTGTACCTCCAGCATGTGTACCTACTGCATGTGTACTCCTGCATGTATACGTGTACCTCCAGCATGTGTACTCCTGCATGTGTACCTATCCTCTCTCCTTCAGGCGTCTCTCCCTCCTACAGGCATCTCTCTCTTCTTCAGGCGTCTCTCCCTCCTACAGGCATCTCTCTCTCCTTCAGCTGTCTCTCTCTCTCTCTCTCTCCTTCAGGCGTCTCTACCCCCTTGGCTCAGCCAACTGGCTGATTCTGGCTGATTAGGAGCCTATAAAACAACGCCAGCCCGGCTGGAAGTCTTAGTGTGCACTTGGCTCCTGCCAGGTGAACACCTCTCCTCCTTTCTCTCCTCCTCCTCCTTTCTCTTGGGGGATAACGCCGCCTCCAAGTTTCCCCCACCCCCCTTTCCCCCACCCCCCTTTGCAACAACCCCCACCCCCCTTTGCAACATTACATAATAACCTGCAACATTCCTGCACTCTCCCCTTTTGCGGCTATACTACTTAGGTTGGCTGAGTCTATCCAGCAGCACACGTGAGTACGTGTCGAATCGGCTGGTTCTACTCCAGGAAGGTAGTGAGGAGAGCTTCTTGCAGCTTTTCTTGTAGATATGTGACTGGTTGAAGAGGTTTAATAATAATAATAATAATAATAATAATAATAACAATGAATTGATAACCCACCTGGAAAGCGAATACCAAATGGTAAATAATCAACGTCGGTTACTTTATCATTTATTGAAGAGAATCAAGCACTTCAGGTGAATGAATACCCTGCGAAAGAACAGCATTGAAATGGCAGCTTAAAAGATAGTGATGGCACCAAGTTCAAGATCACCCATTTTGATCATCTTTCCCCTTCCCTAATTTAGGCATAGATAGAGTTCCACTGGGATCTGAAAATTGAAAGTTGTAATGTTTCGAATATTTTTGTAAAAAAAAAAGGGGGGGGAACGGGGGAGAAAGTGGCATGTTTTGTACTTTACAGCAAATTACAGAACATTACGCCAGAGTTGTTGCTTCGACAAAATATGTTCCTCGGTGGCTGACTTCCATGTAAAATTCTCGTACCCCTAAACCTTCCCTCTTTCTGTACATTTCAAAAATTACGTTGTTAACGACAGAGGGAACTTAGAGCTTAACGAGGGATCCAAACCACGAATCATTACATCATCCGGACGCGGAGAACGGTCACCCATCCAACTACTTCCCAGACCCAAGATCGATTAAATTCATTGATCTTACGGGAAGTGGTACTGGGACATGGCCACGATGTTACCTTTAAAAGATGATATTGGAAAGTCTCCAAACTGACAAATGTGGAAAACTTTCTTTTGTCAAATAGAACCAAAAATATTTTGAAAATTAAAATAAATCTCTTCGGAAGAATTTTTTTCAAAATTCAAAATTCAAAACTTTATTCAGAAAAGAACACAAATGAGAGAGTTTTACAATTTTTAGATAATTATGACATTAATATATTCACAATACTCTCATCTGAATATGCCGTTTGAAGCATGGAGGCTCTTTAGGCAAAATTAATAGCATTTACCTTATTTATTACAAAAAAAGAGGGCAGAAAATGTGATACTCGTTTATGAAAGAATCCATCTTTTCAATACCTCAGCGACATTATCAAACATTCTGAATTTTTTTTGGAATGAGAGACATATTAAAAGAAATTACCTATAACGCCATTGATGCATTTTGAGTACTGATAATAATGAATTTAGTAAACACTCGTCAACATTTGTAGATTTCCTCAGAAAGATTTGGTGTAATAATTATTATTTGCTATATTAGTGTTAATATGTCAGAATTTTTCAAATTTTGGAGTTTCTTGATAAGTATATTTAAACTACAAAGTAATATGAAATTCAATACATCAACGGCACATCATTACTAAGAAGTAGGATGCGGGTTTCATTTAACTTTATCACCCAAACTTAAAAAGTTCTAGGGTGATGCAACTCTTTTGCTCAAAGCCAGTCTTGGCCAAAAGAGTTTCATCACCTTCAAATATATCTCTCTTTTTTTTTTTGTGTTTTGACTCACGTCACTATCAGAAGTTTTAAATGACATTAAATTTATATGTATAAGGCTTCTTCTTTTATTTCCCGCATAGACTTCAAAATAAATCACAACGAAAACTAATTACGGCATATACAACTGTTGAGCAAAAGAGTCGCATCACCCTAGAACATTTTTAAGTTTGGCTGATAAAGTCAAATGAAACATACATGTTACTTTTCAGTATTGATGTGCCGTTGATGTATTGAATTTCATATTACTTTGTAGTTTAAATATACTTATCAAGAAACTCCAAAATTTGGAAAATTCTGACATATTAAAACTAATATAGCAAATAATAATAATTACACCAAATCTTTCTGAGGAAATCCACAAATTTTGACGAGTGTTTACTGACTTTATTATTATCAGTACTCATAATACATCATTGGCGTTATAGGTAATTTCTCTGGATACCTTTCTCATTCCAAAAAATTTAAGGGTGTTTCAATTCTTTTAGCCATAGCCGTAGATGAACTACTTTCAATTTTCCATTCGCGACCTTGGCTGATTATGGAAAGGTGATGTAGCTCTTATTTAATTTACTAAGTTAATAAAGAAAGTGAATTTATATTGATTTAGTTTAGGTTTGGTGCGAATGCCTAAAATTTATTTATATATGCGAGTTCATATATACAGTATTAAAACTGCGAATCTTATTTAGAAGATAGACCTAAAATAACAGCCTAAAATATAAACTGGACCGATATATCGCTTGAAAAACTATAGTTTGAAACTAAATCTTAAAAGTCTTACTAAATACATTAACAATGAATCTTAGATGTTTTCTCAAAACCTTCATTGAACAAATCTGCGAGTTTCCAATTATCATACTATAGCTTCACAATGTACCAATGATCCCCCGAACTGACGCCGCATTTCCAAAACGATCCTGAAGGAAATCTAAATCACCAATTTTACCGTTCTAGATTACGATATTATTACCTATGAAAGTACTCTCTGAACGCTTATGTTAACATTCATAATGACTATGATTAATTAATAACAATACTATTAAAACACGATATACGCATAAACGACTCTGTATGGCATGTTGTATTAGTGACCTATAAATAAACATTCTTAGTTATTGTGTGAAATTCATTGAAAAGGATGAGATAAAAACTTGTTTTTAGTTTATCCAATGAGATTTGTTGTTGCCGATGCGTTCTCCTGTTAATGAATCAAAAAAGAGATTTCGAGAACGCCCTTTCAGAACGTTTTTCTTTAAATAGTATTAATAAAAAAAACAGTTGGTACACTTTGACCCGCAGGATTTGGTTCCTGTAGGACAGGTTGTGTGCTGCTCAGTTCCAGTATTTATTCGCATACACTATATATATATATATATATATATATATATATTGTACAACAGGTAACCTCTCTCTCTCTCTCTCTCTCTCTCTCTCTCTCTCTCTCTCTCTCCCTCCCTCTCTCTGCATAATTTTAGACAAACATGCAATTGTACCCCTCATACCCCCTTTAAATTTAGCCTGCAGTTAAGTAGCCCCTGTCTGAATATACCCATCCCTTTGGTTATAGTGGATTGGCAGGTTTTTAAAGGGCGGTAACAATGGCTGAGGACAAAATAATAAAGGATTGTATATAAAGTCCTAAAAGAGAGAAGAAAAGGCGGCCATATTTTCTGCTCAGCTGCGGCAAAAGGGACTCCCATAATTCCGGTTTGGTAACTTATAAACGTAAAAACTTTAGGATTAATTTGAGATTAAACGTAGGATCCTATGCAGTGCATTAATTGCAGCCCTGACGGGTATGCACATTATTTTATTTAATATTAATCTCTATATTAAATTAAGAACGGAGTCTTTGTTTAATAATCCAATTTAAAATTACTTTATTGAAAATGTTAACATTCATTATTTCTAGTGATTCGTTCCAGTATATTTTGTAAAAACGAAATAAAAACATCGGAATGAGAGAACAGGAAGTTTTTCACCGTCCCTCAGGCAACATGGACGAGGAGCCTTGAGAACAAACATGGAAAAATCAATCAACTTTCGAGGTTCTGAACTGCTTATAGGCTATCGAAAGAAGCGCGTAATCTACAAAATAGTTAGTTCGCAACATTCGAAACCTCAAATCATAAATCCTTAAACCGATATATATATATATATATATATATATATATATATATATATATAAAATGAGGAAATGCGAGCCAGAGGGGATTCAAACCCGCGCCGCGTCGTATCAAAGTCACCAGCTTTAGCCCGAGAGCCTTTAAAGCTCCCTAGAAAAGCTCCGTTCAAACTCTGCAAGACTATTAGCGACACTGATCATGCCCCCTCTTACTCCCTCAACTTATATAATGAATATAAATATTCAAAGTATATTAACCATATTTATTCTCTTAATTTCTTTTCTTTTTAATTATTTCCATCCTATTTATAATTCTTATATAAAATTCAGTTAGTTCCAACTCAGCAATGAATAACTCTTCGTCGTCCACTGAACATAAATACAATTATTTAACGACTCGAACGGGTTCAAAATTAACGATATATTTCGAACATGAAAACGTCTCTCTTATTAATTATTAACGGCACTTATTATTAACTAAATAAGGAAAAACGCCTAATTATAAATTATTTATTTAGCAATAAGAGACCATACAAGAAATTAGAAAATATATTATTCACTTATTTGAATTTTAGATAAGGGATTTTATCAAAACAAATCACTTTACCTCATCTCTTTCTTCTCAACCTTGATATATATATATAAAATTATTATATATATATATATATATATTATATATATATATATACACACACACGTTAAGCAAGTCTACTCTGTCCCTTCCTTTGCAGTGAAATTACAAATAATAATAATAATAATAATAATAATAATAATAATAAAACCCTTTATACAAAATTAATTTTTTATTTTTAGTTAAAATTTAATCTTATTTTTTAAAAGTTTTTGTGGCACTGAGAGGTGTGTCAAAGAAACCTTGACTCCGAGTGCCAGTTTTATAATATTCTAATCTATAAGGGTTTTTTCCCTATCATGGAACAACCTTACCATTTGCAGTTGGATAAATTTATGGATAAAATTATTCGCTTATTGAGAAATGGATTTCTTGTAGGTTAAAGTTCCTTATTGGAAACAATTATAAGCGGGATGTGTTTACGACAGGCATAAATATGATAAAAAAATCAAAGGTAAGGATGCAGAAACGAGAGAGAGAGAGGAGAGAGAGAGAGAGAGAATGAGGAAATTAATAAGTAATACGAGCCAAATAATCAAGAAAAAGGGAATTGATAATAATAATAATAATAATAATAATATATTGAGAAAGAAAACAGTATATCTTTATAATTTTGTTATATATATATATATATATGTTAGAGTTTTCTTGGAATGTCACGTGCAGGAGCCTGATGTATGGCTCAAAACTATGCATCATATTTCCATAGTGACGTAAAAGTTCGTCTAATTGGCAAATTTGTTCGTTGAGATACCAGAAGTTATTTGTAATATTATTTGGATGTATTTCGATGACAACACGATAACACATATTTGTTTGATTAAAGCTTTTGGCTTTTATAAATGAAAATATATCTCATGTGAAGTGTTTTCCTTTCATTAAATATCAAGTACATTTTTATGTGAAAGTGTTTTACTTTCGTTTGATGGATATACAGTTGCTTTGTATGAGTACTTCATCTTTGTAAAAATGACTGATTTCATATCTTCTGCGCGGGACAAAGGTTCTTACTTACCCAGTTTAATACAGAAACAAAAAAATACCACTTATCAGAATGATATAGAACTTAGAAGCCTTAAAATGAAAATCTTAGAGAAAAACTAAAGTCTTTCCAAAGCAACAAATACTGGCAAATATTTAAAAATCCTAATTGGTAACTCCTAATTTGGTTCTAGTGACATTCCCCAGTTTCAAAAGCGGATAAAAACGTTAAGTTATAAAACGGCCAAAACAATTCCAGATTTTTATTAATTCAATTTATCTTTTAACATTTATACGTTGTTTTTTCAGTCTAAATCCTTGTTTAACCCGACCCTCACAAAATAAGGTTAACTCGACTGATGAGGTTGTATTAAATGCTACAAACTTTCCTTGACGGACAACCAGATAGAGCCAATCAGTTCAGTTCAATTGCGGCTTTCAGTATTGTACAAAGGGTCAAGACACAGTTCTCGAATTTTTAAAGGATGGCTGCTAAGCACGAAATTACTTTTTTCAACTGATATATGTGACGACTTTTTAATAGTTTCAGAGAGGAAAGGGGTGGCCGTCTCGATGCATTGTTCTACTACTCCGTTTGTCTATATATAGCTTCTACCTCGTTTTACATTCGTGTTAACACTCTCTTGAGCCTTCACCATTCAACTAGTAAGTTTAAGGAAATCATATGTATATGAGTTCCAAGGTTTTAATTCGCTACATATTTTGGTGTTACGTAATAAAACTAAAACGAAAGTATTATTAACTTAAAAAATATTTGATACTACATTAAAATACCGTATGAAAAGTAGTAATTAATTACTTCTTTACCGTGTCCGGAAATTTCATCGCCGCAATTTCATCGCCGCAAAGTTCATCGCGACAATTTCATCTCCAAGAATTTCATCGCCGGGAAATTTCATCGCCAAGAATTTTCATCGCTAGGAATTTTCATCGCTATGAAAATACATAGCCGCGCAATAGAAAATAATTTTTAAAAATTAAAAAAAAAATTCTAAATGTAATATATATAGATATATAGGATCAAGTAAAGATAATCCCTCCCAGGTCACACTAGTAAAGCAAATCCCTCCCAAAAATGACCAAGTAAAGATAATCCCTCCCAGAAAGTAAAGTAAAGTGAAGCAGTCTGACATAAGGATAAAAATTAAGAGAATCTTTTTTTAAAAAGTGATTTATTTGAAAACAAAATTTATTAAAATTCATTTATTACAATGGATCAAGTAAAGATAAGCACCCCGAACCTTTTTTAGTTAGCTTTATAAGGCTAACTAACGAAAATATCACGACTTAACCTAACCAATCGTTAGGTCAACTGTACGCCCTTGACGATTGGTTAGGTTAGGTCGTGATATTTTCGTTAGTTAGCCTTATAAAGCTAATTAAAAAAGGTTGGGGGTGCTTAACTTTACTTGATCCAAAGACTTTAATTAAAGCGGTATTGCGGTAAAGCGGTATTACCAACTTTACCAAGTAAAGATGATCCCTCCCAAAAAATGATCAAGTAAAGATAGTCCCTCCTTTTTCTGTTGGGAGGGATTATCTTTACTTGATCCGATATATTATATATATATATATATATATATATATATATATATATATATATATACTGTATATATATATTAACAAGATTTGCATTGAATTAATTTTTCTTAATAATTTTATGTTCTTAACTTTTGTTATGCAAATTTGTTTATACAAATAAAAATGATTGTTAATTGTAAACATATATATAAGTTATACATGCGAAGCTTTAAATGATCATGGGACTGATAATTATAAGATTATGTTTAAGTGTCTCATTTTGGCCCTTTTCGACGTAAATGCAAGTGACTGTTTTAAGAAGCTAAGATGGGAGAAAGGTTAGGTTAGGTTAGGTTAGGTGGTGTGGCGATGTATTTTTCTTGCGATCAAAATTCCTAGCGATTAAAATTCTTTACGATGTAATTTCCCGGCGATGAGATTTCTGGCGATGAAATTGCGGCGATGAAATTTCCGTGAATCCTGTTTTACATTTTTCTCATATTTTTGAACTAACAAATATAGTTTGGTGATGTCATTCGTAGAGTTAAACGTTGCATGAATCTTATTCGTTAATTGTGAATTATTTACGACACAACGAACACACGATGCGAATTGATAAATGAGTACTTGGAAAGCGTAATATAAATAATGAATCTTCAGTGAGTGAGTGAGTTGGTACGAATGTATTTATGAATGTCAGCCGCTGTTCCTACCCGAGATTATAAAGTCCTTGAACTGTTTCTGGGAAAGTGTTGCCTTAATAATACGAGTACAAATTGTAGGTTAAATGAGTTTTGTGAGAGGCCAAGCCCGTCCCTCGCACCCTTTTAACTGATACGAATCAAGCCATTAGAGTCAAAAGGAAAAGTGAGGTTCAAAACATTCTAACACACGAGAAATAAAAAGATATTAAAATGCCATAGACCAACAGGAAACAGGAAATTTATTTCCCTGTATCCTTGTGTTGATTTTTTGGGGCTGCTGCTGCTGCTGCTGCTGCTGCTGGGAGAGGGGGAAGCGAGGAAGAGGAGGAGGAGGAGGAGGAGGAGGGGAGGGGCGAGGGAGTGAGGTAGCGAGGATAAGAGAAAAGCTTGGGTCTCTCCCGCTCGCAGCTGTTCCCAGCAACCAACACACCTCCCTCCGTCGTCCTTTGGCCGCGGCGGTCACTTTGCCCCTCCATCAGGGGTCCTTGGGGCAACGAAAGAGGAAAACAACAAAAGACAGTGATGAACGAGATTAAAAAAGGAAAATAATGAACGAATACGAAGAAGGTAAACAATTATAAAGAAAATTGCAAAATCAATTCAAACAATAATCACCATAAAGAGAGTTGATGTACAAAACGAAATCAATAGTCAAACGACTCCACAATAATAGCGAGCAAACAGTGAAAAAATAAAGTGGAGAGAGAGAGAGAGAGAGAGAGAGAGAGAGAGAGAGAGAGAGAGAGAGAGAGAGAGAGAAAAGCAAACAGTGTATAGAAAATGGAACAAAGAACGAAGCAATAACAAGCAAACCTGAATGTAGTGTCGTCCTTCGCATCATGTAATGGTTTGCAATAAGCCTGTCACTTCTATTCAAGCAAGCAAGTATTCAGCGCCCAAAATAAATGAGAGATTTATTCCTGCAACAGGTATTGACTCTTAATGCCAAGCAAATTATATATACAATATATATATATGCTGCAAACCATATATATATATACACACGTGTGTGTGTGTGTAAGTGTTTCTAAGCAATTGTAATGATACTCTGTGTATGTAACACTTTTACCTAAAGAACGTACAAAAAGGTGAACATGTTCCTGATTCACTGCAACCCTTTCCCGAACATGCAACAAGAGGTCAAAATAAAAACTGGCATTTTACTTTATAAATTCTTATATTAATATTTTTGAAGCATTTACACATTTTTTACACATTAAACTGATTTACAACAGAGTAGGTTACATATACTCTTTTGTAATTAGATTTAAGAATGGGTTTACTGTCTAAATTCTTTTTTCTTGTTTTCAAAGGAGAGTTAAGTTACCTCGTTGGACTCGCATGCTGGCGACTGCAGCATCAGAAAATTCTGAGTCACACACAGGTCGATCCTTAACTGTCTTTCGGAACTGTCAAGGGGTAATATATATATATATATATATATATATATATATATATATATATATATATGTGTGTGTGTGTGTGTGTGTGTGTGTGTGTGTGTGTGTTAGCACAAGAATAACAGAAAACACAAGAAAAACAACTGCCTTGATTTGGTATTCACAAACGACAACAACCTAACTGATAACAGAAATATCCCCACCTATAATATCGGATCACAACATTATTGGAATAACAACTTATATAAAAACAAAATAGTAGGAAAGAACACGTGCTATAGAAAGAGGCAAATTCGATATTTTTAATTTTCACTCCAAAGGGAGTGGGAGGGTATTATATTCAGCATGGAAGCAACTGACCGAAAATCCATATTAAGGATAAGACAATGGAAGATATGTTTGTAACCTTCGAAGAGAAGACGCTAGAAATTGTGGAAAAATGCCCCAAAAAACAACAAAGAGGAAAAAGAAGCGGGTTTAAGAGACAAAAGAGGTCAATGTTTCGAAAGAGAAAGAGAGTGACTGAAAAATTAAGAAACTACAAAGACAGCAACATCAGAAGAATAATAAGATAAATGAAAACTATACAGAGAAAGAAGACGAAGACGATATAGAAGCGATAAAAGTTAATTCGATTAGCGGACCTTTGAAGAATGAAAACAATGCATTAACCAATGATCTAAAAGAAGTATTTGAAATATCAAGAGCTCACTATGAATCAGCTTTTATTATCCCAAAAATTGATAAACTAATATGCGATAGAAAAGCGTTCTTTGAAGAAGAATTACGAGGGGAAAGTATAACGGACTTTGACTTCACAGCAGATGATATCACACAAGCTATAGGGAAACTAAAAGCACACTTGACAGCAGTCCTAAGCAAATGAAATGCCATATTGATTAAAAACTGCGAGAACGAAATCGTTAAGACCCTTTATCGGATATAGAGACAATCACTTGACAGGGGATAAATACCGAGCATCCTGAGAAGAGTGAACATAGTTCCAATATACAAAGGGGTGGGTGGGTGCGTCCCATTACTTTTGGGATACCAAAATATTTCAAATAGTTAGGAAAAAAATCTATGGCTTTTTAGAGACTCAGAAAAAAAGAAATGACAACCAACAATGGATTCCGGTCAGGAAGATCGTGTCTATCACAACTAATGGAATACTACAACAGCATTATTGATGCCCTCGAAAACAATAAAAACTATGATGTGATATACACAGACTCTGCCAAGGCGTTCGACTAGTGTGACCGTGGAATCATAGCGCATAAACTGAAATATATGGGAATACCGGAAAAGGGAGGAAAGTGGATATATAATTTCCTTTGTGAGCGGCAGTAAGTGGTTACAGTTCAAGGAATATCTTCATCAGCGTCATAGGTCCTTAGCTCAGTACCAAAAGGGACAGTATTAGTTCCATTACTAGTCTTTATCACGCTAACTGATATACAGAGGGTTGACAAGAGTAAAGAGACAACTTCGGTTTTTCCATAGTTTTTATTTGATAATTAAAATCAATAAATAATAACAGATTTATTGAATTAATATGTTAGAATCGTGTTACTTTCCACTTTCCACTATGTAAAGTTCACATGTTCTGGCGTTCCTTTGATGAGCTATGAGATATGCCATTTGTTCTTGAGGACAATCATTGTGGTGTCTATTTACTTTTTAACTCTCTGTAGATAATGAAGTTACCAATGATAGCCAGTGTCATATTAAGGATTTTTGGGCCCTGGGGCCAACATATTCATGGGGTCCCTCAACAAGACATCTTCGAGTCATGTAAATTAATAAAACATTTATTTCTAAATCAAATAATGCGAGTTTTACGCAAATATCAAGCTGCTACAATTACACCAAACCAATTACACAACTACGAGTCCACTACTAATCTACCAAAGTTGGTCACAAAATCATTCACCACCAGCATACAAAAGTTTTTTGAGCCGCTTCATATCACTAAATTTTCCAATCACAAGCTCAGTACTTAAATTCTGCAAAATATTCTTTTCTATGCATAACAATGACAGACTTTGCAATTTCTTTTAGGGTAGCATTTGACGTTTAACATTTTTAATCATACTCAAATGAGAAAAAAGAACGCTCCGCAATTGCATTTGACATCATCAAACACAAATAAATACGATAAGCAATGAAAGCATTTGGGAAAACAGCCCTCAATTTGTGAATTTCCTGTAGTACTCCCAATGGGCGAGTGTCAGCTAAAGCGTTTTGTTTGACAAACAGTACAAAATGCTGAAACTCAAATAGGAAGCTGTCCTCAAAATCATTTGGGTAATGGACTAGCCAGATTTCTTGTTGCTTTTGAAGCTTCCTCTGAAGTTAGTTGAGAGATATTGTTGAGCATTCCAAAATTATCATTGATATCATTATAAACATCGGCCCCTAAAACAGCTGGGCCCTGGGGCCTGGCCCCCCCCCTTAATACGCCACTGATGATAGCACAGTAACATCCTTTGCCGATGACACAAAGATCAGTAGAAAAATAAGAAACCCAGAAGATATAGGATCTCTACAAACAGACATGAACTGAATCTACAAGTGGACGGAAAACAACAATATGAAGTTTAACACCGAGAAATTTCAGCTGTTACTGTACGGAAAAAGAGAGGATCTAAAATCCACGGAATATTATACCTCAGATGGACAGAAAATTCAGAGAAATTCTAAAGCAAAAGACGTAGGGGTTGTAATGACTGAGATACGAAATTTGAAGCACAAAATAAGATAGCAGTAAACAGAGCAAAGATAGTAACTGGGCAGATACTGAGAACCTTTAAACGAAGGGATAGGAATATAATGACGCCTCTGTTGAAAACATTGATCATACCCAAGTTCGAGTATTGCTCAGTCTTAGCATCCCATTTAAAAAAAGAAGACATTAGTCAACTAAAAGGGATTCAGAGAAGCTTCACAGCCAAAGTCCGTGGATGCAAAGAACTAAATTACTGGGAAAGGTTACGTGAATTAAATTTATGTTCGCTGGAAAGAAGGGAGACGCACACACTTATTTACACTTGGAAAATAATGGAGGAACTAGTCCCTAATCTTACTTTGAACGCTATAATCACTCAAACAACATTGGACAGTAAAAAAGGAAGAATGTGTCGTGTTCCCAAACTAAAGACTAGACACTGTCGTGTGTATCATGCTCATTGAAGCGCGAATTTCAAGATTGGTAGTATGTATTCCTATGTAAAATTAAATTTTAGGAGGGGTTTGTTTTCTTGAACTTTTGCTAAAAAATCACGTTTAAGTGTTCAAATTTCCACTTTTTCGTTTTCTGGTTATGTACAGAACAGCTGTGCAGGACATACACTGTAGTACAAATGTAACAGACCGGTTTCTTACCAAACAAAACCATTGTAACAGCTGTTATAGGCAGTGGCGGCTCGTCGGTAGGCACTGCGGAACTGCAGTACCCCTAAATTTTTTATTTACAATTGAAATAATCAAGAAGAATATAAGGATGAGCTCACTGAATAACTTTTTCAATAACTTTTGAAACTTTTATTCATTGCTCAATGCTCATCCTTTTATTTCAGTAATTATTTCAACCCATTCTTAGAGACAGCACCCCTAGAATTTTTAGTCACGAGCCGCCACTGGTTATAGGCTACTAGAGTTTCACTGTGATAATGTTCTATGTTTCAGATACAAAGCTTGGTGAAAATTGTGTATCCACCATGGCTAAGCAAGGACGAAAGACCAGAAAAAGTTCTGGTTCAAAGCTGAGTGATCTGGTGAGTCCAGGCAAGCAGTTATTTCCCACAGAAGTTCCAACCTGGAGAGCTGTGTTTCAGAGAGAAATCCTCCTCCAGGAAGAGAAGCTGGCTCTGGATGATATGAAGAGAGCTCAGTACCCTCTGCAAGATTTGACTAAGGACTTGGCATCACTGGTACTGGCATAGTGGCGCAAAAGCAATGCCAAGTTCACTTCTCCTCTGATCATTCAAGAGAGATCCATTGCCAGGAAGATTCTTGTCAGGTGGAATGAAATGATTGACCTAGTGAATGGCAGAGTGAAGACTGCAAAGAGAGAGAAGAGAATATCTGAACTTGATACATTATTTGACATAACAACCTGCAGACATGATATCACTCTCTGTGGAACTGAAGCATCTGGCTGCTCTGGCTGTGCTGCTAGAGTTCATGTCAACTGTGACTGTCCTCTGCCTCAGAAGATTCCAAAGCTAGAACTAGAGTGGCTCCATTACCAGAGGATCAAAACCTCAGAAGTTTCTGGCTTCCGGATGGCATCTGTTGATGTGAAGGAAACAGTGAAGCAGGTGAAGGCTGCTAAGAGGAAGGAGGAAGAACAGAAGGCAGCTGAGAAGAGAAACAGAAAAGAGGAAGAAGAAAAAGAGCTACTGCTTAGAGCTGATGATGGTGATCTACAGATCTACAGAAGCTAAGGCTAACAAAGACCCTAAGATCCACTCTAAGGTTAGCCCGAGAGAAAGGAAAGAGTAGGGGGTTAAGAGAAGAGAATAGAATAAGGGGTTAAGTAAGGAGCAACACCTATCATTCGTGGGTTAACATTCATTCAGAAAAAGATGAAAAAAGTCTCACCATCATCATCCGCCGGCCACTGCCGACAAGTCAGAAAAATAGTCGGAGAAAATAGGAGAGGGGTGAAAGATGAAAAGAAGTAAAATAAGAACGCTTACAAACCATGCAAACACAGTCTTAACTCACTGTCATACCATGCAAACTACAAACATGCAAGGAAAGAGGTTACAGACATGCAAAGTAAGGAGATAAGAAAAAAAAAGTAGGTAAAGTTAAACAAAAAGTGGGTTAGTTTACGCTACGAACTACATCTACGTTCGTGTTAGTCTTTTTTTTTTTTTTTTTTTTTTTTGCAAGAGTCTCCAGGCAGAGCAGCTCCTACTGCTGACACAGATTTTTCAGTACTGCACCAGACACAAGCTCCAGTGTCAACACTGGCAAAGTCTCCACCTCTGTCAGGAGGAATTACATGGATATCTCAAGCACTGCTGCGGCTGAAGTCAGGTTCAAGGTGGCAAACACTCTTGCAGCAGCCATTGCAACTGGTTTCTTGCAAGCTCTCATCAAAGCTGGCTATCTATCTGCTGATAAGGCATATCTAGGTCTGAAGTGTGGCCCGCTGAATCAGTCACGCTGGCTGACTACAGGTGAGGCTTTGTTGATGCTGTGGATGAGGCAGCATGGTCTGAAGGGGGAGGTGTTGAAGAAGCTGGAGGTGCTGCTGAAGTTCTGCCTGGACTTCTACTTCAAGATGTATTTTGAGATCAAGGTGAAGCACCACATGAGGTATGGACCTCACCATATTGTGACCGCTCTGGGACTGCTGAGAAGCCAGACCTCTGAAGTCAGGAACATAATCACTCATGTGATAGTTCGTGGAGCATATCATGCTCACAGTGAGAACCTCATTGCCTCTCTCCTGTGCAGTGAGGATGAGGAGGAGAGGGCATGTGGGGGTTGAGATGATCAAGAAGATCAGAGGTAAGTCTGAGTATGGAGACATTAGTCTGAGAACTCATAGAAACCCTAAACTGAATTTTGATGCCACTTCTCCAATTACTCTGATTAATTGGGATGAGGAGAAACTGTATGAGCCACTCTTCACTTGTAAGATGTCAAGAGGAGAAGTTGAGGAGCTTCTCAGGTCTCCATTTGAAGTTGAGAACTTCTCAGTTCACACTCAAAGCTGTGAAAGAGCAGTCCAGGAGGTTTCAGCTGCAGCTTATGCAGTGTATGAGCAAGAGAGAAGAGATGGTTTTGTTCATGCTAGGATCGATCACAGAGAATTGTTGCTAGTTTTCAAGTCAAAGCAAGGCATGAACATGTTTTAGATCTCTACAAGATCTGCTAGACAAATCAAGATGCTTTCAGAAGAAAAAATCTCAAAACATTCAGTTGACCAGCATATTATTACAAGCTGGGGTGGAGGAGGGACTTATACAAATATTAAAGAAGAATTGCAATTTGCAAAAACAAAGGTTGAACGTCACAGCAGCTTGCGGAAAGGTGGGGGCAGCTACCATCACACTCAGTGATGCCGAAAATAAAATAAATAAAAATTGGTGGAGGCGTTTCTAAAAAAAAGAAAATGCAAGACCGAAGAAAGAAGAACAAAAAGATTCTGCCTGATGAAGAGAACAGCCGCGAAATGTGGTGTATAGGAGACTAAAAATCATACAATTCCTTAGTTTTGGGCCATTTTGGGTGATTTTGGTTATTTTAGGGGTTATGAACCACTTTGGCTGATCTTAAATGGGTCCAAGCCTGCCCCTAGAAATGCTTAAGGGTGTATATGAACAATATGGAACATATGGAGGTCATTTGAGGCTGCCACGTCTTTGAAATTGGCAAAAAATCCCATTTTTCGACAAAAAAGGTGCGATTTTGAACACTTAAATGCGATTTTTCGCAAACGTTGCAGAAGACGAACCCCTCTTAAAATTCAATTTTACATAAGAATACATACTGCCAATCTTGAAATTCCAAGTTTTTCAATATTCGACCTGAGCATGATGCATCCTACTAGACAGGGAACATCAACACTGATGGAAAATAGCTTTGTTGTGAGAGGACCATGCCTGTTCAACCAACCGGCTGCCCAAGGAACTAAGAAACATGAGTGGTGTAGCGTGAACATCTTCAAAAGGAGACTAGACGCCTGGCTCAGAACAATTCCAGATAGGCTGGGAGTAGCTGGCTATGTGACGTAGAGAACGCAAGAAACCAACTCTCTACTTCACCAGGACAACTGAAGAGGAGGGTTGACAAGCCTAACTTCCTTGAAATGAGGAATCATCACATGAAGCACTTGAAAAGTTGAAGGGTATATATACCTCGTTAACCTCGTTGCGGTTTCGTGCGTCGGTCTCTCTTCACACGAAGGTCAAGCTGGTGGCCCGGCCTCTTGTCCTGGCTTGGTGGAGGAGCGAGTTGCTCTCTTGCGCTCTCCACCGTGCATAGCTCATCTGGTACCGTCTTGAGCCAGGCATCTATTCTTCTCTTGAAGACTTCAACTTTGTCCCCTGTAACGTTTCTGAGGTCCTTAGGAAGCTGGTTAAAAATTCTTGGCCCCCTGACAACCAAGCTATTTTCCTTCAGTGTTGAGGAGGTCCCTTGTCGGGCCTTTAGTTTGGGAACACTACATATTCTGCCTTTCCTATTTTCCAGCGTTGTTTGGATGGTAATTGGGTTTAGTTTAAGGTTTGGTACCAGTTTTTCGATCATTTTCTATATTTAGATATGGTATACCTCTCTCTCTCTCTCTCTCTCTCTCTCTCTCTCTCTCTCTCTCTCTCTCTCTCTCATATACAGGGTGGCCCAAGAAATTAGACCCATTACTTCTGTTAACAAAACTCATTGGGGCTACTTTATTTTGGCCCACCCTGTATATATTATCACTCTAAATTACTTTATACGTCAAAAAATAACAATATGGCTTTTATGAAGGATAAATAAATAAGCAAATAAAAATATTGTAATAGAATGGTCAATTAATTAAAAGTTTATGGTAAAAATGAAATTTTTAAATAAATCGTTGCATCGATCAGTTAAATTTGCAGGAATTGATAATCACCTCCTTTTGTTAATATAAATTAATTCCCTTCTTTGAAGCCCATATTTAACATCCTAAGTAACGTACACAGAGTTAAGAGGAGAAAACTAACGTATATGCCGTATATTATAAGAAGAGATACGTCTTTTTAGTTTTGGAGTATCTAATGAAAATGGTATGTGTGGTATAAATTTTAAAAAAAATCTTTCTTTTTAAAGAATAACTAAAATAAATTAATTAGATTTTTTCCCCATAATTCACTGGTATGCATCAATTTTGCTGTCAAGGGTTTTGTAAGTGATTCTTATAGAGGTTTTCCTCCTGATTTCGAATCTGCAATCCGTTTTTCTCAATCAGCTCAGCTTATCCGGCTATGGCCTCATAAGTAAAATAGAATTTTTCGTGATTTTGTCAAAGCGGAATTGGAACAGTAACATCTATCATCACTTGTTTCACTTGTATAATATCTTTTTTTACTTTTCAGGCATATAGATAAAATATTTCATAATGAATAGAGCGTGTAAAAATGATCCCAATAGATTCTGCTACATATGTGGGACGGTTACCATGCCAAATAACCAGTCCCAAATCACTAAATTTGTGAAGACAATGTATAGACTCTATAGAGCATACTTTGGAATTAAGCTAGGGGACCAGGACAGAAATTTCGCCCCTCATATGTGCTGCAAGACGTGCATTGAAAATTTGAGAAGATGGAGCAAAGGCAGAGCGAAATCTTTGCCTTTTGGAATTCCCATGATTTGGAGAGAAGGAAAGGATCACGTGACAGATTGCTATTTCTGCATGACAAACCTCCAAGGTGGGCTTATAAATTTATTTTTCTTAAATATTTTGAAATCCTCGTATGAAACTTGACATAATATTCACCATAATGTAATATTCACCATATATAGCATAATATTCACCATAATGGTAATCATACATTTACATATACATATTGTTATAGAAAATACATTTACACATACATATTGTTATACAAGTTACATTTACAGACCGCAGCCTTCCCTCACGAGCCGCCACTCTCTGAATGCTTCTTCTATTTCATATGCAAGTTTTATATCCATGTTTCTGTGTTTCTATTTTCAGGAGTTACAAGAATAAACACATTGTTGTATACCCTGACATTCCTTCTGCTATGAGACCTGTACCCCATGGTCCTGGAATTCCAATACCCGACCCACCTCAAACCCTGGACTTCGATGATTCTGATGATGAATCAATGACCAATGCCAATGACCAGTCCAGTCGTATATACCTCAAAATACCGCTTCAAATGAGCCGAGGCCTCTCAACCAGGCCAAACTTAATGATCTTACCAGGATTTAGGACTTTCCAAATTAGCTGCCGAGATCTTGGCTCACGACTTCGAGAGGACAACTTGCTGGCTCCGGGAACAACATTCTCCTGGTATAGGAAACGAGAGGAATTCCGCAAGTTTTTTGCAGTGCACGAAAATACCTCTTCCTTAGTGTACTGCTGCAATGTTGAGGGGCTAATCGAATCCTTGGGCCTGCCATATAACGCATCAGAATGGAGGCTATTTATAGACTCGTCTAAACGAAGTTTGAAAGCAGTACTTCTCAACATTGGGAATAGGGTTGCATCAGTCCCTGTAGCACATTCCGTACAACTTACTGAGAGCTACGATAACATGAAAATTTTACTGGATGCTCTCGTATACGACCAACATAACTGGAGGATCTGTGGAGATTTGAAGGTAATACTAATATCATAAGTAAACTATTGCTATTGACTATGTTGTTTTTCCAAAGGTTATTTGAGAGCGTATAAGAACACTTAACTTCCCCACAGAAGTGATACAGTCCAATGCATAGATTTTTTTATCTGATAGAACAAATTCTCTAAATTCTTTAAATATTTTCATTTTTTTTCAGATTGTGGCATTTGTATTGGGAATGCAAGGGGGATACACGAAATACCCATGTTTCCTCTGCAAATGGGATAGCCGAGCGGATGAGAAGCACTATGCACAGCGTGAATGGGCATCCAGAGAGAATTTTGAACCTGGGTCGCATAATGTCGTTTCAGTGCCCGTTGTACCACCAACAAAAATTTTGCTCCCACCACTTCATATTAAGCTGGGCTTGATGAAAAATTTCATCAAATCAATGAATAAGGAGGGTTCAGCATTCCGATAACTCGAGAGTAAATTTCCTCATATATCTGATGCTAAACTAAATGCTGGGGTTTTTGATGGTCCTCAAATTCGAACTTTGATCAAGGATACTCAGTTCGAAAACGCAATGACTCCAACTGAGAAGAATGCCTGGCAGGCATTCAAATCAGTTGTCACTGATTTTCTTGGCAAGCGTAGAAGTCTAGAATACGAGTCCGTTGTCGAAAACTTGATGGAAGCTTTCAAAGCTCATGGGTCGCGCATGTCCATAAAAATGCACTTTTTGTGGTCCCACTTGGACTATTTTCCTGAAAATTGCGGGGATTATAGTGAGGAACAGGGTGAATGATTTCACCAAGATATCAAGATAATGGAAGAGAGGTACCAGGGAAACTGGGATATCAATATGCTGGCGGACTATTGCTGGTGTTTGAAGCGAGACGTGCCCGAAGAAAAACACAGACGGAAAGCCAAAAAAACTTCATTCCTTCCTCAATAAACTTTTTTCCATATTCATTGTATGAATAAAAGTATTTATTCACACAATGTTTTCATTTTTCACGAGTGTTCTTATAATATTACTCGTATCTACAGTGTTTAAGCTAAAAAAATTAATAAATTTGGAGATAAAATTGGACTTATAATAAATGGCCAATAGAGAAAAAACCTGACCTGATTGAGGAAAACCAATGTCATTTTCGAATTCAGCATGGTCGAATTATATAATATGAGTTGAAAAAACCCTCACAGCAGACAAAAAAATTTCATATGCATACCAGTGTATAATCGATACAGAGAAACAGAATAATTTTTGGTTGCCACTAAAATGCATTTCATTTACGAAGTTATTTCACTTTAAAATATATTATTTACCTGTAGTTACTCCTATAATACAGGGTGCGCATAAATTATCGTTACAAATTCAATTCAATTTTAATTGAACTTGTAAAGATAATTTATGCACACCCTGTATACTGTAAAAAAAATATATATATATATACACTGACATTATTAATGGCGTAAAGAATATGGAACTATATTTTCTATACTAGTTAAGAGTAAATGAAATAGTGAGACAATGCAAACCTTTTTTCGTAAGGGAAAGAGATGAATATCAAATGACACTTACTAAGAGAAAAAGTTAATCCCTTTTAAGGGTTCACCACTCTTAGTATCACAAAATACTCTTTACAGCAACCAAATACATAGGTCACTGTTTGTCAACAAATCCTTCAAGTTTGTTACCAGAAGTAATAAACATGGTTAGTGACATCATTGTATAGTTGAATTAACCATTTGGATAGATTGGTTAACAATCCTGTTATTTAACCTGTTAACCCGTTATTTGGTTGTTGCAGTCAAATAATTTTACTTGCTTATAAAGATATCAGTGAACGATTTAATTCTTTTGGGTTATTTCGTTCTTGTCCCTTATATTTGGCTGGGATCTTCTATCCACACACACACACACACACACACAAAATCAAACTTTGCATTTATATAAATATTAAGATATTACTTACTAAATTCTAATTTATGCATAATTTATGCAACTTCAATAGAATCGTTTAAAATAATGGCATTAATGATACAAAATTATAAGGTAAAAAGAGGTGAACTTTTCCAATGTCAGCTTCAAACGCATTCCAAGTTGAACTTAAACACGGAACCTGTTCTATCCTCACTTTTCTTTATTCGCTTACCTGTTTCTTAATGATCATAACAATCTGAAAAGTAATAAAAAGGACTTCAAATAATCTCAGCAACGCACGAAAAACATAAGCATGCAATATATTATATATATATATATATATATATATATATATATATATATATATATATAATATATATTAAATTGAGTAATGTATAGATAGAAAATGGCAAAACTATTTTGGTGTTCATTCCTTATTTGTTTATCTTTCAGAAATTGAAGTTTATAACTTCATTTACTGCGACGTTTGAATTAAGAATGTAAATTTCGAGGTGTCTGCAAGCTCAGAATCCTTCTTTTTACTAACAGAATATTTACTTATTGGCAACTCAGATACTAAGTACTGATGACGTAAATTTAACTGATGCAAATTTAATTAAAATGAAAAGCAAATATTAATAATACCAATTAAAAAAACATATGTAAACAGGAATTCATATGGATTGTGAATTTATATATACTGTATACTCTCTATATAGGAAACCTTCATACGTGTGGGCTGGGAATTAGGTTGAGATGCCATATGTAACTCTGCTAATACTGTACCCAAAGGACGTTGAAATGCATCACTAAGGAGGTCACTGATTTTTGGAATTATCCGTGATGGGGTATAATGATAGGGCAATGACGCTTCTTTGAAGTGTTCAGATGTTTTCAGAAAATATGGTATACTGAAAAGAGACTACTTTCACGATGACGTCACGACTAATGTTTAAGACTATAATGAATATTGTTTTCCCCATAAAGCTGGATCCATGGCACACAAATACCCATATCGGTCACGAGTGTAGGAGGGGTAGCGTTGTTTTATCATCAGAAATGGTATCGTATGATCTAAACAACGAGATGTGAACTCAAATTAAAACCATTCTCGCGCATAAAAAGAGGTTTTAGGTATTTCCTTCAACCTATGTTGTTACTCCCCTTGAAATTTTGGCGTTTGTATAAATCGCGTTATAAATTCTCATCTCAAGCGTTACCAGTTCGAAAACGCCTTTTGAGATGCTTAGCTCTTGTTTCTAAACTTTGGTCCATTTACTTAGTATTCAATTAATTCGTCTATAAATGTCTAAAAAGGTATTTTTATTTATAAAAACATCCCATTTAATACCAATATTTAATACACTTTTATATGACGTATCAAAACTTTATTTTTGATAAAGCAAACAAACTATTTTTACGTCTTATTTTAGCAACATAAAGAAAATTGTTGGTTTTTCACAATGTTCACTCGAGAAACCGCCTTTCGGTTACGTATATTTTATCTATCAGTATTGAAAATATTATCGAACTCAAGAGGTCTAACGCTTAATTCGAGCGAACAAACTATTTTAAACGCGATCATCAATAGAAGAGCAAATAAAGATATTTTTAAAGCAATATGATAATTATGAAAAGAAAAACGTGTAGGAATGGGCTGCTAGTGTGGGTTTTCTATATATATATATATATATATATATATATATATATATATATATATATATATATGGTCCTTTGGAATTTAAGCCCATTTTTTGACCTATGCATAATCCAATTTTTATACCTTTTCGAACACGAGTGATGGAAGAGCAATAGAGATATGAATTCATTTAAAAAAATCAATAACGTCTGCATGAGTTACGGATCGCCTAATATAGACATAATATTCCTTTAAAACTTGGTCGTATGTCTTCGTGGGATCTCGATCCATGAGCCAAAAATTCATTGTACTGTACACAAATTTCGAAAACAGTCGGGTGAGAGTGATCACCCAATTTGCGTCCTCTGCATATATAAATATTTTCCCTCAAATTACAATACATCATTTTTTACACACACACACCACACACACACACACACACACACACACACACACACAACTAATCATAAAACAATTTATTAACAGTTGGTAAAGAGCAAATTATACGAGTTCATTTATCAGAAAGTTTCAACGAGTCATCATTACCAACTTTTGTGAATAGTGAACGAACACCAAACTTGATAGCCACAAGTTTCGACCGTCACTTTTTTACTTCTCCATTCTCTTTATATATATATATATATATATATATATATATATATATGAAAATTATTTCACGAAGGTAACACGTGAAAAATATTTATGATGAATAAAACCACGAAGGAAAGGAAACACAAAATGGTGCTCAAGCGCTTTCGTCTAATGACATCCTCAGGAACACTCAGTGTTCCTGAGGATGTCATTAGACGAAAGCGCTTGAGCACCATTTTGTGTTTCCTTTCCTTCGTGGTTTTATTCATCATATATATATATATATATATATATATATGTGTGTGTGTGTGTGTGTGTGTGTGTGTGTGTGTGTGTATGTGTGTTCCTATAAACGAAAATTAATAATATTGAATCCATTTTTCTACATCAATAAAAAGCAATCAAAACATTTATTTTTCTCATAATTCTTTCGCTGATAATAATCGTACAAAATACTTTAAATCCTTGGAAAACTCTTTCAAAGCAATAAAGAACGTTTTCTTTGCACAATAAATCCGATAAGGAGTTAAGCGTCTTATTTCCCTTGGAATGTATTTATCCATCACGCTACCATCCAATTTAATTAATGTAAATATTAGAGCTTATGTTTAGCTGGTAACGAATTGTTTTGCACTCAATAATAAAATAATTCTCAAATAAAGAAATTTGCAAATTTATATATATATATATATATAATAATTATATATATATATATATATATATATATATATATATGTGTGTGTGTGTGGTGTGTGTGTGTGTGTGTGTGTGTGTGTGTGTGTGTGTCTGAGATAGTTCACGCAGGAAAAGGAAAGCAGGAGTGCGACGTTTTGCTCCAATCACTGAAGCATTCTCAAGCTTTGAGTGCTTGAGAATGCCCTAGGATCTAGGATTTAATCCTGTCCCAAAGCTGGATCCTATCTGCTTTGCAGATAGCTGGTGAGGGAAGCTATATTTTTGGGACCTCTTTGCGAGTGACCCGTTGTCCACGTCGGGCTAGCATCATGAAAAAGAAAAAACTATAGTATTTGTCATTTACCATTACTTATTCGGACTATAGTGGATTTAATTTTCCTAGAAAAGTTCCTTGTTCCATGCACGGTATGTGTGTATCATATATATATATATATATATATATATATATATATATATTATATATATTATATATATATATTATATGTACACTGTAGTTCCTGTGTCATATAAAGACTATATTTTATTATATATTAGTTACGACCGATCGTGACATAAATTAACTTGAAACAAATCTATGAATATGTTTTGATGAAAGTACACACACACACACACACACACGCAAAGATACTTAAAGACCTCAGTTGCTAATTTTCATCCGCATGAAGCTTTTGAGAGAGGAATCATTGACTTCTAATGAGATTCATACTGCCAAAATCTTAACTGCTCTGAGACGGGTTTTGCCAGAGCCGATTAGAGTGATTCATGACTAACTATTTGCCGATAAATTGGCATTTAACACTCAAAAATAAAACTTGAAAATGTATCCATGTATGAATCCATAAAAAGACTTCAAATTTGGCGTGGTCTTCAAAAGAAACTTGTATCGTAGAATTAACTCGTAATTTATGAAGTTCATTGCGGCTTCTTTTAATTTTTTATGTAATGAAAATGAGGCGTTTACAAAATGTAATCAGAAATGTCGAAACAAATAATTTAATGTGATTTCGTATTTAGCCAGTGAATAATCACATTTTATTTAAGGTCTTCATTTTAAATGGCATCATTCATCAGTTATGGTTTCCTTTAGTTTCAACTTGAAAGAGATTTTATATAGCGATTTCTTCCTTGTACACACTCACTTCAAGCCTTCAATAAACTTTAGCAAGAAATGATCATAAATTCTAACTGAACAAAATGACAGCAATTAAACTGGGGGTCTAATTTCCATTTTATATATATAAATAAATATATATATAAATATATAAAATAGTGTATCTAAATTGAGCATATCTGATTACCGGAGTACAAAAGAGCCCAGTTCCAGGGTAGCCCATTAAATAATAGAAGTGCAACAGTATATATACAGCCGGAAACGGATTGAAAAGAGAGGAGATAAGGCGAGAGAGGTCTTTGAGGTTGATGAATACCAGAGCGAAGCCCATTAATGCATAAAGAGATCGAGAATGATCGTGAAAGAGATCGATCCAAAAGAGCGGAAGCGAACTCGATCAAAAACAGTCAATGAAGTCACCCCGACGAAACGTTTCTCGTTTCTATGTATGGAAGGGAATGTGTACGTGCAGTTAAGTTCGCTATGGGCGTTATGGGCATGCGTGGGTTCAGTATTCATATATACAGTATATAGGTTTACTATTCATGCATGGGTTTCTCTGCTTGACGGATCGCTGCTTACGGAAAGGATTCACAGGTAACATTTATGGGTGATGAGCAATTAAGTGTGAGGTAGATTGGAAATACATGCATGGGTAAATTCCGGTCAGGAGATCGCGTGTTGTGCCCTCTTCCCTTTGCCTCTTCATCCAGAATGGGAGAAGGGTTACTAATGATGTATTTTTATTTCATCTTTTTAGACAAGGACTCTTCACCATCTGTTCTCTTCCCACTTTCTTCTACACATTCATTTCAGTTGGGGGGGGGGGGGGGGGTTTCTCTCACTCTTTCGAGGACTGAAAAACTAATTGCTTTTATTTATATATATATATATATCGCTAAAAGTTACGTTCGCTCTTATTTGGTTCTATCTTTTGCATCACTTTCCTCCTACATGGAAAATAGCTACTACTTTGTTGGAGATGTTTTGTGGGGCTCAATTTAGGTTTGTTTAAGTCAACCTAACCTAATATAAAATAAAACTAAAACTTGGGTGTGTAAAATCCTGAGGTAGCACAAAGGAGTAGTAAGTTGGTTTCGAGTTTTTTAATTAAAATCGTAACGCGAATGAAATTCGAAAAAATAATCGTTGTATACGATAAAAGAGCGCATTCCCTAAACTTTTTAATGGAAAATGTAGGGAGAATTTCCACTCTTATAAGTAAGTATATATATATATATATATATATATATATATATATATATATATATATATATATATCATTGGAAGAAAAATGACGAAGTTATATATGTTGAGAAGTTTCATGGCAACATTACTAAAGATGACAGAACCCAAGCAACAATGCTATTAGATATTATGGAACATTACGCCCTTACCCAGGAAATCTGTGAAGCCACGAGAAAGGAGAACGTTTTGGATTTAATGTGGACAAATAACAACGAGATAATAATAAATAAAAAAGTAACGCGCACAAAGTTCTCCGACCATAACCTCATCGATATACAATTGAAGTTAGCACACAGAGGTCCGAAAACGCATCCCAGAGAGGCAGATGGAATATTTGAAGGCTTAAACATAAATTCAAAGAAAGTAAATTGGGAAAACGTAAATAAAGATTTAAAGGAGCTAAATTGGGAATTGCTACTACACGAGAAGACTCCACAAGAAATACTACGTATAATAGAGACGGAAACCAAACCTATAATACTGAAACATATTCCAGAGAGACAGGAAAGAAAACGTAGCAAGCTCGAGAGGAAAATCAGGACTCTATTCAGGCAACGAAGACAAACCGTAAAACATCTCCACAGATGCAGAACTGATGCAAAGAGACTCAAACTAGAGAGGAAACTTGGCGAAATAGAAATGGACCTAAAGGAAACATTCATACATAAGACAAACGAGGAGGAAAACAAGGTAGCAGAAAACAAAAAATAACCCAAAATACTTCTACACTTTTGCGAAAAGGAAAATGCAGTGTAAAGAGAGTATTGGACCGTTGATAGACGGGGAGGCCGAATACACAAATGACCCGAAAGAAATAAGTGAACTGCTTAGGGAACAATTTAAATCTGTGTTTAGCACCCCTAAGTCCGAGATGGAAGTGGAAAACCCAGACGAGTTTTTCGACATTGAAACAGATCAACCAAGAACAAATCCCGGCACAAACCTATTAATGGACTTCGAGTTCACGGAAGGAGATGTAATTACGGCCTTATCACAGATGCGAGACAATTCAGCGCCAGGGCCAGATACATGGAGTGCCACATTTCTGAAGAAATGCAGAGAGAGTATTGCAAAACCGCTATACTTACTATTACTATGGAGGAAATCACTCGACACAGGACAAATTCCACTCCCCTTAAAGAACGCTAATATTGCCCCCCTATTTAAAGGTGGTAACAGAGCAATGCCCAAAAATTATCGGCCAGTGGCTCTCACCTCACACCTTATAAAGTGTTTTGAACGCATAATTAGAGCCAAAATTACCTACTACCTACAAGAAAAAGACTTATACAACCCAAATCAACATGGCTTCAAGGCGGGTAGATCATGCCTGTCACAGCTACTAGACCACCAGGAGAAAATATTAGGAACATTGTGTCGAGGACAAAACATTGATGTAATATATACTGATTTTGCTAAAGCCTTCGATAAATGTGACCATGGAATCATAGTACACAAACTTAAGGATACAGGAATTACTGGAAAGCTAGGAAGGTGGATATTTAATTTCTTGACGCAAAGAACGCAAAGAGTGGTGGTAAACGGAGTTAAATCGGAAGTCTCGGAAGTCGTGAGCTCTGTCCCACAAGGGACAGTATTAGCTCCCTTGCTGTTCATAATAATGATTGCAGATATTGATGCAGATATTAAGGACAGTATTGTATCATGCTTCGCAGATGACACGAAGATATGTAAGGAAATATTGAACGAAGATGACATAAGAATACTACAAAACGACATTGAAACATTATTCCAGTGGGCAGAAGACAACAATATGAAGTTCAACGAAGAAAAATTCCAACTTCTAAGATATGGTAATAACAAAGAGCTACAGAAAAAAGGGTACAAAACTCCGCAAGCCAAACAGATAACACCAAATCCACAAGTCAGGGATCTTGGAGTAATAATGTCGTCGGATGCGGAATTCAGAGAGCACTATAAAATCAAAATCACAACGGCTAGAAAAATAATGGGAATCATCTGGAGGAGCTTCCGCAGCAGAAAAGCAAACATCATGCTCAAATTATGGAAGAGTCTAGTCCTACCAATAATTGAGTATTGCTCAGTACTCACAAGCCCACACAGAAAAAGAGACATTGCGAGCATTGAAGCTATACAAAGGACTTTTACGTCTAAGATAGAGGAAACGGAAGGTGAAGACTACTGGTCTCGACTACAATCCCTGGAACTCTACTCTCTTGAAAGAAGGCGAGAGCGGTACACAATAATATACATATGGAACATACTTGAGGGCACTGTCTCTAACCTCAGAAATGAAGTAGAAACAAACTGGAATGAGAGAAGAGGCAGATTTTGTACGGTCCCAGCTGCGGTGGGACAAGGAGCCATGAAAACGAGAATGGAAAATACCCTCAGAATACGGGGCCCAAAGCTTTTCAATGTCCTTCCAAAAGAAGTGAGGAATCTCCAGCACACCAACCTGAATAACTTCAAGAACCAGCTGGACAGATTCTTGTGCAAAGTCCCTGACCAGCCATGCGTGGCTGGCTACGAGGGCAGGAGGCGATCAGAGAGCAATTCCCTCCTTCACCAAGTCCCGCAAATGAGGCGGGATGCCGCAGAGGGGTCGACCGCAGGTCGATCCTGAACCGTCGTTCAAACTCAACAAAAGTAAACAAAAGTAATATATATATACGAGTGTAACGCGAACGTCGCTCCCTTATCCAAAGGAGGAAACAGAGCAATGCCTAGAATTATCGCTCATATAAAGTGTTTTGAATGAGTAATTAAACATATTACTTACTACCTACACGAAAAGAAATTATTCATTCCGAACCAACAGTATTTTCTCTTGGGAGTCTGATAATATATAATTATGAGAGCGTTGTGTCGAGGAGAAAACGTAGATGTAATATATGCTGATTTTGCTAAAGCCTTCGATAACTATGATTATGGAATTATAGCATACAAAGTTAAGGAAACAAGAATTACTGGAAAGCGTGGGCGATGGATATTTAATTTTCTGACTCGAAGAACACAAAGAGTATTAGTGAATGGATTTAAATCTGAAATCTCAGAAGTTATCAGCTCTAGCCCATAAAGTAGAGTTTTAGCTGCTTTGCTGTTTATAATAATGATTACAGACGTTGCTGTAGATCAGAGGTCGGGGAACAGGGGTAAATTACCCCAAATGGGGTAAATTTAAAATTTTTGGCAGGTAATGCGTGCGGTATGAGAGCCTCAGTCGTGTGTATGGTATCATGAAACGAAGAGGTGCTTTTAGTGCTTGACACTTTGTGCTGATATTTTTTTCGTATATTTTTATTTTATTTTGTTACATAAATGTGGCGTTATTCTAAATTTTAGAATATTACGAATTTACGTCCTGATTTTGATGTTGTATCAAAAATGAAACAGCATCATTTTTCCAAAACCCGAAGTGGAGATGTTTTGAATGAAATTCTTCAGTTCTTCAATCCTTTTTACTAATTTTGTTTGTGTGCTATTCTTATGCCAGCATGTGTGGCTTTTTTTTATTTCTCCATAATAATGGATCCAATAAACATTTTTTGAATTTGAATTTTTTGTATACCATATGCAACAATTTTAAGAGCAATTGGCTTGTTTTTGTTTACTTTGAAGTCTGGGGGTAATTTCATTTTACTCATATAGATTTTTGGGTAATACCCAAAAAAGTTCCCCGACCCATGCTGTAGATGTTGAAGACAGTCTCGTATCGTGTTTTACGGACGACACAAAGATATGCGAGGAAATATTAAATGAAAGTGACACAGAGAACTACAAAATTACATTGAAACACTGCTCAGGTGGGCGGAAGACAACAACATGAAGTTCAACGAAGAAAAATTTCAACTCGCAAGCCAAACAGATAACACCAAACCCACAAATCAGGGATCTTGACATAATAATGTCAAAATTATAATAGCTAGAAAAATAAGGGGAATAATTATATGAATAAGCTTCCACAGCAGAAAAACAAACATCATGCTAAAATATGTAAGAGTCTTTGTTCTACCAGTAATTGAGTATTGCTCACTACTCACAATCCCATACAGAAAATAACACACTTCAAACATAGACGCCATTCAGAGGACTTTTACGTCTAAGATAGAGGAAACGAGAGGTGAAGACTAATGGTCTCGACTACAGTCCCTGAAATTCAACTCTCTTGAAAGAAGACGTGAGCGGTACACAATAATACCCATATGGAAAATACTGGTAGGATATGTTCCAAACTTTGGAAATTAAATGAAAACATGCTGGAGTGGGAGAAGAGGTAGATTCTGTACTGTTCCAGCTGTCGTGGGACAGGGGTCACGAAAATGAAGATAGAAAATACTCTCACAATACGAGGCACAAAATTTTTCAACGTGCTGCGGGAAGGACTGAGGAACCTGCAGCACACCAACTTGAATAATTTCAAGAACCAACTGCATAGGTTCTTGCACAAAGTCCCTGCCTTTCTAGCCTTATCTTGTGAAGGCAAGATGAGACTGGAAAGCAACTCTGTCCTCCATCAAATTCCCCAAATGAGACGGGAAGCTGCAGAAGAGTCGACCGCAGGTCGATCCTGAACCGTCGTTTGAAGACAGCTAAACTAAACTAATGTAAGTAATATATATTACTGATCTTAAAACCGAGTTCACATACAGTTATGGATAACAAGGCAAACCAGAAACCAAAGTTAGCGTCCGTCCGTAGCTCAGTGGGCAACACCATTTCCTTATAAGCGAAGTGAAGACACCGAGGTTCGGGGATCAAATCCCTATTTTGTTAGTAATAATAATCCGGGAATTAGCGCAAAGGCCTGCATTAGTTGACTTGGGCACGTAGGTTTTCCGTAAATATGAACAATAAGCCAGAAGTCCTGTAGGCTTGTTGGTTTACCTTTTGAGAAATCATTTCTAAGTTGTTTCCAAAAATGCTCACTGGGGTTTAAATTAGGGCTTTGTGGTGGAAACTTCAGCACTTGGACCCTCCCAATCTTTACTTGTCGCTTCAGCTAAGCCTTGTTGAGTGCTGCAGTATGTTTTGAATCGTGTCTCGCTGGAAGATGAATTCCCTCCTGGTTAAAGGAACTCCATTCGGAAGTGCAAACTGAACCAAAATTTTTATGGTGGTGTTTCTTATTCATACTCATAAGTTTTTACGAAATCACCACTAGTTAAACTGAGGCAACCTCACACCATAATGGAACCATCACTATGCTTCACAACCTTACTGATGATACGGTTAGATTAAAATTTTTCATGGCTACGTCGCCTTACATACTTTCATTTCATCTCGCTAGTTTCGATGTTCCTTCGCAAATTCATGCCTTCTTTTCTTTTTCACATCATTAAATACGTCTTTCTGACGCAAACGTCTCTTTCCAACCCGTGTTCTTGAAGCCTTCTTTATACACACAAACAGCAAAGACTTCCCGCAACCTTCTATACATAAAAATATTATCTTTTATTGTCTCAAATCACTCAAAAGAGAAGTCTTGAAGCTCATTTCTTCTATCTAAAGAAGTTATATATCATTAAAAGAAGTTATTATATCATTTGACAAGAAGCTTCGATACCCAAAAGAAAGAAAAACTTCCAATAGAATGCACCTTCAAAATAAGAATTTCTAAGTTCTAAATTTAGAAGGTTTTATTTTCAGAGCAGTGGACGTGTTCACAGCAATTATATGTCCCTTCTATCTGGTTGATATATTTCTGGAGTTGCCTTAAGACGATTTTTTTAAGAGCGTTGTTGAATAATGAGGTAATTTTTCTTTTAGTAGTCATTCGAGAGGTTGGTCTAGAATCTAGACCAACCTTGTCAGCTACGCGTAGTCAAACTGCCATTTTGCTGCACCAAATGCGAGGTTTCTTTCAACTCCCGAAGGATATTTCGAGCTCCATTCTAGTTTCTGTTTGGCGCGAAGGACAGACATTATCCTGGAATATCTGAAAACGAGAAGAGGACAATCACTCAAATCACGATTTATCATCTCTCACTACATCCAACGCTTTTATTTGCATTAAAACACGAAAGTAATAATAACAGATTCTATGAATCAAAGTTAAGGATCATACCAAGCATACACAACTGCTACCATTATAGATGTACAAGGAGTACTTAACCAAGCTGATCGACATCATACTGTATGAATGTTAATGCAGAGTTGTATGAGGCCTAAAATATTTTTGCGGAAAAGATTTGTACATTGTATGCAAAGTATGTTGTATTCAGCTAATAATATGTTCCATCTGTCTTACTTCTCTCTCTCTCTCTCTCTCTCTCTCTCTCTCTCTCTCTCTCTCTCTCTCTCTCTCTTTATATATATATATATATATATATATATATATATATATATATATATATAACAACCAGATAAAATCTGCATAGAATTTGAAGACATTTTTGTAATATAAAATAATTTTTGTATCTTTTGTTTTTTGTATTGAAATGCATTATTTGAATTAAAAGGTTTCACCGTGACATCCATGACCTTATGACCTCATATTTAATGTTCAAAGCGGTTTGACTCATTCTTATCTCCTGAAACATAATTTGTATACTTTTAAAACAGTCTAAAGTTGAAATCACTTCCTCTTAAACTCCTTCAAATTAACTGCCCTCTAAGATTAACTTAACATTTAATAATCAGCTGTGCAGTCATTTTCTAAACACACACACACACACACACACACACACACACACACACACACACACACACACACACACACACACAAATATATATATATATATAATATATATATATATATATAGAGAGAGAGAGAGAGAGAGAGAAAGACTGGCGTAGCGCATATATTAACGGATGAACGCACAAGTATTGATCAAACATTATAGGAAGGGGGAAAACTATTATAAAGAGAAAGGTCCAGAAAAATAAAGCTTAAAAAAAACATAATTCTCGAACGCAACGAGGAAACAAAAGTTATTGAAATGCTGTTGTTGTTGCTGCTGTTCTGCTGTTATGAAAGGACGCGGTTCTGATGGATGCTGTCCTCTTCAGTCCAGCTGACTCGCGTACAGCTGAACACGCGCCCATTTATTTTCGTTCCCACGCTCTTGCCACGAGAAAGGAGGGACGCGCGTGCGGCTGTCCATGGACATAGACGTCGATCAGGACGCAGGAACGGAATGACGCCGAAAGTGGGGTTCACAAATGGCCCCTAAAGGGGCACTGAAACAGGGCCAGAAGAACCACGAGGGAGTCGGAGAAGAGAAACAAAGATTAGATTTGAGGAGGTGCCATCGGGAAACAAGTTAGCCAAATGACGTTTGCAATCGGCACTCACGAATAAAGAAGAATAAGGGCAGAGGGAGAACGAAGGAAGGGCGAAAGAAGGACGCGAGATAAGCAAATGAGGACGGATGGTTGGGGATGAAAAGGCAAAATTGGAGGGCGACCGTAGACCGGGGGCGGACGAAGCCCACCTGCTCTCACTCCGTCTCCCTCGTCAATATTAATACCCTTAAATGACTTCCACTGAGTTTGTATCGATTTTATGTCATGGCGTTCTCGTAATTAGTTAACGAATAAAGAGATTAAGAATAGGATAAAATTATTAAAAGGAAAAGCAGTTTTGGTCATTTTATCTCTTCATGAAATAGTATTTACGAAATGTAGCGATTTAATTTCTTTTTATAACCAATACCTAATATGAATTAAATCATACCTGTATCTCTCAAAACAAGAATAGCTAGATAAATAGTTAGAGAGATAGATAGACAGATAGATAGGCAGAGAGAGAGAGAGAGGGAAAATAGTCTAAATGGCAAATGGATAACGAGAAAGGAACACCAAACCAAAAGCAGGAGTCTTATTGCGCATTTACATAAAAAGTAATCATTTAGCAACGTCTCGAAAGCGATTGAGGGGATCATACATCATTATGCCACATAAGTTATTCTTGCAATTATCCTTCAAGAAGGAACACTCATTCAGGCGTGTTTTCAACTGTTTGCGTTCAGAAATGATTCGTTCATAGATGTGGCCAATATTTTCTTTCCCATAATAAGGCTTCCGATCGGAGCTTTCATGGAATTCTAATGAATCAATGTATGATCTAAAGGCTGCGGGAATAAATGCCTCCGACCGTGATGCCACTATTAAACATCAGTGGCAGTAAAAAGCGTTCCATGCCATGGGAAAACGCATAAAATTATTAATGCAAAAACCGGTTCTAATGTATATTTACAGATGTGAGTCAGTGGGCAGCTGCTGTGTGGGTCTCCTTTGTGGAATGAGTGGCGCATTAGGCATCTGGCCAAGGATCGGGACAGAGGCACGTGTACAGATAGCCAGTTCACCAGATTAAATAAGCAGGTGTTAATCATGGAGGAATAGTTATAAAGCAGGTGGCTCGACCAGGCTCCGATTGACCGAAAACAGATTTTTCATTGGCCTTTGCATTCTTTGTTCTCGGTAACAAAGGTCTTATCAATCGCTAGAGACCCGCCGCGTTGCAAATGTTTCACACACTCAATGAACGTAAAAAAAGTATAAAATTGCAGGGTCAATAAATAATTATATATATATATATATATATATATATATATATATATATATATATATATGTGTGTGTGTGTGACTTTCGTGAAATAATTTTTCATATATATATATATATATATATAACTTATCACTGTGTTACTCATTCGACACATTATCAGCATTCATTAGATTAAAATGTGGATAATTTCGTTATCTTTAAATTCATTTATATATAATCAGTTTCCTTTAATGATATAATTAACTCCACAATGAAAGGAAGCTTTTACTCGTAGCCATCGTGTAACTAAAATAAAAAATTATCAACAATTCTTCCAATATATTTTTTTATTATTATTTCATATCCTGATACGGCGTAGAACTGCGCAACAATAAACATACTCTCATTTTGATAAGACTACCGCCCATTTATTAAATAATAATAATAATAATAATAATAATAATAATATCTGAAAACAATAAGATCGTTACATAAATAATAATACACAACAGGGTATCCCATAAGTGTGAAATCATGGGGAAAACCTCAATTTTATGCTGGGCTGCGTCGTCGTAGCCAGTGTCGTAACACCGCTTCACGTCGATCAGCAAAGTTAAGCGACATTAGTTCTGGATCGTAGTTGGATGGAAGGTCGTCCTCCGCGTCCACATTATATAACGACCGGCGGCAGTTCGGATCCGCGCAAAACTGTAGGTCCCCCCCTTCGTATGACCTTAGATGTTGCGGGGAAGGTTAAAGAACCCCCATTAAAAAGAAACAAAAAATTTGTATTTATTTTCTTCTTTTGTCTCATACAGGTTCTGATAAGCGAAAATAGAGTGAAAATGTTTCTAAGCAAAAGGACGACGGATTAATTATTCTACTTCGTGACGCAAGAAGACGGAGACAACTTCCGGAACGGTACATTTTCCTACAAATTCACACTTTATAAGTTTGCAATTATGAGGAAAATACAAGTTAAAATAAAAAATAATTTTTTTGACCTTAATTGCTTAGAGGCACTTCGTCCGCCGCCGCTCGGTTTTCACCATGACAAACAACGTCATATGAAAAAGAACCCAGTGAAATTAGGGGTTTTCAATATATCATTCCAAATTTATTACAACCTTTTGCCTTAGCAGTGATCAAACTTACGAGTTATCGCATTTATAGAATACTAAAATTAAATGTATAATAAACATTAAAACCTTCCAACAAAAGTTAATAAATGGAATAACATCAAAAAACCATTTTCAAACTAAATAAATACTGAATCAAAATATACTTTTAATGAAATTTAAGTAAAATGTGCGATTGAGTTTGTCTTTATTCAAAGTTCTCCGAGTTAAAACTACAATTTACGTCATATCGGATATCAGATATCAGATATCTAAACTCATTTCCTTTACAGTGAGTGTGGTTGTCATGGTTACGTACGTGACGGGCTTGGAGATATTGGCATCTTGCTTATTCTTCAACTAATGAATCAATTTAGGGCAACACACATATATATATATATATATATATATATATATATATATATAGAGAGAGAGAGAGAGAGAGAGAGAGAGAGTTTACTAGCTTAATCCATAAACATATAAATACTCATATATCATTTACGAATAAGGAATAAAATGATGTAAAAATAATTGTATAGCATTAAAATGCAAACTCAAACTGTAGAGGAAAAAGTTTGTGAAATTTTAATGATTAAATTGATTTCGTGTGAGTAGAACGCGCGCGCAACTAAATTCTATTCCAAGAAGTCTATTCTATATGTCACACGATGTTAATGAACCTTATATTTCACAGATATATATATATATATATATATATATATTTAACCTCGTTGCTGTTCCGTGCGTTGGTCTCTCTTCACATGAAGGTCAAGCAGGTGGCCCCGCCTCTAGATCTGGCTTGGTGGAGGAGAGAGTTGCTTTCTTGCGCTCTCCACCGTACATAGCCAAGTACACCAGGTTCATCTGGTACCGTCCTGAGCCAGGCATCTAGTCTTCTCTTGAAGACTTCAACTTTGACCCCTGTAACGTTTCTGAGGTCATTTGGAAGCTGGTTAAAAATTCTTGGTCCCCTGACAACCAAGCTATTTTCCTTCAATGTTGAGGAGGTCCCTTGTCTGGCCTTTAATTTGGGAACACTACACATCCTGCCTTTCCGATTTTCCAGTGTTGTTTGAATGGTAATTGGATTTGGTTTTAGGTTTGGTACCAGTTTTTCGATCATTTTCCATATGTAGATTATGGGGTACCTCTCTCTTCTTCTTTCCAGGGAGTACAGATTTAGTTTACGTAGTCTTTCCCAGTAGTTGAGCACTTTGCAGCCATCAATCTTTGCTGTGAAATGTCTCTGAGTTTCTTCTAGTTTATTAGTTTCTTCCTTTTTATATGAGGACATCAAAACTGAGCAGTATTCAAGTTTTGGTAGAATCAGTGTTTTAGCAGGGGAATCATTACTGTCCTGTCCCTTCTTTTGAACGTTTTTAGTACCTGTCCCGCGACTCTTTTTGCTTTATTTATCGCATCTGATTTTGTGTTTCGAATTTCGCATCAATCGGTCATTATTACCCCTAGATCGATCGCTTTGTGCTTCTCTGAATTTCCTGTCTATCTGGAGCATAATATGCAGTCTAAGTTCCTTATTTCTACCATACCTCAAGAGGTAAAATTTCTCGGTGTTAAATGTCATGTTGTTGTCTTCTGACCACTTGTATATTTTGTTCGTGTCCCTCTGCAAGGCCTCCACTTCACTTACATCGCTGATTTTTCTGGTGATCTTTGCATCACTCGCAAATGATGTTACTATACTGTTGCTGTTAACTCCACTGTCTATGTCTGTTAGCATGATAATGAACATTAGTGGGGCCAGCACTGTACCTTGTGGTACTGAGCTGCGTACTTCTGTTATTCCCATGTATTTCATTTTTTGTGCTATTATACCATGATCACATTTGTCGAAATCTTTAGCAAAATCCGTGTATATGACATCGTAGTTGTCATTTATTGTCATATATATATATATATATATATATATATATATATATATATCCTCTCGAATAGCTTAGAATTTATACAAAGTTAAATAAACAGGAGGAACTTTTCAATTCTAAATAAACAAATGTTGTGGCTCTACATAAACCACGAAAGTCTGTAACTGATAACAACTTCTTTGTTTCAAACACGTTCAAAGACTCTACCTGATTATTATTTACCCCCTCGCTATCGTCGCCGTATTGGTAACGCCATTTTCTTTGTTAGAAACATGTTTGGTGCGTAACGACGTCACTGAGAAGAATTGCAAATAAACCTCACGTACAAAAGTACATTTATACGCTGTTGGAGGTTAATTTCGGGGTATTATTTCAGCGTTTTAGGTCGTTGTGTTTATGTTCGAGGCTTCCATTGTCTTTTCGAAGCGTTTCAAGGATCACATGACAAACAATGAGGCGGATTTATCAATAATTGTGTAAACAGTGAAATCATGCGATGCTCTATAGCATAAATATACGAAGAAACTTCATAGGTTCAAGGGGGCGAACTTTTTAATACAGCTCGTGTGGGTCTTATATATATATATATATATATATATATATATATATATATATATATACAGGAGGTTAACGTAGAACAACGAAATATATAGTCCAATTTTTTATCTGTGAAGAAGGGATCACTGTAAGTAAACAAAAGGTACGTTTATACTAAAAGTTGACAAACATTGATAAAAAAGTTTTTTTTTTAAGGTTTACAACAGTTCGTGAACGACCACTGTTTAGAGGGCGATGAACCTCATTGTCATAAATACAGTTTCTTTCAGAAAGTCATTATTTAACCAATTTAACAGCGAACTTAAATAATATTTAGTTAACATTGAAGAGCCGATTTAAACTCTTGTTAAGTTTACCAAGTTAACTCCGTGAGTGGGGAGTAAAACTTTGACTGTGCAAAGTCAGGCAAGCAATTCTACATTCATGCAATGCATGGCGTTGCCTCGAAGGTCACCAACCTTAATATATAGAAGCTCTCTTCTTCTATTCTTGCAGCATAAACGCGCTCTCAATGTCCAATCACTGTTGTTGAAGAACGGAGGCTTTCATCCGTAGATTATTTTAACTCAGTGTCGTTTACAGAAATTTCAATTAAATTTTGATGCTCAATTTCTCTTCATAACTTCAGAAAAAACACGCTTTAAACAATAATTGTATTTATGTTGGAAAGTATTTTTATCATATTCTTGAATTTCCTAAAAGGTTTTACCCAGAAATATTATTAAAAAGTGTGAATATTATCGAGTTTTATACTCATTCAAGTTTTCAAACAAACTTTTAATCACGTAACTTATTCATATTTAATGTATTTAGAGTATATATATATATACACACACTGTGTGTGTGTGTGTGTGTGTGTGTGTGTGTGTGTGTGTATTTTTTTTTACGTTAAGAATAACTAGATGAAACAGAAATCATGTTAAACCCTTTATATTGTTTTTAACATGAGAAGCAGTTTATTTAAATCAGATGAATAGTCATTTTACAAATTCAGCTTTGAACAATAATTGTTCAAAAATAAAGCTGACAATACGAAAGTAGAAAAAAAATGCTAAAATCATGTCACTGAACAGTCAATTCAAAATTTTACGGTCAGCTTTGGGATCACTCGTCGATTCAGGGTAGTCCTAAGTTAGGCTAGTCAGTGCATTGTTATGGATTGTAGAAGGTTAGGTTAGGCGTGCTAATAAGTGAAGTACGCCTAGGCCTAGACGGTATTGCCGTCACGGCAATCAGTTTTGATTTGGCAGCCAGCGAAGGAAATTTGTTAATTTTGTTATTTTATGCGAGTTATGTCACTTTTAACTGAGGAAGACAAAATTGCTATCAAACTTCTTCACAAGGAAAAAGGTTTCGGTGTTAAAAGAATAATAAAACAGTATCTTAATCGAGATTGGTCTGTACGGAGTGTCACGTTTGTTGGAAAAAAATCGTAAAGCGGGAACTCATGCACGGAAGCCGGCAAGTGAACGACCGCGTATAAGCAAGGACCCCGGCAAACATTGACTCTATAAGTGAGCTTATTTGTAGTCAAGACAATCCCCGTTCAAGTTTGGGTGTACGGAAAACTGCTAATCGCACCGGTATTAAAAAAGTTCAGTGCATCGAATTGCGAAGAAAGACCTTGGTCTAAAAAACATTCAAGCGCTTCCGAGTACATCCGCATATCTGAACAGGCCAAAGTAAAACGTGTACAATGTTGCCGTCGACCGCTTCGCCGTTTTAGATCAAATAACGACCTGTCTATCATTTGGTTTCCGGATGAAAAGGTTTTCACTATTGAACGGCCTCGGAATAAGCAAAACGACAGTGTACGCTAATGTAAGGAGAAAATGAAGACATTCCAAAAAAGTAGGTTCCTTCGAGAGAGACATCACTTCTGTAATGGTTTCTGTTGATGTTTTTCGTTCAGAAAAAAAAATGTCCATTGTTATCGTCGATAAAAGTGTGAACGATATCTTGAGTAAAATGTTGCCTGAAAGTAAAAGTTACGGTAAGAATAATTTTTTTAGTAAGACGGCGCTCCATCTCATTGGTCTCGACACACCATTGCATACTTGCAAGAACAATGCCCCAATTTCTTCGCGCCAGAATATTGGCTACCAAATAGTCCGGATTTAAATCCAGTTGACTATTTCATCTGGGGATCTTTAGTTGACAAAGTTTACAGATGAAATACTTAAGACGTCAATCAACATCAAGAGTGTACTTTAACAGCATGGAATGGGCTCGATCAAGACACCATTTCTACAGCAGTTCGCCAGTGGCGCAAAAGGCAACAATTGGTCATTGATAATAATGGAGGACACATTGAACACTTGCTGCGCTACTGTTTTATTCCGTTTGATTTTGTTCATTGTAAACTTTAATATTTAGCTAAGTCTCTATTACCTTCTTTGTCAACTTTATTCTTTAACAACTATCATTTAAGTTGAATTTGTAAAAAGACTGCTAATCTGATTTAAATAAACTACCTCTCATTTTGAAACCAATGTAAAGGGTTTAATATAATTTCTGTTTCATTTAGTTAGCTTTGGAATTGTGAGAAAGGCGGCCACTATTTTTGGGACACAGTATATATATATATATATATATATATATATATATATATATATATACACACACCTTTCAACCTTTCAAATGTTCAGCGCGATGATTCCTCATTTCACGAAGGTCAAGCTTGTCGCCGCTCCTCTCGAGTTGGACTGGTGAAGTAGTGAATTGGTTTCTTGTACTCTCCACCTCACATAGCCAGGTACGCCCGGCTCATCGGGGATTGTTCTGAGCCATGCGTCTAATCTTCTTTTGAAGATGTCCACCGCAACACCACTCGTGTTCCTTAGGTCTTTGGGCAGCTGATTAAACAGTTTTTGTCCTCTCACAACAAAACTATTTTCTTTCAGGGTTAAGGATGTTCCCTGTCTAGCCTTTAATTTGGGAACACGACACAATCTTCCTTTTCTACTTTCCACTATTGTTTGGGGAGTTACAGGGTTCAGAGTAAGATTAGGGACTAGTTTCTCCATTATTTTCCAAGTGTAAATAATGGTGTATCTCTTTCTCCTCCTTTCCAGTGAATATAGGTTTAATTCGCGTAACCTCTCCCAGTAGTTTAGTTCTTTGCACCCATTGATCTTGGCTGTGAAGTTTCTCTAAATCCCTTCTAGTTGTCTAATGTCTTCTTTTTTATATGGGCATGTTAGGACCGAGCAGTATTCCAATTTGGGTATGATCAATGTTTTCAATAGAGGACTCATTATATTCCTATCCCTTCGTTTAAAGGTTCTCAGTATCTGCCCAGTTACTCTCTTTGCTCTGTTTAGTGCTTTAGAATTTCTCTGAATTTCCTGTCCATATGGGGCATATAATATTCCATGGATTTTAGGTCTTCTCTTTTTCCGTACCGTAACAGCTGAAATTTTTCAGTGTTAAACTTCATATTGGTGTCTTCCGTCCACTTGTAGATTCTGTTCATGTCTGTTTGTAGAGATCCTATATCTTCTGGGTTTCTTATTTTTCTACTGATCTTTGTGTCATCGGCAAAGGATGATACTGTGCTGTCTCTGGTAACGTCCTCATCTATGTCAGTTAGCATGATTATGAAGAGTTTTGGAGCTAATACTGTTCTTTGTGGTACTGAGCTGAGGACCTCGGATTCTGATGAAGATACTCCTTGTACTGTAACGACTTGCCGCCGCTCACTAAGGAAATTATATATCCATTTCCCTACTTTTCCTGTTATTCTTATATGCTTCAGTTTATGTGTTATGATTCCATGGTCACACTTGTCGAATGCTTTGGCAAAGTCTGTGTATATTACACCATAGTTTTCATTACTTTCCAGTGCATCAATAATGATGTTATAATGTTCCATTAGTTGTGATAGACATGATCTGCCTAACCGAAACCCATGTTGGTTATCATTTAATTTTTTCTAATTTAATTTTTTTTAAATTGTGTATATATATATAATTATATATATATATATATACGGTGTCCAAAAAAAAACTAAACACGCAAATTAATAACATGTATGCGTTCTCATAAGTTTGAATATAATAATTAAGATTTCTTATTCCAATAAATTTAATGCAAATTTATATTATTATTTGAAAAATTGTTCAATATGGGAATCATTTTGTTCTATACACTTAACCAAACGCGATCGCCACTCGTCCACGCACTTGTCTACATAATTTTGTGAAACTCTTTCCCAACCATCTATGAGTCTCCGTCTTAAATCATTTAAATCTTCAATATTCTGCCCAGGTATGTAAACCTTAGAAGATAGAGCTTCCCATATGCCATAATCCATTGGTGTAAGGTCAGGGCTATTTGCTGGCCAATTTTCGGGCTCGATAAAACTAACCTCCTGAGCTCTGAGGTACTCTATTGTCTGACGAGCTCTGTGTGCTGGTGCGCCATCTTGCTGAAAGGTGAAATCATTACCACATCTGGCTTGCATATCTTCTAGATAAATCGGCAAAACATGATTAATGTAGTAGTTGGCATTAATCCTGGCTCGAGGTGCAATAAAAACTAAACGAGATTTGCCCATCTTCGATACGCATGCACCCACCATCACACCTTGAGAAACTCTTGCCGTTTCTTTCAACAAACGTTCAGGACTAACATCTTTTTTTCTGTCCGCCCTTGAGTAAACCCTATCATTTTGATTGTTTATTGGAGGAGTTATATGGTAGATCTTCTCATCTGAAAACCAGATTTTTTATACCGATCTGTCATCTGGAAATCGCTCTAAAAGTTCTCGTGCACACATATTACGTCTCTGTTTATTAGCTTGTGTCAATTTATGTACACGCTGCCTTTTATAACAATGAAGATTTAAATCATTTTTAGCAATGTTGAAAACACTTCCACGAGAAATTCCAAGTTCATGGGAAATCTTACGACTGCTGAGATGTGTACCAGGATTATTTTCTTGACTAAGAATGAGTGCTTCGAGCTGTCGAATATTTTCATCAGTCCTTGCGGAACGAGGACGCCCGCTTCCTTCACGTCTATCTGCCGAACCAGTTTCATCTATTTTTTTTATCAGATAGTTCACGCCAGATTGTGTCCAATCTTTATTAGGAAACTCTTGCATCATTCTTCTTGCACCCCATCTTTTAGATAATCTTAAGTTTTTGATTAAAATTTTGTCTTCTTCATCATATGACGGCATCACGGGTCACTCAAACCTATGGAAAATAAAAACGTTAATTTGCAAGCTCCATTTATATTATACCAAAATGATAAATTATATGAACATAGCTCAGTAATTATTAATTATTAATATAAATATTATTAATTATTATTATAATTATTAACTATTATGTTCACATTTCAAATTATAAAAAAAATTATACCTTATTAAAAAACGGAGTCTAAAAAAATCGGCGTGTTTAGTTGTTTTTTTGGACACTGTGTCCCAAAAAAAGTGGCCGCCATTTTATATAAATATATCAGTGGCGTTCGGTCCATGGAGGCAGTGGAAGCATTGCTTCCCCACTTAAACGATTAGAAACGCTGTTAAACAGTATTAATGGCGATAAAATTATGATAATTTATCACTAGGCTATCCTCCTTTCAAATATTTTTTTTAATACAAAAAGCTCGAAATCCAAATCAATGCATTGAAAAAGGAGGGGGAGAGCAATAATTTTGTTGCGTCGAGACGGGCGCCGCCAGTGGAAGCAATCTTGAGAATTGCTTCTTTTGTTTGACTTACTATATTCGTGTTTTAGGAAAATTGTATCAATTCACCGATAATTTCACTGCTTATACGATAGTATGAATGTATTAAATGATATACAATAAAATTATTGATCGCTATACTTTGGGATGAATTAATATTGTCTTAAAAGAACAAAAAATATTCACCGATGGAAACACAGACCCATAACGCATTCATTTCTTTAGGCAAAACGTGGATCGTGGAAGCAACTTGGAGAGTTGCTTATTCCTGCTATTATGCTAACGGAATCCTTTAAAAGCGCTTAGTTAATGAGCTTATAGCAGCATTAAGTGACTAAATAACTGGCAATTATTACCAAATTTATTTTTAGAAGAAGAAATACAAGCTAATTATAATCAGAGTTTGCTTAATTACGAGTAAATCAAAGTGAAGTTGTTATAGTGAGGTTAATGTCGTTCGACACCTGCCCATCCCCCTTCCTCCCCGCCCTCTTCGAGGGGATAGAGGACAGAGCTGGTGTATAAATAAAAGAGGTTGTGTATACTATATATATATATATATATATATATATATATATATATATCGGACTTTGTGTTTCCTTTTCCCTGTGGTTGTTTGCTTATATAATATATATATATATATATATATATATATATTATATATAAATTATATATATATATATATTATAATAGGCTATGCTTGCTCCCCTATACATAATTGTCACCGATCGCCACTATATATATATATATATATATATATATATATATAGAAACGACGTATAACTCCTACATAGGGCAGAAACCAATTCCCTGAGAGGGCACCCTCGCAAATCGTGAATATGTACATTTAACTGCAATGACCACGCAGTATATTAATGTATAGAAACGACGTAAGTATAGAGGAGCGGTTCCCGGGCGGTTCACCTCTTTTTTCATTTGTTCGTTATTTCTCTTCCTCGTGTGCAGAACGCTCCTCTATACTTACGTCGTTTCTATACATTAATATACTGAGTGGTCAGTGCAGTTAAATGTACATATTCACGATTTGCGAGGGTGCCCTCTCAGGGCATTGGTTTTTGCCCTATGTAGGAGAATTTCGACTTATGAGTGATCGAGGCCCGTGGTGTAATGGATAGCGCATCTGACCGGCAATCGGAAGATCCTGGGTTCGATTCACGGGCGGTTCACCTCATTTTTCATTTGTTCGTTATTTCTCTTCCTCGTGTGCAGAACGCTCCTCTATACTTACGTCGTTTCTATACATTAATATACTGCGTGGTCATTGCAGTTAAATGTACATATTCACGATTTGCGAGGGTGCCCTCTCAGGGCATTGGTTTCTGCCCTATGTAGGAGAATTTCGACTTATGAGTGATCGAGGCCCGTGGTGTAATGGATAGCGCATCTGACCGGCAATCGGAAGATCCTGGGTTCGATTCCCGGGCGGTTCACCTCATTTTTCATTTGTTCGTTGTTTCTCTTCCTCGTGTGCAGAACGCTCCTCTATACTTACGTCGTTTCTATACATTAATATACTGTGTGGTCATTGCAGTTAAATGTGTATATATATATATATATATATACACACACACACACACACACGAGGTGAGCCAGAATATCCCTACTTCTAAATAAATGTTCTAGCTAGAAAAAATGAATCTACTGTATGTACCTATGTAATAGGTACATAAAATATAAGAGTTTATTAACTTTAATTAAACAACATATTTAGTGTAATCGACACTTTTTATAATACAATATTCAACTTTACACAAATGTTCGGCCTAATTTTTGGAAATAGCTTAGATGGGATGTTGTTGATTACATCACAGACTTTGGTCTTCGGGTCTTCGAGTGTCTTAGGTTCGGTAGAATAGATCCTGTCTTTTGTGTAACCACGGAAAAAATGTTAGTGGGTGAGTAGTATGGTGTAAAAAAGGTAGAGTGCAATGCAATTGCAAAATATTACGTAATGTTGCAAGAGTGCCACCCCACCGCCCTTTGTTGCAAAAGTGCCCCCCCCCCCTTCGTTGCAAAACGAAAGAAAAAAAGAAAGAGAGAGAGTGAGTGCCGATCTTTGTTGCCAACCCAAAAATGGGATTGGAAGGGGCATGCAACTTGGAGGCGGAGTTCGGATCAAATGTAAAATTCGGACCCCAGCCTTCTTTAGTTAGCTTTATAAGGCTAACTAACGAAAATATCATGACCTAACCTAACCAATCGTCAAGGGCGTACAGTTAACCTAACGATTGGTTAGGTTAGGTCGTGATATTTTCGTTAGTTAGCCTTATAAAGCTAACTAAAGAAGGCTGGGGTCCGAATTCTACATTTGATCCCGGAGTTCTCCCCCAAGCTATTCCCCCCCAAAGGGGCATACCTATCCTAAGGGCGTCTCTTTGGGGAGGAAGGGGTCTCCTCACCCCCCAAAGGAGCAGAAACAGATAGCAAGAGAGGAAAAGAGAAAGGAAAAGGAGAGTCTTTGCTCGGCGGACTGCCGCGCTCATGTGGATCCATCGTCCATCATCTGGCCTCTTATAGTGCCCCTAAGCAGCCAGTTGGCTGAGTTGCCAGACAACGCCATATATAATTATTATTCGGTCAGTTGGCTGCTGAGTTGCCAGATTCGTTATTTATTTTAAATAAGCTTATGTTACAGTTGGCTGAGCTGTCAGCCTCGTTACTTATCTATTCAATTACTCTGTTTTAGAAAATGATATAAACGTGTTCAAGGAATAAGTAAAACACCTCCACGTGAGCCCCATTGGTAGCACGCAGAACATCAAGGCGATAGATGATTTCGTTCCAAACATTAAGAAGCATGTCTTGCGTGATGGAAGCTAATGTCTCTTCAATCCGGTGTCTTAATTCTGTGATGTTATTAACCTTCTTTGCATACACTCTGTCCTTTGTTAGCCCCAGACAGATGGAATGTCGCTTCATCACTGAAAACGACATTGTTCAAAAAATGCTCATCTTCATCAATACGGTCAAGAATGTCAACAGCAAACTGTACCCGTTTGGGTTTGTCATTTGGTAGAAGTTTCTGCAAGGTTTGCAATTTGTAGGCATAAAGTTTCAACCTCTTGTGAACCACTTTATGCACTATTGAACGCGGTATTTGCAGTTCTCGGCTTGCTCGGCGGATGGATTTTGTAGGACTTCGGATAAACGCCTCCTGAATTCCTGCTATCTTATCTTCAGACACACTAGGCCTACCAGCTCCTTTCTGATGTAGCACACTGCCAATTTCTTGAAATTGTTTCAGCCATCGCTTGAGTGATTGCTTTGTTGGTGGAGTTTTATGATATTCCTCCCGAAAACGTCTCTGTACAGTAATTGGAGATTTGGTTTCCCACATCCACAGCACACACAGTGCTTTCTCCTTCACTGTCGCCATTGTGCCCCTAGTGGATGTTCTGAGAAATAAATAAAAAAATTCCTTGAGTTGTGTTATTAACTGCCGCAAACCGTTTTAAGATAGCTCCTTTAATAACGAATTTATTAAGGCTTATAATGGGGTGAATAATTTATGGACACCCTATATATCAATCGCGTCGCATTGGGTGGGACAATGAATATGGACTACTCGTCAGATGCTGTCTTCCCGCTCTGCCCGAGAGCACACAGCAGTTTAGCCCATAACACAGGGGTGTGTGACGAACTTGGATTCGGCCTAACACAGCACAGAAAAAATTGTGGAGCAGTTTAATATTAACTCATTTGACGTTACGCCTGATTTGACTGCTGGCGTAAGTATCCATTTAAACCCTCAGCAGACCGGCGCGATTTCAGTACGTTTGGACTTCGCCAAGCCTACAGACGCGCCTATTAGTGTACTAATGTATCTAGAAACACAGGCCCTAATAGAACTGGACCGTTTCCGTAACATAAGCACAGATTTTTAAAATGGACGCAAATACACTCCAGAGAGTGATGAAAAGTGACTGTTTCGCGCGTTCCAAATTTATCGGGGTTTTTGCAAAGAATTAAATAATTAAGCCACCTAGCACGAGAAACTGGCACGGGGCCATCGTTAACACCGACATTGCGGGTGGCGATGGAATTCACTGGTTTGTGATTTATTTTAAAAATAAGGAAAGAATTTATTACTTCGATTCACTTGGGCTCCCCCCATGGCATGACTCGACAATCGTAAATTTTATCGCTCAATTACGTGTGCCTAAGATAATTTGGGCCCCATATCAATTTCAAAGCCTTTACAGTGAAACATGTGGGCTATATTGTATCTTGTTTCTCTTACACATGTAGCGTGGGAAGGGATTTGTGAATTTTTTAAATTTATTGGATTTGTGTGACACAAATATGAACGATAAATATGTATGCAGATAGATAAAAAAAAATTCCCACATGTTGCAACCCCTGCAATTTGTAAGCTCTATATTGTGTAAATCTGTATATACATTTGTAACAATAAAGAATTGGGCGCTGCCCCTTTTTGTAAATGTTTAATAAATGAAAATAATGTTGTGTTTTGTTAATATCCTAAAAAGCAGTTAGATAATCTCTGCGATGACAGCGCATTCGGATGAGCGGTTGTGTGCCAATACCATGACATCTGATTCGCAGCGTGGTGTGGATCGTTCGCCACCCTTTCTCCAAAAGTTTTTATAATTTCTTCTAACTCCGTTTCGCTCCTGTAAAATAAAGAGAAAATTATTTTTAAAAACGAATGCACTTCTTAAAAGTTTAATGTTTCTAAAAACCTAGCTGTACAAGAAATATAAACATACAATATATATATAATATATATATATATATATATATAATATATATATATATACGGAAATAACGATGAAAGATGTAAAGAATAACTGAAAATACTTTGCAATTATGGCTTCTTTATAAGATAACACCGATTGAAGCATTATATATATTATATATATATATATATTATATATATATATATATATATATAGGTCGTGAATAAGGCCAGGTTATATTATAAACGAGAAAAGAGCCGGTTATATCAATGAGCATAATTTACCTTGTAGAAAAGTCTACTTACTTTTAAAATACTATACGGGGTCAAAACACTCACATTAGCTCGTCTGCAAATTCGGGCTCGCTTGGCTGACTGTGATTCAATACTGTAACCTCTGCACCGCTGGGCGGACTGTTCGGCGAAGCACTCGTTCTCCTTTCGCCGAAAGTGTTTATAACACGGTCCAACTCCGTGGCGGTCCTGTAATTAAAATAATTGTCGTGAAATTGAGGCAATTGAAAGTGATGGCAATCATATATATATATATATATATATATATATATATACATATATATATATGCGAGCGTCTGTAATTTGCTATGGGGAAGCGGGTAATTTTCATCTTTAGTTTGTCGAGAAGCACGTACAATGAACTTTGGTTTAAAAATTAAAAACTGCCGAGAGCCGTTACGTATATATATATATATATATATATATATATATATATATATATATATATATATATGAGACATATTAATTAAACACGATTTTTCAAAACACTTATCTTATTATGACACTACATCGCATTATCACTGTGCTTTATAAATTAAAACATTGCTAGGTTAGGTTAAGGATATTCTGAAAGCGTAAACATTACAATGAACAGCGCTAAGATTTTAAAATTCTATAAATTGAAAACCGTTATAGTGATGAGGGAGTTAGACTATAATTGAATCACGTACAATGAACTTTGGTTTAAAAATTAAAAAATGCCGAGAGCTGTTATGTATATATATATATATATATATATATATATATATATATACAGGCCCGGATTTAGCTATAGGCGAACTAGGCGATCGCCTAGGGCCTCGCGCCAAAGGGGGCCTCGCTCAAGCCGTTTTGCGCGTTCTGTTCAAGTGATATTAATGATTTAGAACTCTATGAAGAACTTAAAGTACTTTGCAGGTTTATACCTGAGAAAACAGATCTCGGAAATGCCCTTGTTTATATAGGTCAAAAACAACTAAGTGAGATTTATCCTAATGTTTATGTTGCACTTCGAATAGTATTAACCATCCCAGTTACTGTTGCTTCGGCTGAAAGAAGTTTCTCGCGTCTCAAACTTATTAAAACATATTTGCGTTCCACCATGTCTCAAGCGAGATTGCAATCATTAGCTATGTTATCAATAGAAAACGATACAACAAATTCATTAGATTATTCTCAATTAATTGAAGAGTTTAGCTCGAAGAAAAGTAGAAAAGCATTGCTGTAATATTCAAGGAGCATCTGAACCAAATATTAAAGCATTAATATTTAGCCTGATAAGTCGATCGCTCACTATTATAAAAAATGAAATGTCAACATCTCTTATACATCACATATGAAAAACGTTTGTATACTATGGAAAGTCATTACCTATAATATTATATAAATCTTAGAAATCATTGTCTTATATTTTCGATACAAATCTTGATTCATATTATAATTTATACTTATTTGTATGGTTTATTTATATTTCTTATACAATTTCCATGCGTGATTATTTTGGTTTGGTTTAATTTTTAAGTGCTGGCATAGTTCTGTCTATGCGGGATTCTAATATTGCTGGTATAGTACCGATAATTAAGTCCATATTTTCATATGTATAGGCCTATGGCCTCGCAATTTCTAGATCTGCCTAGGGCCTCGCAACTTCTAGATTTGGCCCTGTATATATATATATATGGGACACAGACATTAATTTTCAAAGCACTTAATATGACATTACAAATTACTTACATTTCAGCGGTTTCTTGAATGAGAGGCTGCTCCACTGTCTCGCAAATTTCCGCGACATTCTGAGATGAGAATAATTCATTCTGACCTAAGGTGTTGAATAGAAAAAGTGTTATTTGCCTGTAAATATCGCTTTATTCAATGAGGGCCGGGAAGTTATAGCTTTCAGACATGATTCGTGTGTACGCTGTTATGAACTGGGAGAGAAACTGGTTCTGAATAACGAAACACCCCATTTATAGGTGGCTAAGTGACCAACCCACAAACGTGATTTAACTTCCTATTGGGTTACGAGTAATGCTTTTTCGACCAATCCGTGAGCAGCGCTCGTTTTTCACGAGCAATGAATGGGAGGAGCCACGAAGGCTAGGGCGTGGTTTAGGCATATGCATATTCAAAAACGAGATCATTCAGGTATCCCTGGACGGTGATTGGAAGACCGTCATCAAATCTGGGTGGAGCATCAGACCCGTATGTTGGTAAAACCAGTTCATTCAAGTATGCTGGAATTTCGCAAAGTTTTTTTTATTTAGATTTGCTCTCAGACACCTGCATGTTGTGGGACAATGGGACTTTGTCTGTCATTACTACACTCATATTCGGCGAAAGGTGGGCACTCCTTACGGTCATATTTAGGTCATATGGTCACTTTACAGAATAGGAAAGGAACGTGAAGGCTTAATGTCTTTCTAAAAATATTAAAAAATCAATTCAATTCAGCTTTTCGGAAAACCATTGTTATGCTTTGTTCGAATGGTTAAAAGTCATATATATATATATATGTATTATTTAGCTGTATACATATATCCCCATTGTATGGAATAATAAACTGTAATCCTCAGCCTTCTAAGCCAACTGACTGTTAAGCCAACTGGCTCTGGCTGGTTAATAAATGCTTTAATTAAATGATTATTTCTATCTGGTAGCTCAACCCTGTAAGTCAGATGACAGAAGAATATATGCTTTAATTAAATTAATTATTGCTATCAGCTTTCTAAGACAGATGACGGAGGAATAATAAACAATGTATTTCTCAGCCTTCTGAGCCAACTGACTGTTAAGCCAACTTGCTCTGGCTGATTAATAAATGATTTAATTAAATGATTATTTCTATCTGGTAGCTCAACCCTGTAAGTCAGATGACAGAAAAATATATGCTTTAATTAAATTAATTATTGCTATCAGCTTTCTAAGAGAGATGACGGAGGAATAATAAACAATGTATTTCTCAGCCTTCTAAGTCAACTGACTGTTAAGCCAAGTGGCTCTCGCTGAATAATAAATTAAATACATGGCGCTATCTGGCAACTCAGCCAACTGGCGGATTAGAGGTCTATAAAAGAGCGGGAGACGAACGACGGAGTCAAACAAGCTCGACTCCCAGCCGAGCAAGGACCTCTGGTCCTTTCTCTTTCTGGCTCTTTGGGTGGTGAGGAAACCCCTTCCCTCCCATAGAGGCCTCTTAGGTTAGGTATGCCCCTTTGGGGGGTTCAGCTTGGGGGAGAACTCCGCCTCCAAGTTGCATGCCCCATGCAATCCCATTTTGGGGTTGGCAACAAAGGTCGGCGCTCTCTCTCTTCCTCTCTTGCTATCTCTTTCTGCTCCTTTGGGGGTTGAGGAAACCCCTTCCTCTCCAAAGAGGCGCCCTTAGGATAGGTATGCCCCTTTCGGGGGGAATAGCTTGGGGGAGAACTCCGCCTCCAAGTTGCATGCCCCCTGCAATCCCATTTTGGGGTTGGCAACAAAGATCGGCACTCACTCTCTCTCTCTTTTTTTTTTGCAACAAAAGGGGGGGTGGCACTCTTGCAACAAAGGGGTGGGTGAGGTGGCACTCTTGCAACATTACGTAATATTTTGCATTGCGCTCTACCTTTTTTACACCATACTACTGGGTGTAAGCCTGCGAGGTCGGGTGAGTATGGGGGCCCTTCCACTGGCCCATGAAGGGAGATTAGTCGTCCGGAAAAATGATTCCTCAAAAAGTTTCGCGAGCAGCCTGTGGAGTTGCTCCATCCTGCTGAAACCACCGTGAATCAATGCAGTTATTTCTTTCATGGGACAAACTAATTAGGCGTAGTGAGTTTAATGATAGCAGTATCGTCTTTTGCTAATTTCATAAAAATTAGAAAAAGTTTTTGCTTTAATTGTGAAAGAACGGTTTTAATATACAATATTTATTAGGTATTAAGTAATGAAAGATTAGAAATATATAGATATGAAATGAAATGAAATGAAAAGGTTTATTGGCAGACTATAGTCCATATGACAAATATTATTAATACAATGACAGTTCATATACTAAGGATAGAAATATATACAACTGATAAGAAATAATATTGCACTGTCGAAGTTAAGTGGAGCTACAGACAGACGTTTTCGTACCAAGAAGTCCATAGCTTAGAGGATAAATGGCAGGACCCATGGATAGCTTGGATGATCGGGTTGGTTGATTTTTTAATTCTTTGCATTGACTGTGTTGAGCACGTCTTGTTACCTCCGGGAAGCTCGGGACATTGCGGGCAGCAAACATTTGCGAAGTTGAGCATCTCGGGGGTAATTTATGTAAGAGTCTAAAAGACTTGTTGTACAGCAAATTTAGGGTTCTGCCAGAACCTTTTTTATAATTCACCCAGAGTTGCTGACCGTATATATTACTGCAGAAAGTACGAAAGAGTGTCTTTAGCTTCACTTGTACAGAAACGAAAGTTCCTTATGGTCATATTCGCTTTAGCACACAGGCTTCGAGATTGTTTTCTTATATCCGAGTCATCACTCAAGGAGCTGGTAATAGTTTGACCCAAATAATTAAACTCTTGTACTTCCTCAATTACTTCACCATTCATTTTAAACCTTATATCAGCTGGCTGATTACAGCTTTTAGGATGAAATTGCATAACCTTAGTTTTTGTAACATTAAAAAGAATATCATGTTTCTCCGAATACACTTCGTAGACATTTAGTAGCCGATCCAGACCTTTAACAGAGGGACTTATTAACACCATATCATCGGCATAAACTAAGTTATTTATCCTTGTGTTATCTATATACATCCTACTGTTGCCTCATTAAGTGAAGCAATTAATCCGTCAATATACACATTAAACAGCATAGGGGAGAGCAAGGAGCCTTGTCTCACCCCGCAAGAGGAGCCAAAACACTCGGATAGTACATTGCCCCACCTAACAGTGAAAGTTTGGTGGGAATACCAAAATTTCAATAAATTTAATATGTACATGAGAACCTTCCTGTCTTCTAGTTTTGCAAATAAAATATTGTGGTTCACCCTATCATATGCCTTACTTATATCAAGGAAACAGCTATAAATGGTTGAATTACTGTCAATGTATTTAGATATTGTTTCTTTAAGTACATAGATACACAGGTCAGTTGAGTGGGACCTTTTAAAGCCAAGCTAATTAAGAGATGTCCATAGGAAATCATTTAATCGGAGTAACAAGAGTTTTTCTAGTAGTTTCGAGAAGCAGGAAGCGACAGCAATAGGCCTGTAATTATTGCTGGACAGAATGTCTCCGTACTTATTTTTGACCAGGGGCAAGATATATACCTTCATGAACTCTGCAAGGATATAGCTATGAGCAAGCATGGCTGATAGGAGCAATGATATATGCAGACATACTACGTCATTTGCGTATTTTAAGTGCTCATTCGATAAGTCCTCTACCCCTGACGCAGAACCAGTCTTTAACTCTTTAATTAACCTCTTTACTTCAGAAAATGCTATCAAAATATTTTCCCTTGTCCCTCCCACAATCGTTTCGCTGCAATCTATCTTAAGATTATCCCTACTCACACTATTAAGAATGTTAGAGTAGTGGTTTTTCCACAGCTTTGCAATTTCATCCTCCCCTGACACCTCATTGATTGTCGGAGGGAGGACATTTTTGACACCCGCTTGATTCTTAATAAATTTCCAAAATTTATTATCGTTATTTATGCGAGCTTCACAGGCTTTTGATGCTCGAATAGACTCTTCTTCCTGTTTATATCGCCTTATGGCCGCCTTATACTGACCCCAACTTCTACACATATTCATGTATACTGGTCCTAATCTGGGTCTACCATGAAAGCACCACAAATCATAGGCATCTTTCGATTCCCTCTTCAGGGGGGCAATAAAATCATTCCATCCAGGAATAACCTTAGTATGATAGTTGTAAGATTTAATCAAGGGGCTTCCTACTTCTCTTAACAGGGATATTATCTTACTATAATACCTATCTATGAGTTTATCTATGAGATATATGCATATAGGTAGATATAGGCGGAATAAAGACTTCAATCCGTAACTTTTGTGAAGAATTAACCCCAATTATAAAATATACATCCATTATGAAATAACGAACGAATAAAAATAGGGGCTATTTTTGGGGACACTATTTATATACGAGACAATTTGTATTACATTGGTTGGATGGTGTACATTGAATTAGGTGGTTGGTCCCGATTTGGTTTAGAATGTACACCAACCTTCGAAGCTAATTTTCACCAACCAACCAATCAATTTATAGCGAAGTTATCCTTTCATTTCTCATCTCGTATTCGTGTTGTGGTATTCCGTAAACGAAAGAGACGTTATTTATTATCTCATCTGAATTTAAAAGAGGAATCAACTGTCATGATTTTAACTAATAAAAACGTGCGCCATCATTAGTTTTTATTCGTAATCTTTGTAACATTTAACTTCATTTTTCTGGAGAGAAAAACTTTTTAGGCAAATGTGTAAATTATTTAGAAGTTCATTTATTTTTGTTTTTAATAAACTTCCTTGAACACTTCAAGACGAAAACACCACCGTGTCGAGAAGTCCAAAAAAGAAAATAAGTTTACCCTTCTCTTCTTTTATATATATATATATATATATATATATATATATATATATATACACACTGTATATACTGTATATTAGGTTTCGGAAACATCAGATTTTGGTGACCCGCCCATTTCATACTTCAGGCCAATCAGGGTGACTCTTACATCCGGGATAGGTTACTCTAGTTAGATGGTCGTTCTAGGTTGATTAGTTATTTCCTACGTCACGAACTTTCGACCAGCCATCATGGCCAAAATACTGGTGTCCCCGAAATTTAATGTTTATTATATATATATATATATATATATATATATATATATATATATATATAATGATAATGATGATAAGCTTTATTGGCAGGATATAAATCCTATAATATATATATATATATATATATATATATATATATATATATATATATATATATATATATATATATATATAATGATGATAAGCTTTATTAGCAGGATATAAATTCCATAATATATATATATATATATATATATTATATATATTATATAATGTATACAGTAAGTAAACAAAGGGTTTATTATGCCTATCCCTGAATCGTGTCTATGAGTAGAGGTGAGTCGCTCACTGTAAGCGAAACATTTCTCCATAAATAGGAACAAAATCCTGTTTGGTTATTAGAGAAAAAGCAACAAGAAATTCACACTGATACCCTGGTGTTTCAAGCGTTTCCTGAACCCCACCCCAGTATATACACGACGCGCGCACACACACACACACACACACACACACACACACATATATATATATATATATATATACACACCTCGGTGGTGTAGTGGTTAGCATCGCTGACTACGAATCCATCGGCCTCGGGTTTGAGACCCGGTGACGGCAGCCGGCGCGCAGCAAAACCCAGCTGTTCATCCTTCCACACAATATAAAAAAAAAGAAAGTGGTTGGTAAATAAATGGATACCCTGGGTGACCTAGTGGTTAAGACGCTGGGCTGCTGGTGGGGCGTGGTTCGGATTCCACGTTAAACTGTAGGTCTAAGGTGGAATGAAAAGCTTGACCTTCGTCAGAATGAACAATTCGGGCGGAAGCTAACCGAAGGTTAACCAAAGTTGTGTGTATATATATATATATATATACAGTATATATATGGAATAACCCACATCAGCACGTATTCTGGGTTCGAATCTTGGTGGGTGGAGTTTTGTTTCATATATATATACACACTCGAGTGGAATTAAATAAAAATGAATAATAATAAAAAATCCAGTATAAAATGCTGACTCATTTTTCCCGATTGTGAGTCAGTGAGTCATGGCAAGTATGACGTCATCATTGACCTCACTGGAATTCCAGCGTGACTCTAAAGGTTAATAGTAATGACTTACATTAGGTGAGTCAGTGACTCAATTCTCAGTGAGTCAAAACTGACATTTTTCTATTCATACCTTTAATTATTGGCCTTTGATCTCACGATTAGGTCAGCAATGAATATGTTCCTAATTGCAAATCGTGTGTGTGTGTGTGTGTGTGTGTGTGTGTGTGTGTTGGTGAATTAACTAATACTTGTACATAATTAATGATTTCCTAATGTTACACGTCACATGTCACCTCTACCATCCGACCAGAAATGACTGATGTCCAGGAATTATGCGTCGTCAACCTAAAAATATGCAACTTCATAATAACAAAACTCGAGGTTGACAACAGTTAAATAAATGAAATTACAAGTCTAACACTACCTTTTTATATGTTTATGACTGCTTTCAGTTGATTATTTACTCGTTTTAAAAGGTCATGAGCAAATGCCCAACTTTGTGTTGCCTTTGTAATTGTATTTTAGGTCACTAAATCATATTGACTGTTAACATTCGTTGAAATTTGGTCTGACATCCTCTCTCTCTCTCTCTCTCTCTCTCTATATATATATATATATATATATATGTTAGAAGAATATTGAATATTGGAAAATTGGCACTGTGGCGACCGTTCTGAACTTTATAAGTTTCATGCAGTCACCTTGAAGGATTTCATGAGTTTGTCAGTGAGCAATTAATTTCTCGTTGTAAAAGTTTGCTTCATCATTTCATTATATTTATTTCGATTTTTAGAGACAGTACTGTGTACACTCCTGTGTAAACGTACTTACACAACAGTGTTTCTACATACAGTACAGACGGTAAACATTTAATGTAAGGAGTATTATATTCAATTTAACTTTTATCTAAAATGTCAAAAAATATATTTTTATGAAATTCATGGTCAGTTTTTATTTTTTATTTTTTTTTAATTTGGAATTTAACAAAAAATATATTATTTTGTTTCTTAAGTTTGTCCAAAAATGACTGACCTTGCCGTTTCGGTCCCAAGCACTGTATCAATTTTAAAATTTTATTATATACCTCGTAACCTCGTAGCAGTTCCGTGCGTTGGTCTTTCTTCACACGAACACGAAGGTCAAGCTGGTGGCTCCACCTCTAGGCCTGCCTGGTGGAGGAGAGAGTCGCTCTCTCGCGATCTCCATCGCATATATCCGCGCATACACGACTCATCTACCACCGTCCTCAGCCAGGCATCTAATCTATTTTGAAGAATTCCACGTTGACATCAATAATGTTCCTGATCTCCTTCGGAAGCTAGTTGAATAGTCTTGGCCCTATGATAACCAAACTATTTATTTCCCTTTAGAGTTGAGGATGTCCCTTGTGTGACCCTTAGTTTGGGGACACTACATTCTACCTTTCCTATTTCCCACTGTTGTTTGGGTTCATGTACCAGTTTTTCTATTATTTTCCACGTGTAAATTATGGTGTATCTCTCTCTCTCTTCTTCTTCTTTCCACTGAATATAAATTTAATTTACGAAGTCTTTCCCAGTGATTGAGCTCTTTGCAGCCATCAGTTTTGGCTGTGAAATTTCTTCGAATTTCTTCGAGTTTATTAATTTCTTTTTTATATGGGGGCGTCAAGGCTGAGCAGTATTCAAGTTTTGGTACGATCAGCGTTTTCGGCAGGGGAATCATTACTCTGTTGTTCCTTCTTTTAAAGGTTCTCAGTACCTGTCCCGCAACTCTTTTTGCTTTATTTATCGCTATCTGATTTTGCGTTACAATTTTGCATCACCGGTCATTATTACCCCCTAAATCTTCTGCTTTCGTGCTTTTCTGAATTTCCTGTCTATCTGGAGCATAATATGCTGTCTGTTTTAGTTCCTCATTTCTTCCATATCTCAAGAGCTGAAATTTCTCAGCGTTAAAGTTCATGTTGTTGTTTTCTGACCATTTATAGGGCCTCCACCTCTTCTGCATTACTAATTTTTCTACTGATTTTTGTTTCGGCCGCAAAGGATGTTACTATACTGTTGTTGGTTACTTCATTGTCTATGTTTGTTAGCATGATAATGAATAGGAGTGGGGTCAATACTGTTCTTTGTGGTACTGAGCTGCGTACTTCCGATTCTGATGATATACCTTTAATTTTTATGACTTGGTCACGTTCCATTTGTCCGTTTTCTCACTGTATCAGTTTCTCGGAGACAAGCATCGTTATCCTGAGGAAGTTGTAGATCCATTTTCCACTGTGCCTGTTATTCCCATGTTTCATGTTTTATATATATATATATATATACATATATATATATACAGGGCCGCATTTAAGGGGTGGCGCACCGGGCAAATGTCCAAGGCCCCGCGCCCGATGAGCCCCGCAAATTTTAATTGAAAAAAATTAAACGTCACGTATTTGCCATCTGCGACGAGTTTTACTTTTTCCGGCAGGCGGCATGGCATCAGCCATTTTAATATCCGCTTTGATGGTGTTTAATTTGTTGTTCTTGTTAGTGTTACTCATTTCTAATGTTGTTACTAACTTACTTCGTGTTGTTTCTGTTGCAGATTCATGATATGTCCTTATTGTTGGCATTGTAATACGTACAACATGGAAACGAGCCGTGACCGGGACCAAAGAAGGAAATATAAACCCGGTAGTGAAAAGCGTAAGGATAAGAAGCGCGGAGAAGAGTTTCTTGCGACGGTGCCGAAACTGACTAATTGGATTAAATCATCAGCAACTAAGTCAGCCCCTTCAGCAGGCCACCAGCTGCCTCCGCTACTTCAGCAGCTGCGTTTTCAAAAGACGCGTCTAACGTCAGTGCGTTCAGCAAGCCCAGCAGCTGCCTCCACTACTTCAGCAGCTGCATTTTCAGGAGACTCGTCTACGTCAACCCCTTCAGCAGGCCCACCAGTTGCCTCCGCTGCATCAGCAGCTGCGTCTTCAGAAGACCCGTCTACGTCAGTGCTTTCAGCAGGCCCACCAGCTTCAGGACATGCAATTAATGACATTGGTTTGTAGCCACAAGTGCTGACCGATGACTTTAGAGAGTTCTGAATAGAGTGGGGAACATCAGATTGCCGAAATTATGACAGCGACAAAAAGCCAGGAAGCGTCCTATGTAATATTCATTACAAATCTACATTCTATCTACAGTACAGTGAGCTGTACAGTTTAGCTGTTTATTAAGTGCATTACAACTGCGTAGCTGTTTATTAAGTGCATTACAATAACTGTGTAGATGTTTATTAAATGCATTACAACTGTGTAGCCTGCTAGTGTAGCCGTATACACTGTGTGTACATAGTTAAGTTATAGGTTATAGTCTTTAATATCACATTAATAAGCCGAATGGCTTCCGTATGTGCGTTTTGTGTGTGTTAAAAAAATATATCTGTTATGTGCATTACAAAATACTGTCATTCATTAACACACTAAAATAATACATCCCAAGAAACAGTTTGCCCAAGGCCCCGCACACTGTAAATGCGCCCCTGTATATATATATATATATATATATATATATATATATATATATATATATATATATACTGTATAATATATATATGTATATATACACACACACACACACACACACACATTTGATGTGACAATTATTTAGAAGATGATTGAATGTTGACAACATTGATGCCAGTGTGAATGGTGATAATACACTGATCAATCAGATTTGTATGAACATCAGTCTTTTAAAAGTGACAGAAGTCAAAAAGATTTCGCAGGAACCTTGAAAACACATTGACAGGAAACAAAAATAATGTTTCCTCAATAGTATTCCATTGTTTGGAAATGCAACGTTGACAGAATATCAATGTTGGAATTTTAAGTGAAAAAAAAAGAAAGCTGATTTCAAGTTGATTGAACAACTCATTGATGCAAAACTGAGGAGTATCGATCCTGCTTTTATGACGTTCACTTAAAAAAGGTTTGTACTGGATTTTCTTGTCACAGTATTTTCAGTGTGGCTGTGACACTAAGTTCGTTTTTAAAGATCACTCAAACACCGTTTATAATGTAGCCCTGGATCGAACTAGTCGATTTCAGGTTGCTGAAGCAACCACATGACAAAGAGTGACGAATGAATCTTATCCTTGCGGAACCAAGTAAATTACAATAAATTTTAATTTATATCAAACCGTTTTCAAAGTAGTTTTGAAATGAGGTTCACTTTCAACAATGAGACAATGAATCATCATTTATAATTAAACCTATAGTTCAGTTCACGTTGATGAAGAACCTTAGTTAGGAGCCGTTCACAATTATCAACATTTTCACAAGTGTACAAAAAGTACACCTTTTCAAGACTCCCCCCCCCTTCCTCCCCCCAAAAGTGTACAAAGAAAAATGTTGATTTTTTTTTTTACTCAAATTAAAAAAATATTTAAATTTAGCACTATTAAAATAAAGGAAACGTACTCAATACACAATCCAAAACTCTCACTGTCATACAATAATATTAAATTGACGTGAAGATATGGATCGACATTTTTCACATTTCTAACGTACAACGGCCCTTAACCCCCTCCCCCCAGCGTACGGTTTGTATGCTCGTGAAAATGTTGATAATTGTGCATGTGAACGGCCTCTTACACAACACTGACATGTCAACTTTTTCTTAAATTTCAATTGTAAAAGTAAAAGGGTAACAGGTCTTTTCCATCAACGCATTTTCAGATCAACAGTAAGATTATTTTAAACTTGCAAAATAAGGGTATGGACAATAACGTAACATTCTCAATAACATATATATATATATATATATATATATATATATATATATATATATATATATATACAGGGTGTCCCATAAGTCCGGCATCATAGGAGAAATTCATATTTTTCTATTTCTACAAACCATAATTCATATTTTTCTCTTTCTACAGGCCACAATGTCTGTGAGCAAGGAAGAACGAATCCAGATAATTCTACTCATAGGAATTCGGAGTCAAAAAGAGGCCGCTGCTGAATTTAACAGACTGCATCTAGACACACAACTCTGTGTTATTGGCTCGTGGTCTAGTCTGGATGCAGTCTGTTAAATTCAGCAGCGGCCTCTCTTTGACTCCGATTTCCTATGAGTAGAATTATCTGGATTCGTTCTTCCTTGCTCACAAACATTATGGCCTGTAGAAAGAGAAAAATATGAATTATGGTTTGTAGAAATACAAAAATATGAATTTCTTCTATGATGCCGGACTTATGGGACACCATATATATATATATATATATATATATATATATATATATATATATAGGGCGATTACAAAGTCCTCCTGCAAAATTAAACTTTAATAACTTTTGATGTACACGTAATGGAAACAAACTGTAAATGGCATGTGAACCCATAATTATTAAAGTTTTTAACACACTACATTACATATTTGTAGGTCTCAACGCAACCGCCATCTTTCTCAATACATCGTTCAATCCAATTTTCGAAAGACCTGAAAACATTCTTCAGTTGCTGTTCATCCGCCATAGTTGCCACATTTGGGAGAGAGAGAGAACCTCACGAAGTTTGGCAATATGAGAGAGAATCATGTTGATACGCTCCCAGAAAGTCACGCATCATTAGTTCTTTTCAATTAACTAACAGTCAATAGTGAACGTTGCCTCACAATTAAGACGATTAACTCTTTCAGATAACACTTTCTTTCAGCAAGACGGCGCTCCCTCCCACTATGCTTTGAATGTGCGACAATTCTTGAATGAAGTCTTCCTAGCCAAGTGGATTGGTACAGGTGGACCAATTGCTTGGCCACCTCATTCGCCTGACCCGTCCTTAATGGACTACTTTTTTATAGGCTCATGTTAAAAGTGTTGTTTACTCATCAAAACCACATTTTCTGGATAAACGTATGGCGACGATCACAAATTCGATTCATGAAATCATTCGGTAGCAACCGGAGAATGTTTTCAGGTGTTTGAAAAATCGGACTGAACGATGTACCGAAAAAGATGGTTAGTTATGTTGGGCCCTACAAATTTGTAATGTAGTGTATAAAATCTTTAACAAGTATACTTTCATATCACGTTTACAGTTTGCTTCTATCATGTGTACATCAAAATGTATTAAAGTCTAAAGTTGCACAAGGACTTTGCAGTCACCCTTTATATATATATGTGTGTGTGTGTGTGTGTGTGTGTGTGTGTGTGTGTGTGTGTTGTGGGTAATTAGTGTTTACATAAAGCACCGACATATACGAGTATATATGCAAACTAGTGCGCATATAAATGCAATCTTTTTTCGTATGTTGCGCATATTTCTCCAGGAAAATAATGTCATTTTCGTTATTAGAATATACAAATTTATTAGTATACAAATTTTCAGCTAAATTCCGTGGGGTCGTCCATTTGGAAAAGATCCAAATATAACATTAGAAAATCAGTTTTCAAAATCCGTCAGCTGGGGTTCATACAAATCTTGGTGCGTCGGCCGTATGTTTAACAAGTTTCATAGTGAGAATGTTCAAAACGAAAGGCAACCCATTGGTAAATGAATATATCATTGTAACCTAACCCTTTTCTTTTCTACTTTGGGTTGCGTTTTTTTTTAACACCCTGTATATATATATATATATATATATATATGTATATATATAGTGGTGTAGTGGTTAGCATGGCTGACTACGAATCCATCGGACCCGGGATCGACACGCGGTGACGGCAGGCGGCGCGCAGCAAAGCCCAGCTGTTCATCCTTCCACACAATAAAAAACTGGTTGGTAGATAAATGGGGTACCCTGGGTAGCCTAGTGATTGAGACGCTGGGCTGCTGTTTTGGAGGTTGTGAGATCAAGTCCGGGCGAAGACTTTCTAATTTCTGACCGCCCGTTGTGGGGCGTGGTTCGGATTTCAAGTTAAACTGTAGGTCTAAGGTGGAGTGACAAGCTTGACCTTCGTCAGAATGAACAATTTGGACGGAAGCAAAACCAAGGTTTTATATATATATATATATATATATTAGTGGTGGACCGGATATCCGCATCCACATCATTTTTAACATCCGCATCCGCACTTCCGCCTGCGGATGTTATGCGGATATTACGTCTAATAAATTATGCGATTTACAATTAAATTAGCTTATAAAGTAGCTTATAAGGCCCAGTCATGCACATTTCCTGTAAAGTATTAATTATTAATGAACAAACAAATATTGAAAATTGAATGAAACTTGTTTCATTCAATTTTCTGTGGACGAAAACTCTTGAGAAAGTTATTTTTATCATAATGAAAACATTAATATTAATTTTAATTCTTATGCATTGCCTGCCATAATAGTAATATCACGAAATTTGAAAAATTATGTCATATATTCATAATTCTATATTATATTGATAGATTAACTAAATATCCGCATCCGCAGCCGAGGATATTGAAATTAAAAATCCGCATCCGCAGATGTTGGAAAACTGACATCCGGTCCACCACTAATATATATAACCAAATTTACTATAAAAGTTACTTTCTCCCATGTCCTTCTGATAACTTATATAGTGGAAGTCTCAGTGGCGCGATGAATAAGCAGCTAAAAACGTTAACTGTGAGGATGGACATTTGCAGTGGTCCTGATCTCCTTTTAGGTATGTAGGATTTTAATCTTTGTAACATATATAATGGTATACCAAGTTGTGTTACTGCTTTATTTGTACGTTTTATGCTAAATGTAATTAAAAAAGTGAAAACTCATGCAGCGTACATAAATGGTGAAGTACTCGTAGAACGAATAACATTCCCTCCGACAGATGTCGCTATTTCATAATCACATGTTACTTTTCGTTTCTGTTATAGAAAAACTTGTTTTCTTTTTTTATGAGTGTTTTATCAGTACGTTCACAGGACAACAATTCGAAATCACTGTTGAACTCTGTGAAACTTTGATGAATGAAACAACCTCGAAATATCAGTACCAGTTTCATATGAAAGTTTCAATATCAAGATTGAAAAATGAAGCAAAATTCAACACTTATAATCATTGTTTGATGAAACTCGTAACCCAATTTCAAACTGACATTCAATAGTAACATATATAGTGATCATCGACGTTGATTTCGCATCTTAAACTCAGTGTTGAATTAGCTAACCATCGTACAGTATGCTACTTGGATATAGACAGGGTGGGCTAAAAGAAAGGAATATGTTTGAATTCTAATAAAATTGAAAATAAAATAGAATTAAAAAATGTGTCCACCGTTCAAGTCTTTGTGCAACTACCGTCTTACTGGTACTGATCGGCAAACTCGTTGGCATAATTCCACTGTCAAACTCTACATTGCAGCAAAGACAGCATCCTTGAGTGTTTGAAGACCCCGAGAGTTCGTGGCGTACACACTGCTTTGATCGTACCTAATAAAAGAAAAACGGTCGGGATTAAATCCAGAGACAACACTGGCCAATCAGTCGGTCCACGGCGCCCGATCCACCAACCAGAAAACTTTTCGTTCAAGAAATTGCGAAGGTGGTGATCGTAAAGAGCCGAAGATCCATCATACAAGAACATCTTTACATCCGACTATCGTGCTCTGTATAACAGGTTCGCCACGACGCAATTAAAACTGGCACGTCAAACAGGTTCCCTTACTTTTGGCTGACCGTATATATATATATATATATATATATATATATATATATATATATATATATATAATACACACAGACAGTGCATGGAACAAGGAACTCTTCTGGGAAAATTAAATCCACTATAGTCCGAATAAGTAATGGTAAATGACAAATACCATAGTTTTTCTTTTTCATGATGCTAGCCCGACGTGGGCAACGGGTCACTCGCAAAGAGGTCCCATAAATATAGCTTCCCTCACCAGCTATCTGCAAAGCAGACAGGATCCAGCTTTGGGACATGGATCTAGGGTTTAAAGCAGCCTAGCCCTGCTACATTCAGAACCTCAATATAAGCAAAAGACTCGCTGCCTTCACGTCAGATTGAATACATAAAAGAAAAAGGGGTAACTATTATATTTTAGCCAAAAACCAAAACTTAAACCTCAACTGGTAGAATTGAGCGTCCACTTTTCAAGGCACATAACATGTCCGTTTCAAGATGGGAATGAACTCAGAATGGTCCCCTGAGTTTTTTATGATACACACAGACAGTGCATGGAACAAGGAACTCTTCTGGGAAAATTAAATCCACTATAGTCCGAATAAGTAATGGTAAATGACAAATACCATAGTTTTTCTTTTTCATGATGCTAGCCCGACGTGGGCAACGGGTCACTCGCAAAGAGGTCCCATAAATATAGCTTCCCTCACCAGCTATCTGCAAAGCAGACAGGATCCTTGTTCCATGCACTGTCTGTGTGTATCATAAAAAACTCAGGGGACCATTCTGAGTTCATTCCCATATATATATATATATGCGCCTTTCATTTATATGAAAGGCGACCTCTATTTTTGCCACTTATATCTCTCTGGTTAGCATCACTGACTACGAATCCACCGACCCGGGTTCGAGCCCCGGTGACGGCAGTCGGCGCGCAGCAAACCCAGCTGTTCCTCTTTCCATACAATAAAATTAGTTGGTAGATAAATGGGTATCTTGGGTAGTCTTGACGCTGGGTTGCTGATTGGGAGGTCGTGAGGTCGAATCCGGGCGAGGAGTTTCTAATTTTTGACCACCCTGTGGTGGGTCGTGGTTCAGATTCTACTTTAAGTTGTAGGTCTAAGGTGGAGCAACAAACTCGACCTTCGTCACAATGAAAAATTCGGCCGGAAGCAGAACTAAGGTTAACCAAGGTGTGTATATATATATATATATATCGTAAAGAACGACGCTTGTATAGGAGATATTCCGCGCAAGACGAGAAAGAGAAAACAACAAATGAAAAATGAAGTACCACCTGGGAATCGAACCCAGTAGAGGAATTACGGCATTTGGAAGAGTGAAGTCCATGGTGTAGTGGTATCGCGTCTGACCGGCAATCGGAAGATCCCGGGTTCGATTCCCAGGTGGTACTTCATTTTTCATTTGTTGTTTTCTCTTTCTCGTCTTGCGCGGAATATCTCCTATACAAGCGTCGTTCTTTACGTTATTTATACTGCGTGTTCTTTGCAGTTGAATGTATATATATATATATATATATAAGCATTATAACATATTTATTCTAGTAAGCGCTCACTGCCATTAACTTAGACCACTGCCGGCAACTGCGGGGTCGGTCATGGACACTTCCTGTGTCTTTAAAACGTTCGCTCATTTTCTTACAGTTGAGTGATCGACTCAATATCTTTTTGGGTGTAACTGATTAAATTCAATGGCGACAGATCGATAACAATTACTGTTACCTTCTTTTTACGTACATAAAAATGAACTACAATCCTTCATCTTTCGTTCATTTTTGAGAACACAACACAAAACATTAATAAATATGTTATAATGCCTATGAGCCCTGACTTTTGCGCCACCCTATATATATATATATATATATATATATATATATATATATATATATAGAAAGAGAGACTGACAGGAAGGTCAGTAATTTTTCTGATAAGATTTTTGCAAAAGTAAAAAATAAAAAATATATATTTAAAAAGTGAATGCTATTTCGCCAAAGAGGATGTACTGTAAATAAATTTCATTGTAAGTCATTTAAGAAATTTTCATTATCACTAAAGAGTAAATGAAATTACATTAAAATTTACTGGATTAAATCCATTATTTTCAAACATTAAATTTAAAGGATTGCAGTTTTTCCTATCATTCACAGATAAAAATGCCTTATTAAAAGTTCACCTTGAAACCACAGAAAACGGGATGTTGTTTTATGGATGGATTTTGAAGGCGCCAATATGTAAATTTGAAAGATGTTTCAGGTATAATAGTAATAATAATAATTATAGTAATAATAATAATAATAATAATAATAATGATACCGAATCACAGTGTTTTATAATGCAAGACAATAGTGTAATAAAAGCGCATAAAAAAGTCCAAGCGTGATTTTGAAATCTCCATAGCTCGTGACGGCAAAGAAAACCCCAAGCGATTCGTTCAATCGTTAATAATAGGAATCCAGTAAAGAGTGTCTTGGGGCCGTTGAGAAATCCTGACAGAGAGCTAGTTTCTGGAAACAAGCAAATGGCTACCCTGCTAAACGAATTTTTTACGTCAATTTTTAAAATAGAAGATGTAACGAATATCTCTACGGTCATAGACATAATACCTTTTGACAATGGTAATATGATACTTTAGATAATATTGTGGTTAGTGAAAGGGAGGTAATGCACTATATTGATAAAATGAAAATGCGTAAATCACCGGGGCCGGAATCCATATATCCCATACAACTAAAAGAATTAAAAGAAAGCATTGTTGTACCTCTAACAAAGATTTTTAATGCATCTTTTTCTGAGGGGTGCGTACCAGATAATTTCAAGTTAGCAAATGTAACACCTATTTTTAAGAAAGGCGATAAAGGTGCGGCGGGAAATTATAGGCCAATCAGTTTAACGTCTGTTGTAGGTAAGCTACTGGAATCAATATATAATTAATTAGGGATCGTATAGTCGAACACTTGGAATTGCATAACTTGATTAGAAATACGCAGCACGGTTTTAGGCGAAACAAATCTTGCTTAACTAATCTTTTAGAATTTTTTCAAAGCGTAGTTGAAGTTTACGATAGTCATCGGGTGGTAGATGTAGTGTATTTAGATTTTCAAAAAGCGTTTGACACCGTACCGCACAAAAGACTCATTGAAAAAAACTAAGGCTCATGGAATCAGGGATGTAGTAATAAACTGGATAGAAGAGTGGTTGCGAGGTAGGAAATAGAGGGTGGTCGTTGATAGAGCGGAGTCGTCTTGGACTAATGTAGCGAGCGGCGTTCCTCAGGGTTCTGTATTGGGCCCCTTGCTTTTTCTTATATATATTAACGATTTAGATGTCGGCCTTGTCAGTACAGTTTCAAAGTTTGCGGATGACACGAAGTTGGGTGGTAGAGCAATTAATGATGAGGATAGAGGTAAAATCCAGGAAGATTTGAACAAAATCGTTGATTGGTCAGTCACATGACAAATGAGATTCAACGTCGATAAGTGCAAAATTTTACATATAGGTTCGCGCAACGGTAATTTTGGGTATAGTATGTCAGGGAAGGAGTTGGCAAGCGTAGAACAGGAAAAAGATTTAGGAGTTATAGTCACTGGTGATTTAAAAGTGGCGAAACAAAATACAGCAGCGGTCAATAAGGCGAACAAGGTGCTAGGTTTTATAGCAAGGAATTTTTAGTACAAATCGTGCGATATTATTGTTCCTCTTTATAAATCATTAGTTAAACCCCATTTGGAGTACGTGATCCAATTTTGGAATCCGCATATGCGAAAAGATATAGATAAAATCGAAAGAGTTCAAAGACGAGCAACTAAGATGATTCCGTCGCTTGGTCGAAGTCGTACGAGGATAGGCTTGAGGAGTTAAAATTGATTACACTCGAGACCAGGAGGCAAAGGGGTGATCTAATCCAGGTTTTTAAAATTACGGATGGGTTCGATAACGTAGAGAGAGATAGCGTTTTCGAAATATCTCAATATAATAGGACTAGAAATAACGGGTGTAAGTTGACAAGTAGAAGGTTCGAGACAGCAGTTGCCAAAAACTTTTTTACCCATAGAATAGTAAATAGGTGGAATAGTTTGCCGGTAGAAGTAATTAGTAGCACGTCTATAAACATGTTTAAAAATCGATTAGACGCATATGTTGATAGACTGGGTATAGTTTAAGGTAGTAAAATTAAGGTTTTTGTGGTTCGGAACCCACGTAAAATTGTAGGTCCCCTCCGCCACCACGGAGGACATGCGCATTACACAACTACAACCACAGTTAGGTAGACCAGCCATGAGTGGATCTTAGGGTCTTTGATGGTCTGAAACATTATAATATTATAACATTATAACAAGTGAAAAACTAACTTTTATAAACGCTGAATGTTATCTGCGTCACTTCTCTCTCCAATTTATAAATAGCTCTGTTGAAATCATTGCAATATGTTCTCGAGGACCACGGTAACGATTTTCTTCATTTTTTATCTCTCACTATCGTCTGACGACATTCTACAAAAAATTACGAATTCTGAAATGTACAAATGCGGAAATAAATTCACCAAAAAAGTAAATTTTTTAAAACCGCCTCAAAAATTACTAATTAATATTTTTTCTAGTTTCTTTATAATGAAATTTTAAACCCCAAAATTCGTTTACTAAGTTTACTAATTAGTATTTTTTGTGGATTATTTATTTATTTATTTATTTTGCTGCAACTATACGAGAGAGTGATTGATAGAGTGACTTTTAGAACCAGTTGTTGATCCAAAGGAACAGCGGACAGCGGGCTCGTTTCTGTACCTCGATTTTCTCCATTTTATAAATTTGTCTTGAAGGGTTCGGGATTCGGAACATTTGTGTTGAGGTCATACTTTATGTCGACTCATCTTTTCGTCTCGTTCGAGGGTTGGTGTGTGACTACACACCCACATTCAGGATGGTAACGTGACCAATGATGTTTTTAACTATTAGTTCATCTTTTTCACTAAACCACACCTAAGTAAATTAATGTTTTTATCGTTTTTATAATAACTTCAGAATTTAACCTTTCATCATTAATATAAAATTACAAATTAGTTTAACTTTACACTTACGTTAGATAATTCAAAAGACAAGGTTAAACCTTGACCAAAAATCAAATGAGCCTTCGAAAACGATATAGCCTCGCGCGTGACATGAATAAAAAGCCTAGGGCCGCGGATAGAAGATTCTATGTCGTTGGTCGTAGGGGGTAATGCATTAATTAAATGTACTGTTCTTAATTCATTTTAAATAGAGGCCCTACTTCACACGAGTTTGAATAGAAATTGAAAAACATTAACAAGGGAGAGCAAAACGACTTTAAGATGGACAAACTGCTTCCAACAGCTCTGTCTCACTCTCTTGACTCAACTTTCTCCCTCTGACTCTCTGGCAGTGATGTAGTCGAGACCATGGCCGAGACCGAGGCCGAGACCTAAGCACCCGAGACCGAGACCAATCTCGGGTCCTACATTACTACTCTCTGGTGATGCGTTGCCTTTTTCATGGAGTAGATTTCCTTGTTCCATTCATTCACGCTTCATACCCGATCTTTAGTTCATTTATTGTAATTATTGCACCTACAACTTAAGAAAGAAAAAATTAATACATGATTCCGATAGTTTTCATAATTTCCCACTTATTCTACACATTCAACTAACTTTATTGGCCTATTTTATGATATTAAATCTCTTACTTATATAAATCTGATATTATTTGAAAACTAATTTGTCTTTAATTAAGAACATGATTGGGCAGAACTAAAAAGAGGTGGGTATCACGTGACAAACGAATCTATTTTCTGGCTTCGTGGTTCATGTTACGTACTTTTGTCCAAATTCAGAACAGGCCTATTTCATACAATCTATTTATTAAACCTAACTTACACTTATACATTATAAATTGTTATTTTATATTCATTAATAAATCCCGATTTTACGATCCCAACATCTGCGACTTTGGTAATGTCACTGTTTTGCGTGTGTATTCCTATTGCGTGTATGATCACGTATAGCCGCCATTCTTATGATAAGATGAGGCACACACACACACATCTACTTAAGAAAAAAGTTCGTAATCATTCACTAAATATCTTTTAAAAAACTCAGTTTGTTCTTGAGATAACCTTTAGCTTTTAAAGGTCTTCTTAGCAATTGTAATTCTTTTTCCTACTTGTACTAAAGGGTCTTATAACAATATAAGTATGTTCTGTTAAACACTTAATTTGGATTTATAACATTATATATATATATATACACACCTTTTTCGTAACTATTTATAGCAACCCAAGACTTCCATATGACGTTAGGAACAAGTTAAACTACAATTAATCATAATCAATTTGGGTCCTTTCGGACATATTCACAAATCACAAAGAGTGAGACCACGACCTACCGTTTCCATAGTAACATCCTATATTCATCCATAATTAAAGCGCGTTCGCAACGAGGATATCCTATTAATTTGTCCTAATATACAGTATCATCTTGAACGATGTGAATAAGAATTTATGGCGAGAGGAAAGGGAGTAAAATAATGGAATCAAAAGGATCCTATTCGGGGATTAATTCCTCACAAAACGTCGAGCCCAAAGTTAGAATTATTAGCAAACACGTCTTTTCAACCAATCTTTATTTAACTCTAAATACAACTTGGCACCAATTTAGTCAATTTCATTTGTCCAGAAAAAGACTTGGTTGCAACAACCAAATACAGGGCTCTATATTTGTCAACCAAACTAAATAGTTATTCGAACTATGTTATGATTACAACAACCATTTAAGTTTGTTATCAGAAGAATGGTTCGTAGAACGATCGCTTAATTGAATTAACTATTCCGATAGTTCGATCGCTTAATTGAATTAACTATTCCTTCCGATAGTTCTTTAACGAATGTTCAGGATCGGCCTTCGACCCACCCTTCTGCAGCATCCGTCTTCATTTGTGGAGTGATGAAGGAGAGAGTTACTTTCTACTCTCATTCTGCCTTCGTAACAGCCATACATGGTTGGTCAGGGATTTAGCTTATGAATTTAGTGAAAGGTTTTTAAAGTTATTAACTGAATATTTTCCAAAATACGCAGTTCTTTTCGTATAGGATATTAAACAGTTTGGGGTTCTCTCATGCTGAGTGAGTTTTCTCTCTTCATTCCAATTTTCCTTCTTCTTTTGCCTTATGAAAGGTGTAAAACCTTCCTCTACTCTCATTCCATTGGTTTTTATCGCGTTTTTATAATTAAGAACTGATTTTCACGTATATTCATACATGCACTAATCACGTATCGTTCACGGCGTCTTCCAGCGACTACAATTTCCAAGATGTTTGGCCTCTTCCAGCGACTACAATTTCCAAGATGTTTTGGACAGAGATAGCACTGTGATGTTCTTTATCTACGATATCTTTTTTTTTTAGATTATTGTAACTGAGTGATTTTCTTTGTATGAATCTAATTCGATTCTGATTGTAAGTTGAATGAAATTCTTAATTACTAATGAATAAATAACGATAAGATTGACGATGAATCGCTTAATTGATATCCGTGTAACTGCATGACGTCAGCAAACCTGATGTCCACGAAACAGAATGAATTTGTATGACGCAAATTTAAACCGCTCATACCAACTTACAAAGTGTTGTAAAATGTGTCAACAATATATATATATATATATATATATATATATATATATATCAGCAAACAACCACAGGGAAAAGGAAACACAAAGTCCGAGCGCTTTCGTGATATATTCACATTATCAAGGAGAAACATAAAATAGGCCCTGTTCCTCCTTGATAATGTGAATATATCACGAAAGCGCTCGGACTTTGTGTTTCCTTTTCCCTGTGGTTAAAGAGAGTAAGTAAGTTTACGTACTTGGGATCGACAGTGGCTGAGGACGGTGAGCTGGACACAGAAATAACACACAGAGTGCAATCTGGTTGGAAAAATTGGAAGAAAGTTTCAGGGGTGTTGTGTGACCGAAGAATAGGCGCAAGGGTTAAGGGAAAAGTGTATAAGACTGTGGTAAGACCGGCTATGATGTATGGGGCTGAGTCTTGGGCTATAAAGAAAGATCATGAGAAAAGACTAGATGTAACGGAGATGAGAATGCTGAGATGGATGTGCGGAGTGACAAGGTTGGATAGAGTAAGGAATGAAAGGATAAGGGGCACAACAAAGGTTGGAGAAATCTCGAGGAAGATACAAGAAAGTAGACTGAAATGGTATGGACATGTGATGAGAGGGGACGAAGATTATGTGGGTAAGAGAACGATGAATATGGAGGTGTATGGCAGGAGAAAGAGAGGCAGACCGAAGCGAAGGTGGATGGAGAAGGTGAGGGACGATTTGAGGGAGAAGGGTTTGTCGGAGGAAGAAGCCCAGGACCGGGCTGTGTGGAGGAGGCTGGTCAGAAACGCCGACCCCGCATAGAGGCGGGAACGGGCGAAGAGAAAGAAGAAGAAGAAGTGCATATATATATATATATATATATATATTATATATATATATATACAAACCGACATAAAAAAATCTACAAGTGGACTGAAGACAACAATATGAAGTTTAACACCGAGAAATTTCAGCTATTACGGTACGGAAAAAGAGAAGACCTAAAGTGCATGGAATATTATACCCCAAATGGACAGGAAATTCAGAGAAATTCCAGAGCAAAAGATTTAGGGGTTGTAATGACAGATGATGCGAAATTTGAAACACAAAATAAGATTGCAGTAAACAGAGCAAAGAGAATAACGGGTCAGATATTGAGAACCTTTAAACGAAGGGATAGGAATGTAATGATTCCTCTACTGAAAACCCTGATCATACCCAAATTAGAATACTGCTCGGTCCTAACTTCCCCAATAAAAAAGAAGACATTAGACAGCTGGAGGGGATCCAAAGAAGCTTCACAGCCAAGATCAATGGGTGCAAAGAACTAAATTACTGGGAAAGGTTACGAGAACTAGACCTATATTCACTGGAAAGGAGAAGAGAGAGATACACCATTATTTACACTTGGAAAATAATGGAGAAACTAGTCCCTAATCTTACTCTGAATCCCATAACTCCCCAAACAACGATGGAAAGTAGAAGCGGTAGACTGTGTCGTATTCCCAAATTGAAGGCGAGACAGGGAACATCCTTAACCCTGAAAGAAAATAGTTTTGTAGTGAGAGGACCAAAACTGTTTAATCAGTTGCCCAAAGACCTAAGAAACACGAAGGGAGTTGCAGTGGAAATCTTCAAAAGAAGACTAGACGCCTGGCTCAGAACAATCCCCGATGAGCCGGGCGTACCTGGCTATGCGAGGTGGAGAGCGCAAGAATCCAACTCACTACTTCACCAGGCCAACTCGAGAGGAGGGGCGACAAGCTTGACCTTCGCGAAATGAGAAATCATCGCGCGGAACCTTTGTAAGGTTGTAAGGTAAGGTAAGGTGTATATATGATCACGAGATGAAGCTGGTTACGTGCGCTTCCATAAAATAAAACAAAAAATTAAAAACCATAAAAGAATTTTTTTAACTTAAAAGATATTAAAATTGGTAAGCCGTAAAAATTTTTATCCTTTCTCAGAAGCAGTAAAATGATGTCGTAAAGCAAAGGTCAACATCACTGTGCTTTCCATCAGCTCGAAACGTTCGCTAACTTACTCCAAAAATTTGCAAATAAATTATCACACTTCCAAAACTTGACTGCATCAATTTTCGTACGCTTTATATATATATATATATATATATATATATATATGGCGGTCATTGGGTATACTTGGATGTGAGAGAATACCTGTTTTTGGTTCCTAAATAGTGCATGTTCCGTTTCAAGTTCTCCTCAAATATTGCGGAAATTTCAAGAAACTATCGGCCCCATGACTCCCAAGAGCAGTCGAATGATATTCACCAGGTAGAGGAATAAAGTGTGGGAAGATGAAATAAAAAACTTGCTTATCACAGATAAACCATAGATAGGAAGTTTGGCTAGATTATTTCCCACTCAAAATTATTCCTATTCCCATCCACGGTCCGCAAATGGGAATGCTCCAAATGTGAATTTCAGAATTAGGAAAATAGTTTCCTGATTTGGAAAAATGTAACGAGAGACGTTGATGCAACTACGTCTCGAAAGGTATTTTCTATGAAAAATCTAATAAAATATAAATTTTATATTGGAAATGGAATGGATCGATTAAAGAATTTCCTCCCTTTCAGATTCCGACTTTCGAATTTCTCATTCTCGGACGAAAACTGAAATAGGATTGACGAAAACTGGGAAAAGAACACTTGGTTTTTAGCTTGTCACATTTTTGTTTTAATTTGTATTGTGGTCGGAGCAGTGGCGGCTCGTGACTAAAGATTCTAGGGGTGCTGTCTCTAAGAATGGGTTGAAATAATTACTGAAATAAAAGGATGAGCATTGAGCAATGAATAAAAGTTTCAAAAGTTATTGAAAAAGTTATTCAGTGAGCTCATCCTTATATTGTTCTTGATTATTTCAATTGTAAATAAAAAATTTAGGGGTGCTGCAGTTCCGCAGTGTCTACCGACGAGCCGCCACTGGGTCGGAGAGTGATCCTTGTCACTCGCTCTTCTGAGTCAGGACATGACGTAGTAAAGTATTTTACTATCGTTGTTAATCGCATGATTTTGCTTTCATTACACTAACAGGCAGTGTGTCATATGGCAGAGGGGACTTACAACTAAACGTGGAACCCCAATCATGGATCCCTACAGCATCAAAATGCAGAGAACGGTCACTCATCCAAAACTGAACAAATCCATCTTTACTTATTGTAACTTCAGTGGACCTACACCCATCTCGTCGTCACTCTAAAATCTTAACTTAATCTAACCCACAATAAATTGTCGATTGTTTAGCCTCGTTGATGAAATGACGTTAGTCCGACTTCAGTGATACATACCGAGGAAAGGTGTTGCGACATGGCCACGACGTAGTTCGAGAGTACAGTGGGGGTGGTCCAACAAAAGAATCGTGCAAATTTAGTTTATTTCAAACGGAGTTTATACGATTCTTTTGGGGACACACTGTATTTTACTAAGCTGAGATATTTTTCCTCCCCACCTACGATATTCGTGTTGAAATGGCGAAAGAAATAAAAGAAGAAAATAGGTCAAAGAACTTAGAATAATGAAGCAATATAAAGATATTTATTTTTTTGTTCTACTGACTCAGGAAATTGCCCGCAAAACTTTAGATTTTTGTTAAGATTTCTGCCCGACTTTCCACTGACACAATCGCGAGCAAGGATTAACAAAACCGTGAACGATTCCATTAATATTTAATGCGATAATTGAAAATTAATTAATTATACGGGTCGTAACGGGTAAAGGTGAACGGTTTTGTGTTAAACGGGTTACGTCAAAGCGAGAACCGCGTCTTTAATCAAACTAACCAACGATACTTAAAATTTTGAAGAGACCCTAAAATCTGTGACTTCTATGGAACCAAATGTAGAATTCAAATCGTGTGGGTAAGTAGTATAGCCGCAAAAGGGGAGAGTGCAAGAATGTTGCAGGTTATTATGTAATGTTGCAAAGGGGTGGGTGGGGGTGTTGCAAAGGGGGGGGTTGTTTCAAAGGGGGCTGGGGGTTGTTGCAAAGGGGGATGGGGGTTGCTGCAAAGGGGGGTTGACCAAAGGGGGTGGGGGTTGTTGCAAAGGGGGGTGGGGGGGAAACTTGGAGGCGGCGTTATCCCCCAAGAGAAAGGAGGAGGAGAGAAAGGAGGAGAGGTGTTCACCTGGCAGGAGCCAAGTGCACATTAAGACTTCAGCCGAGTTGGCGTTGTTTTATAGGCTCCTAATCAGCCAGTTGGCGTAAATGGCTTGAGTTGCCAGATACCGCGATACCATTGTATACATTATTATAGACTCCTAATCAGCCAGTTGGCTGTAAATGGTTGTCAGATACCTCTTTTTAGCAGTACCATTGTATACATTATTATTATATACGCCTAATCAGCCAGTTGGCTGTAAATGGCTTGAGTTGCCAGATACCTCTTTTAGCAGTATTATTGTATACAATATTATATACGCCTAATCAGCCAGTTGGCTTAGAAGGCTTAAATGTTGCCAGATACCGCAATACCACTGTATACATTATTATATTTGAATACCGGTAGTAGAAGGCATAACAATAAACAACATTGCATCATTCTTTTTATTATAAATATATAGAAAATAAATATACATTTGAGGAATATGCATATAACAGAAATATATACACACAATTATGGATATATATATATATAAAATAAAATATACATTTCAAATAAATATACACTTCAATAGAAATATGTACATAACAGTACAGGAGAAATACACACACACACACACAATTATGGAGATATATTTATAAAATAAATATACTTTTCAAATAATATACATTTCAATAGAAATATGCGTATAATCAGTACAGGAGAAATGTCAAGAAAAAATATAAATACAATTCACTTTTTTTTCAAAATACTAAACTCGGTCTTAATCGAGTTTACAATTACATCATTATTGCTCTGCATTACGCAGTATATGCGGCTTAATAATATTTCACCGCTTAAAGTATAGGGAAACCTGTACTATTTTTGTTCCCACTTTACAACCGGTTGGTAAGTCATCTTTAAACACGTCTAGAATACAATCAAAAGCAAGCACAAAGAGTTCATCGTTAGCTACATTATTAAACACAAGTTTATAAGAACGCTTTTCCAATCGAGGGTTTATTTCTACCGACTCGAGCTTTTCAATCGTGAACTCACTCAACATAGCGGCAATTGAAATAATCTTCTAAATCGTTACGACAACTGCGCGTTATATAAAGAAATAGTTCTTCAGGGTGAACGGTGTAGGTGAGCTCAGCCTTGTACCGATCAATTGCTTTGTACCAAAGTTCATGGTATTTCAAAGAGTCTAAACTTTTTAAATAAACATCCAGCACTAGACCATTCTCACCAGCCCTACACTCGGTAAACCCATCGAGCAGAGCGGTGTATGCGTATTCAAGTACTGTATCAAAATAAAACATATCCGTAACACGCGCGTCTAATATAGGTTTCAGTTTACGGAATCCGACGATTTCAAACATTCTGTCGAGGATGAAACGGTTTCGCGTAGGAATAAGAGCGTTATTATCAGAAGCATTCTTCCACATCAGCCTTATATCAATGCACGGCCGATCGTTATTTATACACAACGTACATACAACGGCGTATGAGGGTGCGTCACTAATCTGCTCTCTTCTTGTACCTACGTTAGCAGGTATTTTATAACGATCTTCACTCCACTTCTCAACTATCACAAAGATTCTATTCATCTCCTCGATACTTAAATAAACCCGTTTGTTTGTCGGTCTACATTCCGTTTCCAGTACATAGCTAATGGTACCGGAATTACGCCTGAACACGCGCAACGATTTCGTCACGGACACATCGTACGAGGCGTTGAGAATGCTGCTCAAAGGAAGTTCCATCGTATTCGAAGAGCGCACGTCCACTCGGCTCAAGCTCTGAGATAACTATGAGCCGTGTGAGGCACGCAGGTAGGCAGGAATGGTTCGACGGGCGGCTGACTCGATGATACGTGAATGGGCTTGTTCCGCGAGTCGAATTGTTGTACCGGTACAAGAATATCACTACCAGCCTACGCACCAGACATTTTGGATAAGAACTAGGAACATTTTACTAAACATCTCCACACTCAGGCGCACTATTTGAGAGGAACATATGTTCATATTTTTCCTTTCTGCCCATCAAACGATACTCGTCTCTAAACTCTGTTAAAAATTCACGCAGGGCACTAGCCACAACCTCACTACGAACCTCATCATGATATACGTTAATATAGTGATAAAAATACTTAAGATTGTCCATGATCACGAGATTCACATTTCCAGTCGTAGGGTATGAGTAATCGACATGGTGTAGCATGACGTAATACCGCTTGTCACACCACCCATCAGCAAGACTCATTATCCATACCTGCTGCTTCTCTTCTGCACGCGTTGTTTCTTTTACTTCACGGTGTATGTGAGACTTTATAAAGTTTAGCTCTGCAGTATACTTCAGCACATCGTCTGTGCAACGAAAGCCTTCAACGGTCTCACCAGAACATCCGTAGAGTATTTGTACATCTTGGAACTTCGCACAATCCAATGTGTTTTTAAAAGAGGCATAGGAGGGATGAATAGGAAGTTTTTCGGTATCCACCACATCCTGGCACTTTACTGAATACCATTTCGTAAACGTTGTACAAGCAATATTAAAGGTAGCCATTTGAATACACGTCTGATCTGAATACACGTCTGATCTCTCGGGCTTACTGCGGTCGACTGACCACGCAGGGATTCCCAGATAGTAGCATGACTCACGGTCTTACAGTGGGCGGAGCTTAGAACTTTACACACACACACACACACACACAACACACACACCACACAAAGGAGAAAGTGAAACGCTATTTGAAACATGATTTATTTAATAAACGAGATATTCAAGTTATATATATTTACAAATACGATTTAATAAACGAGATATTCAAGTTATATATATATATATATATATATATATATATATATATATATATATACATATATATTTACAAATAGATACGATTATATACAAGACGTGTGAGTTAGAAGCATCATTGGTATCCAAAGGGTACGGTATCATAGGTACCAGGTAACTGGTAACGTTTCCTATAGGTGTTACGGCACACCATCGTACCCCTAAGTTCCTTCACGCCCCCCAGCTTCTGCGCCCGAAAATTGTGGGTGCCTACAATTAGTTGGTGAGGTTGTTCATCCAAACATACTAGATCCTTCAACGACTCAAAGTTAACAACCTCCCGATTCGCATGGTTGAGCGTAATACCCTTTGCCTTCACGATATATTTCATTTCATCCCCCACCCTGACCCGTACCCCATAAGTCTTAGGTCCTGTTGAGGCAAAAGAGTCGGCGTATGCGTTGTCCCCATACTCATCCTTGATCTCATCAGTGAGCTCGCCGAGGAACTCCCCAATAGTGGGCATGTATTCACCCTCCCTCTCTGTGAATATCACGCTATCTGTATCGGCATACAATACTCTCCGCCCAAGAGAATGCAATAGACCCCAAAGTTTTATACGGGCGTAGGCTGTTGTGAAGCTGGCCACAGGTATGTTTGTAACCCTTGAGGTATCTGTGGCAAATTCAGTGTTGTTGTACTTTATTACGTAAGTATTACCTACATTTACGATCTCCATGACCTCTTTATCGGGGGCATTGGCATAATCCCAGACATCGCTATAACTTTGTGCCAAATGAATGCTCCCTCTGCCGGTATTCTGCGCAAATTTTCCCCATAGACTGTTTAGACACAACTTTGCACTAAAGCGCTTGCCAGGATTCTTTACAATTTGGACACGATCAAGTTGTATACCTTCGCGGTCGCGGTAACGTTGAATATAGGCAGACTTTTCATCTTCGGTATCAACTCCTCGCGGATACCCTGATGCCTCAACCTTATCCTTCAAAAAGGTGTTTATATATGGTGTGAAAAGGTTGGGTAGCTTCTGAAACCTCCACACCTCATGTATCTTCAGTATTCTATAACCATGGCGCAAGGCTAGGGCCAACTCAGGACTTGTATATACGCCTCTGATCTTACGCTGGTGGGGTATATGGTTACATTCGCCGTTATCCTCTTCCGCGCACTTCACGCACAGGGGAAACATGAGCTTGTCGTCGATAACGACAGGTAAGATCGGCATCCATAAATTGCGTGGGGGGATACGTCTACGAAAGAGATCCCAAAGTAACGATCATTCAAATTTTTTGAAAATTCATTGATGGATGGTAGGCTAGGCCCCACCAGTTTCTCAGGAGCGCCCACGGGGTACGGATTGCTCTTCATCACGTATGGGTATAAAGAACAGAAATCGTAGTAATGGAGCTTCACGCCCTCCGTAGGTGGGAAGTATAGTCTGAAAGGATTTGTACGTCCTCCAAACAAGCTATCACCACATTTGAGAGGATCCAGCACCATTGAACGCTTGATCGCTTTTATTTCCTCACGGTACACCTCGTCTGTCTCCATCCGTGCATCATATTCATGCTCCCACAAGACTTTGTGAGTGAACTGTGATCCTATAAGTTGATCGCGGGTGCGGGTCGATGCAAGACAGTCGGCAGGAGACCTACCGTTGATATCTCCGGTGACTCCGCACTCAGGACGGGGGCATCCATGCCACCAGCAACCGTTAAAGGAGTACACAGTCTTCACACCAGTGACACGGTTTTCACTTAACCCATCAACCCAAAAAACACGTCCATTAATCTTAATGGGTACTTCACCCGTGTTGCGGGCGTGCTTTATGTATACACCTGTCTGTTGCTGTAGGTGTATGAGCCAGTAAATAGCCTTGTGCCCGTAACTGCGGGGATTGTTTCGGTGAATAATGGCTAAGGTGTCTTTCGGCATGAAGTTATTCTTGAACACCGTAAAACATAATGATGCGATGGTGGTTGCGACTTGCAGTGGATCGCATTTGAAACGGGCTATGTACATCCTTCTAAAGGCCTGGAAACATACTCTAAGCACGCGCACATCATTCACGCAATAACGCTCACATTCATCAGCTATATTATAAGGGTTACTTTCATTAAAACTGTCGTAGTATCGATCAAAGTCTTCACGTTCATCCATGCAGTCAAAATAATGTTTGGGGGGTGGTGGGCCTACGTAGTTTAAAGTCTCGCTGGTGAGGAAAGTGTATGGGAAGTATCCTTTGGAAACTTCAGCTGCTACTCCCATCACCTTGGGTAGCTTTGCTAATTTACAAGGTGTGAATAATAAAGTATCTTTAAATTGTACATTGCCTCTTATCTGCATCTGTATTAATTTGTTGCCTCTTTTCAATGGATCACCTGTAAATATCTCAGAGGATTCGTGTTCAAGCAACTCCTTATAAAGGAACTGCGTGTCAAACTTTGCCCCGTTATGGGCGAGAATATACACAGTCATTTTTTTGAACTTGTCGGCTAACTTGACAATATAGGACACAAATAGTTTCACAGGACTATCGCTGACATTCGTTTTAAAAACGTTTGTCCGTTTACCACATTTGGGGCACTCGTCACATTCGATATCCATACACTCATCACAGATAGTCTGGCTCACAAGTAAATGTGGAATTACCTCTTTGGTTTCAGCGTTCGTATATGTTTCTATATCGTAGTATACAGTTATACAGGGGTTATTTTTAGGCTTAGCATCTTTCATATAACATACATGCTTTACTCCATCCGCCTTATATTCCTCCTGGCATGTAGGACAGTGAATTACGTCACACTTGTGCTTAAATTTTCCCCAATTATCCATTGTGTGAAACATACCACATTCACAGATTCTCATTTTCCTGCACGTGCCAATTGATTTATGGAAATCAAAACAGCTATTATTGAAAAATGTGCGTCTACACACATCACAGTCTCTCTTCTCAGCTTCAACTACACGGCTTTCACATTTGGTGCTTTTACACTGCTCACATACCATGTGACATTCTTTACAATGTCTCACTATATCATCCGCAAACTCGAGGCACCCCTTACACAAATCATGATGTCTCCCATATTTTCGACTTTTGTCATAACTCGCGTAAAGCCACCTTATATTACGGATGGGGAGATACGTTGTCCCTGACAATCCTAAAATAAGTAGGGGCCTTGTACGATCTCTCACACAGCTTTTAAAAACATACACAGTCCTACGACGATCATCCAACCCAAACACAACTATGCGGACATTCATTTCCTGTTCTACCCTTCTCAGCTCTTCAGGACCCATATTACAGTCAAATTCAAGTTCACAGTCTTCAGCTAGTTTACGGGCATGCTCCACGACTGTAGGCAACCAAATTTTTTGAGTTCGTGTATTTTGTACAGTAAACATACGTGCTAAGAGTACTGCTATAAAGCCGCAACCACGATCGACGTTTATATGCCGTCTATAAATAGCTTGAGAATTGAAGTTAAGAGTATACGGTATGGCACTATGACCCGCAACACGGTATACATGGTCAATATTTACCGTGAAGTTGTCCATATTGAAGGCTATACTACTTTGGGCGGCTTGCATTATACGCCCTAATATATATTCTACATCTTCAGCCGCCAAACGTCTAAATGGCACTATCACCCAATAATCGTCTACATCACCGTCATCTGACCCGAATCCAAAGGACATACTCGTCCTGACTTCACGCTCGTCACGATTCTGAAGAGCAAACTCTATAATACGCTCTACAACCCGGCGTAGTCCGCGCTCAATACCATTGCTATACATGACTCTAGGGTCGACCCTGACTCTATACCGATTTCTAGTCAAGGCTGGGGTGGGGGCTGCGGATCGCACCAATTCCAGCGTTATACCATCCTCAACAGAACGGGGGGCGGATGAATTAGTGGATATATTAGCGGAAGGTGCTGCTGATGGGGGCCCTGTTGCGTAGGAGGTTGATGGTTGGGGCTCTATTATTGTAGACTTAACAGAACGGGGGGCGGCGGATGAATAAGGGGATATATTAGGTGCTGCTGGGGGTGTTGTTGCGTAAGAGGTTGAGGGTTGGGGATCTATTACCGCTGCAACAGACGCGTATTTCGGTCGCTTTATACCTGACGTGGGTATCTCATACCTCCGCTTTGGACGTGTTACCGGTATCGCTGGTGAGGGTTCAGGGGAGGAGATCACAACTACACTGTCGTCGAGGTCATCCGTAATGATGGGCTGCTCTACCTCATCGTCATTCACGGTTCTGTGGGAGAAGAAATATAAGGATCAGCACTCAAAATTTGTAATATTTTGTAAATGACTCACTTAGGAGTGTGACGTGTTAGAAATGGACTCTGTAGAAAAATTCAGATTCACGAGCCCATCCACATGTATTATATCTGGACCTACAGGATGTGGTAAAACTGTGTTTATGCTTAAAATCATTAAAGAAAAGGGGGAGATGTTCTCGAAATTTGTGCATAAAGTTATATGGTGCTATTCGACGTATCAATCAGTGTTCAACGAGTACCAAGATGATATTTTGTTCCACAAAGGCGTATATGACGTTAATTCGTTAAAGGGAAATGAACATACAATCATTGTAATTGACGATCTCATGTTGGAGATGGATAAAACGTTTGCCGAGACATTTACAGTATTCTCCCACCATCTTAACATAAGCGTGTTCTTCATCAATCAGAATCTATTTTTCAAAAATAGATACATGCGCGATGTGTCGTTAAATACGCAATATCTAGTCTTATTCGCGCAACGTAGAGATGTATCACAAATTGGGGTATTAGCCAATCAAATGTTCCCGAATCAGCGTAAGGAGTTTTTGGAAGTTTATAAAGAAGCTACAAGCACGCGTTACGGATATTTGCTTTGCGACCTTCATCCGCGAAACACGTTTAGAGTGCTTCTGCGAACGAATATATTTCCAAACGAGCCTGAAACGGTGTATATTCCAGAATGACAAAGAGACTAAAGAAATACCGTGAATTAATAAAAATCTATCATCGACTGCCTCGGGCAATGCAGCAGATGTTTATTAAAAATATCGATGCCGACTTTTTAAAATGCATCTGTGAAATCTGTCTTAACGTTATAAATTGCAATGTATCAATGAAAACCCATCAGAAGGCTCGCCTACGCCGCTACAAGAACATAATACGTGCACTCGCTCGTAAAAGCCAAACTGTAGCGAAGAAAAAGCGAATTATTGTACAAACAGGAGGGTCATTTCTCCCCATCTTATTTTCAGTTTTGGGTCCTTTACTGACTAGATTAATATAATGAAGAAAGTGGTAGTGATTCCCCACGAGGTGTACGCCTCACTGCAAAGGAATCCAGACACGTATCTAGATCCCCGTAAAAGCAGACTTAAAAGAATGGAAAGCGAATTGTTAGCCCTATTAAACAGTGAAAAAACACCTGATGAGAAAAGAATCTTATACCAAGAAGCTCTGCAGAAATTTCTTCACGAGTACGAAAATTATAAGAGCCCTACAGAGATTCCTGTGGTTATTAGGCACAGCACGGGGGACGATGGCGACATAGGATCTGTACCCGGCGACACAGCTGACCAACCAAAAAGATTAGCCACACAACATATCGAACATGTATTAAAAAATACCCTCCCACTTACATTGAGGAGTAAAGGCTTAAGTCTTTATAATCTATTGAATGAGGATCCCGCCATACAATGGACCGATACAGGGGAGATCATTGTGGAAGGATCAAAGGTACAGGGATCGAATATCGTAGACATTGTCCATGATCTGGTGAGAAAGTGGGATAGGCCATCACCATCAGGATGGAAGCATATTAAAGCAAGACTACAACAAATAAATGTCCCTAAAACGTTGATAGGAAATCTGAACAGGTTAAAAGACTTGGAACATGCAACGCCTGTGACACAATTGAAGGCGCCGTCACCCCCGGCGGTAACACCTTTGAAGAGGAGCAAGAAGAGGTTAAACCAACCCTACCCACGTGCCTCTAAAATACGCAAATGGCTAACGTATTAACTAAACGCTATTATGACATTTCTACCCCATCCTCTTACGGCGGCGTAGATAGACTGTACAGAAGTGTTTACGGAGTAGGAAAAAAAGATGTTGAAAGATTTTTGAGGGAGCAGGACGCTTATACGCTTCATAAGCCTGTGAGAAAAAGGTTTAAAACAGCCAAGACAACGGCTTCCTCGATTGATTCTATTTGGCAAGCAGATTTAACAGACATGCAAAGATATTCTGTGTATAACGATGGTTACCGCTACATTCTATTCATAATAGACGTGTTCTCTAGATATCTGTGGCTAGTTCCTCTGAAAAATAAATCACCTGAAACAGTTGCTAAAGCCACCAAAACGCTAATGTTAAAAGAAAACAGGGTTCCTGGCTATTTTTGTACGGATATGGGGAAGGAGTTTATAGGCCGTGCTTTTCAGAATATGTTGACAGAGTTTAATATCAGCTATTACACAACCAATTCTATACATAAGGCTTCTTTAGCTGAAAGAGTTCAGCGCACCATAAAGGAACGCATGCACCGTTATTTTACACATAAAAACACATACAGATTTCTAGACATTCTGGAATCATTGGCATCATCCTACAACCGCTCACACCATCGCACGATTGGGGCAACACCTAACGAAGTTTTAGAAAGAGGTACGCTCCCGAGAAGAGATGGATCACCACCACCACCACCACCACCACACTCTGTGCGCTTCAAAATCAATGATTATGTAAGGCTGTCGCGTTCGGGGAATAAATTCGCAAAGGGTTTTGAGCAAGGATGGACACGCGAGATTTTTAAAGTTAGGGCTGTGAGACCTAAAGGTGTGATAATGATGTATTACATTGAAGATTTGAATGGGGAAGAAATCTCAGGAGGCTTTTACCGCGAGGAATTGCAGAAAGTTGCGTTTAATTTAGAAAAAAATGTGTTTAAAATTGAGAAAATTTTAGGAAGCAAAGGTTCAGGAAGGAGAAAAATGTACCTGGTGAAATGGCTAGGGTACCCAGAAAGCTTCAACACCTATATAAAAGCTGATGCAATAATGAAGCTTAAATAGTATGCAACATGGCTCCTAACCATTTCTACGTCACACTCCCGTCCTCCTCGTCCCTGTCTGTACACCCTAACAACACGCTAGCCAACTTTGTAACAGAACTCCATGGGCACATTGAATTGGGTCGTGATTCGTATGAGGTGGGGATATGCGAAATTCAGCTGGACACCGTCTTTTTAAATATTGAACATAAAGAAACCGTTTTTACGATTCTTAGAGACATTGACGAGTGTGAAAAAGCTGGGGTAGCTATGGATGAAACTATGCGCATCGCTCGGACTAAGATTACACGGTATTACAGTACAGAAGTAAGACTAGGGCCGGGTCAATATGGTTCGGCCGAGGATGTTGTGAGAGGCTTAAACGTGAGTTTAAGAAACTCAAACCTTACGAATGATTTAGTATATGAAATCGTAAACAACCCTGCACATACACTAATCCTAAAATCAAAGACTAACAGACGTCTTAAAGAACATAGAAAGTTCAAAATTCTAACCAACGGCCGATATAGCGCAGCCTTCCAAAGAGACACATTTCACGAGACACAGTATAACTTGTCCAGATTAATGTATCAATTGAAGATGGAGAAATTGGCTGAAAGGTCCCCAGACATGTGCTATATTTACAGTAATATAGTGGAGCACCAGTTTGTTGGGGATACCCAGGCACGCCTGCTGCGCATTGCTCACATCCCCAACCATAGAGGAAGGAGTTTGAGTATTACATATGACAGGCCCCATTATGTGAATGTCGCAACTAATTTAATAACCAATATCACAATATATATAAGAACGATTGAGGGCGAAAACTTCCCATTCGGTAACGGGAGCTTAACAGTGAAGCTACACTTTCGACGCACTGAGTTATAATGGATAGAAAGCCTTTCACCGTCTATCGAGGGATGCGATACCAGCGCGGTAGTGGACTTGGATCCATTTTTTCATCCATACTACGTACGGCTGTTCCTTTGCTGAAGAGGGGTGCCAGATACCTTGGAAGGAAAGCGCTACAATCAGGCCTTAACACTGCAGAAGACATATTGGCCGGGGCTAAACCTAAAGAAGCTCTAAAAAAACATTTAAAGCGTACACGGAACGAAATCATCAAAGATGCAAAGAGAAAAATGCGTGGTGGCGGGAAGAAGAAGAGGGCTCCCCGGAAGAAGAAGGGGTCACGTGGTATTAAACGTAAAAGGCTATCAAAAAAGAAATGCTGTAAGCGAATGAAACCTATGGTTGACCACTTTTTTGACTGATATAAGCTAAGGATATTGATCTCATGAATCATAGTTTGTTTACCACTTGTCGAGAGAGGAGTCACTATTTCGCCATGGCACGCTTCATCCACCCATGTAGTTCACAATGCTGTAAATCGGAGCTGTCCTTTTTTGAGCTCCCGCCAACCCAAGTTTCTATTGAGCACAGTGACTTTATTACAATTAACCCTTTAAACACAATTAGTTCACCGAGTGCACCTATAGAATTCGTGATACCCAGCTCAGGTCCTTACTTTTTTGATCCAAGCTGTGTGCACATGTACGCTAAGCTACGTATAGCCCATTCTGATGGAACGGCCTGCGATGACAAATATGCTGTATACCCTGAAACAAACTTTCTGCACGCCATATTCAACCAGTGTGACGTATATTTAAATCAGACCAACATATCGGCAGGCACGGGGTACTATCATCTACGAGCCTATTTGGAAAATGTCCTCAACTTTTCCAAAGAAGCGAAGGCTACCTTTTTAAGTGCGGAGGGATATTATCAAACTAAAGATGAAAATAGTATAAAGGACAAATTTAAAAATTCTAAAAAGAAAATATACGAGTGTTTTGGACGGTTGCACACAGATTTCACTTTCCAGGAGAAGTTGCTTGTGAACGGGGTGGATATGAAAATAAAGCTCACCCGCACGAGTCCTGAGATCTGCTTAAATCTGGATGCGAATCAAGAAGAGGGTGCAAAGTCCGTTGTGGTTCACATTATGGACACATACCTCCGCGTACGGCGAGTGAAATTAAGTTCACCAAAACAACTAGAAATTGAGAAAAATTTACTAAACGCTACAGTGAAATATCCTATTAACAGAGTGCAGATCAAACTATATACGGTTCCTGCAGGGTTGGCATCGAAGCAGATAGAAAACATTGCCCTGGGAAATCTTCCTAAAAGGATATTAATCGGCATGCAGGACCACGCTTCGGTGAATGGAAAATATAAAAGAGTGCCTTTAAATTCGAGAATTTCGGACTTAAAAATATAACTCTATACGTTAATGGCACTGCTTTGGGTGGAACAATGGGTACGGACTATTCATCAGACGCTGTGTTACCTCTTTGTGCCAGAGCCTATAGTAATCTGACCCATATTGCAGGTGATTGTGATGAGCTTGGTAATGGGGTAACGCAGGAAGAATTCATTGATCAATTTAACCTTTATCCGTTTGACATTACACCTGACTTATCTGCTAGCGTAAATACCCATTTAACACCACAGCAGAGCGGTAACATCTCAGTGCGGCTGGAATTCGCCAAGCCTATAGACGCTCCTATTAGTGTACTAGTATATCTCGAATCGCAAGCCCTAATAGAAGTAGATAGATTTAGAAGCGTTATCACTGACTTTTAAAATGGATGCTAATACACTTCAGAAAGTAATGGAGCGAGTCACACGTTCCAAATTTATCGGCGTGTTTGCGAAGAATGAAACATTGAGTTTGCCAAGTACGCGAGAATGCGGTAGTCTTATTGTGAACACAGACATCATCGGTAATGAAGGGATTCACTGGATCGCTGTCTATTTTAAAAATAGACAGCGCCTGTACTATTTTGATTCACTCGGTACTCAACCCTGGAGTGACCCTATTATTGTAAAATTTCTCGCTCAGTTACATATTCCCGAAGTTGTATGGAACCCATTTCGTATGCAGGGATATTTTACTAATGTTTGCGGAATGTACTGTGTCTCATTTCTCATGCATATGTCAAATGATAAAGAATTTATAAATTTTTTAAATTTATTTGACCCGTGTCACACTCACCGAAACGATGAAATGGTATGCAGACAGATAAAAAACCGTTTTCCAATTGTACGTACTCGTTGTATATTATAATGTTTTTGTTCGTATATTTGTAACGGTATATTCGTTTATTGTACTGATTTCTTTCATTTAATAAATTTATGAAAATATATTGTGTCTTCTTATCCCAAAAAGATCGAAAAACACTTACATTATTTCGGTGTGACATTGTTGACTGATCAGTATACCCTCCCTATTCCGAGATTCTTCAAAAGATTGTATAACTCGTGTCAAATCCTCATCGGACCTTAAAGGAATAATGCTTTTAAAACATATACAGAGTATACAGACAGACAGATCCCCATTATGTGAAGATATCTTTGGTTCGAGGAGTGAACGCCATAAAAATTTCGATTTTAGCATAATGGGGAAATAACACTGATTGACATTTTTGGCGAGTATCTATTTGACGAGATACTACAACTCTCCATATATATATAAAATTCTAATTATAGACACTTACATTTCTATGGTAGTCCCTTGCGTCGGGTTGTAAGGAGCGTCACTGCAAATATCTTCTACGGTTTGCGTTGAAATAATAATTCGCCACAATCAATCGCATTGAAAAGACTAATTGTGGTTAATGCTGCAGTATCACGTTCTTCATACAAGTCTGGGGAGACGTACAGGTCCATGGTGGAGGATGTGTGACACTGCTGACTGATCAGTATATCATCCATATTCCGAGGTTCTTCAAAAGATTGTATAACACGTGTCAAATCCTCATCGGACCTTAAAGGAATAATGCTTTTAAAACATATACAGAGTATACAGACAGATCCCCATTATGTGAAGATATCTTTGGTTCGATTACCAATTTCGATTTTAGCATGATGGGGAAATAACATTGATTGACATTTTTGACTAGTATCTATTTGACGAAATACTACAACTCTCCATATATATAAAATCGAATTATGGACACTTACATTTCTATGGTAGTCCCTTGCGTCGGATTGTAAGGAGCGTCACTGCAAATATCTTCTACGGTTTGCGTCGAAAATAATTCGCCACAATCAATCGCATTGAAAAGACTAATTGCGTTAATGCTGCAGTATCACTTTCTTCATACAAATCTGGGGAGACGTACAGGTCCATGGTTGAGGAATGATTATTCACTGATGCGAAAATAGCTACTGTTACTCCCAACTGAAAATATCCCCTTTTATATGCACATTCGCCAAGCTCCGCCCAAAAGACCAGATGTTCGTCGTGATTGGCTGCCGATGTAGCTGGGTGGAGCTATGACGTGTACCATTCCGCTATAACGGGTACGGACGAGTAATTGCATCTTTATATTTTCACTAATAGAATTAATGCTCTTATTCTCCTTTGAAAATTATTTGGTGATTCGTATAGAACTTTTGATATTGATTCCAAATATGGTTTCAGAAGTTTTCTATCACCCATAGTTTTCGAGAAAATAATATTTCCATTTACTCAATTTCCCGCATCATTAGTCACTAATGTAATCGAGAGGGTATAAAGAAATATATCATAATTATATTTTAAAAATAACATTCGGTTTCAACGTTAAACTGTAGGTCTAAGGTGGTCATTACACATAATAAAATAAAGTGGTTGGCAGATAAATGGGCACCCTACGTGTCCTAGTGGTTAAGACGCGGGGCTGTTGATGGTTCGGAGTTAAACTGTAGGTCTAAGGTGGTCATTCCACATAATAAAAGAAAGTGGTTGGCAGATAAATGGGTACCCTATGTGTCCTAGTGGTTAAGACGCTGGGCTGTTGATGGTTCCACGTTAAACTGTAGGTCTAAGGTGGTCATTACACATAATAAAAGAAAGTGGTTGGCAGATAAATGGGTACCCTACGTGTCCTAGTGGTTAAGACGCTGGGCTGTTGATGGTTCCACGTTAAACTGTAGGTCTAAGGTGGAGTGGAAAGCTTGACCTTCGTCAGAATGAACAATTCGGGCGGAAGCTAACCAAAGGTTATCCAAAGGGTATATATATATATATATATATATATATATATATATATAGGGATGAAATTCACAATAAAACGTGAAAATGAATGAATGCTGAAAACAAGGAGTGAGGTGAGGTTTTGTTTGATTTGACTCGTAGAAAGGTAAAATATGGTCGACCGAGTTGGGCAGATTCTCGGAAATCCTTTCCTCTATCGGATTATGTTTTGGGTATTTCCAACTTTCTTCGTTTCTTTAAATTTCGTTTTTCAATTTTCTTCGCAGGGATGAAGCTCGTGTTTCGAATTGTATCCGCGTGCAGTTTAGGTAATTACATTTATTCAAGTAGAGTTTGCAACCTCTCCTTTCTTCAAGTGAATACTGCAACGTTATACATATTACATATTGATGCAGCTTAGATAATTTTTTTTTTTTGTGGTTATTTCCAACTTTCTTCGTTTCTTTAATTTCGTTTTTCAATTTTCTTCGCAGGGGATGAGGCTCATGTGTTTCGAATTGCATCGTTCTATAATTCTGTTTTCTATGGTTGGTTGGATAACTACGTTATTTGTTCCGTCTTTGAATCTTCCAATTGAATATCTATATAAACATATTATTTTATATGTTTGATTCTTCCAACTGATTAACTATATAAATATATATATTGTGGTTTACGTATAGTTTAAAATAATATACGTTTGGTATGATTTTCATAATATATATATATATATATATATATAATATATTATATATATATATTCTATAATTCTGTTTTCTATGGTTGGTTGGATAACTACGTTATTTGTTCCGTCTTTGAATCTTCCAATTGAATATCTATATAAACATACTGTTATTTTATATGTTTGATTCTTCCAACTGATTAACTATATAAATATATATATTGTGGTTTACGTATAGTTTAAAATAATATACGTTTGGTATGATTTTCATAATATATATATATATATTTCTATAATTCTGTTTTCTATGGTTGGTTGGATAACTACGTTATTTGTTCCGTCTTTGAATCTTCCAATTGAATATCTATATAAACATACTGTTATTTTATATGTTTGATTCTTCCAACTGATTAACTATATATATATTGTGGTTTACGTATAGTTTAAAATAATATACGTTTGGTATGATTTTCATAATATATATATATATATATATATTTCTATAATTCTGTTTTCTATGGTTGGTTGGATAACTACGTTATTTGTTCCGTCTTTGAATCTTCCAATTGAATATCTATATAAACATACTGTTATTTTATATGTTTGATTCTTCCAACTGATTAACTATATATATATTGTGGTTTACGTATAGTTTAAAATAATATACGTTTGGTATGATTTTCATAATATATATATATATATATATATATATATATATATATATATTTATAATTCTGTTTTCTATGGTTGGTTGGATAACTACGTTATTTGTTTCGATAAGTTCAACTTCAAGGAAGCTCAAGTTAATGTTATATTTTGCATATAATCCACTATATACATCTATTGTAAAACACTATATACATCTATATTTCAATTAAGTGTGTAATTATTTAATTCATCTACCATATTGTGGTACACAATGCTTATTAGAATACATGGTGCGATCTGGCAACTCAGCACCCCAATACAAGGCGTGATCTGGCAACTCAGCCAGAATAGAGGCTTATAAAAGATCGAGAAGCTGGTGAAGACTCATTCCCAGCTCGGCTCCAGCCGAGCAAGGACCTCTGGTCCTTCTTTTTTGGCCCTTTGGTAAACCCCTTAGTGGCCTCTTAGGTTAGGAAAACGAAAATAATATGCCTTAAAGGCAACTACTCTCTCTCTCTCTCTCCTACAGGCGTCTCTCTCCCTCCTTCAGCTCTCTCTCTCTCTCTCCTACAGGCGTCTCTCTCCCTCCTTCAGCTCTCTCTCCTGCATGTGTAACTACTGCATGTGTACCTCCTGCATGTGTGCGTATGTGTGTGTACCTCCTGCATGTGTACCTCCTGCATGTGTACCTCTCCCCCTTGGCTGATTAGACGTATATAATAATAATGTATACAATAATACTGCTAAAAAGAGGTATCTGACAACCATTTACAGCCAACTGGCTGATTAGAAGTCTATAATAATGTATACAATGGTATCGCGGTAATCTGGCAACTCAAGCCATTTACGCCAACTGGCTGATTAGAGCCTATAAAACAACGCCAACTCGGCTGAAGTCTTAATGTGCACTGGCTCCTGCCAGGTGAACACCTCTCCTCCTTTCTCTTGGGGGATAACGCCGCCTCCAAGTTTCCCCCCACCCCCCTTTGCAACAACCCCACCCCCTTTGGTCAACCCCCTTTGCAACAACCCCACCCCTTTGCAACAACCCCCACCCCCTTCGCAACACCCCCACCCCCCTTGCAACATTACAAATTAACCTGCAACATTCTTGCACTCTCCCCTTTTGCGGCTATACTACTTGGGTATGAAAATCCTTTGGCACTCCCTTAGAGGGTTTTTCCTCACTATCTACCCCGAGGGCTGACTCTTTCCCCACGCCCAACAGAACCCCTCCCCGAGCCCCTCCCAAAAAATTTAAAAATGGTTACGGATCTTTGAGAAGTTTCACAGACATGATTTCAGTCATTCATAAATCTTTATTCACTCCCCCCCCCACACACACATCCTTAAAATAAAAATTACAGAATAAAGATGCTCATTATTTCACAAAAACTTTCAACATCATTTATTATTAATTACAATTCAAATCTGCAAATTCCATTAAATAAACAAAACAAAACAACCAAAAATTGCTTATTGCCATGAAAACAAGAGTATATACCATCATATTCACAGATGCGCTGAAGTTGAATCGAAAACATGAATTGTTCACATTCTTCTTTGGTAATTAATTAATTAAAAGACAAAAGCGAATGTTTTTAAATTAATTATTAGACCTCGCCTAATGGGTATATATATATATATATATAAAATGGGTAGTCTAGTGGTAAGACGCTGGGCTGCTGGTGGGGCGTGGTTCGGATTCCACGTTAAACTGTAGGTCTGAGGTGGAGTGAAAAGCTTGACCTTCGTCAGAATGAACAATTCGGGCGGTAGCTAACCAAAGGTTACCAAAGGTATATATATGGTGAGTCAAAAAGTCCTGCCTTAAAAATAACTATACAATAAATACTGTATTTTTGAGGCAAGACTTTTGACTTACTGTGTGTGTGTGTGTGTGTGTGTGTGTGTGTGTGTGTGTGTGTGTGTATATATATATAATTTAGTGGTGGACCGGATGTCAGTTTTTCAACATCCGCGGATGCTGATTTTTTATTTCAATATCCGCGGATGCGGATATTTAGTTAATCTATCAATATAATATAGAATTATGAATATATGACATAATTTTTCAAATTTCGTGATATTACTATTATGGCAGGCAATGCATAAGAATTAAAATTAATATTAATGTTTTCATTATGATAAAAATAATAACTTTCTCAAGAGTTTCAGCCACAGAAAATTCAATGAAACAAGTTTCATTCAATTTTCTGTGTTACCAGGTATTTATATTTTGAGGTTTATATGAAAATGAAAATGAAAATGAAAAGGTTTATTGGCAGACTATAGCCCATATGACAAATATTATTAATACAATGACAGTTCATATACTAAGGATAGAAATGTATACAATTGATTAGAAATAATACTGCACTGTCGAAGTTAAGTGGAGCTACAGACAGACGTTTTCGTACCAAGAAGTCCATAGCTTAGGCCCTTAGAGGATAAATGGCAGGACTCATGGAGAGCTTGGATGATCGGGTTGGTTGATTTTTTAATTCTTTGCATTAGACTGTGTTGAGCACGTTTTGTTACCTCCGGGAAGCTCGGGACATTACGGGTAGCAAACATTTGCGAAGCTGAGCATCTCGGGGGTAATTTATGTAAGAGTCTAAAAGACCTGTTGTACAGCAAATTTAGGGTTCTGCCAGAACCTTTTCCATAATTTACCCAGAGTTGCTGACCGTATATATTACTGCAGAAAGTATGAAAGAATGTGTCTTTAGCTTCACTTGTACAGAAACGAACGTTCCTTATGGTCATATTCACTTTAGCACACAGGCTTCGAGATTGTTTTCTTATATCCGAGTCATCACTCAAGGAGCTGGTAATAGTTTGACCCAAATACTTAAACTCTTGTACTTCCTCAATTACTTCACCATTCATTTTAAACCTTATATCAGCTGGCTTATTACAGCTTTTAGAATGAAATTGCATAACCTTAGTTTTTGTAACATTAAAAAGAATATCATGTTTCTGCGAATACACTTCGCAGACATTTAGTAGCCGATCCAGACCTTTAACAGAGGGACTTATTAACACCATATCATCGGCATAAACTAAGTTATTTATCCTTGTGTTATCTATACAACATTCCACTGCTGCCTCATTAAGTGAAGCAATTAATCCGTCAATATATACATTAAACAGCATAGGGGAGAGCAAGGAGCCTTGTCTCACCCCGCAAGAGGAGCCAAAACACTCGGATAGTACATTGCCCCACCTAACAGTGAAAGTTTGGTGGGAATACCAAAATTTCAATAAATTTAATATGTACAGTACATGGGAACCTTCCTGTCTTCTAGTTTTGCAAATAAAATATTGTGGTTCACCCTATTATATGCCTTACTTATATCAAGGAAACAGCTATAAATGGTTGAATTACTGTCAATGTATTTAGATATTGTTTCTTTAAGTACATAGATACACAGGTCAGTTGAGTGGGACCTTTTAAAGCCAAACTGATTAGGAGATCCATAGGAAATCATTTAATCGTCGTAACAACAGTTTTTCTAGTAGTTTCGAGAAGCAGGAAGCGACAGCAATAGGCCTGTAATTATTGCTGGACAGAATGTCTCCGTACTTATTTTTGACCAGGGGCAAGATATATACCCTCATGAATTCTGCAGGGATATAGCTATGAGCAAGCATGGCTGATAGGAGCAATTATATATGCAGACATACTACGTCATTTGCATATTTTAAGTGCTCATTCGATAAGTCATCTACCCCTGACGCAGAACCAGTCTTTAACTCTTTAATTAACCTCTTTACTTCAGAAAATGATATCAAAATATTTTCCCTTGTCCCTCCCACAATCGTTTCGCTGCAATCTATCTTAAGATTATCCCTACTCACACTGTCAAGAATGTTAGAGTAGTGGTTTTTCCACAGCTTTGCAACTTCATCCTCCCCCGACACCCCATCGATTGTCGGAGGGAGAACATTTTTGACACCCGCTTGATTCTTAACAAATTTCCAAAATTTGTTATTATCGTTATTTATGCGAGCTTCACAGGCTTTTGATGCTCGAATAACTCTTCTTCCTGTTTACATCGCCTTATGGCCGCCTTATACTGACCCCGACTTCTACACATATTCATGTATAGTGGTCGTAATCTGGGTCTACCATGAAAGCACCACAAATCATAGGCGTCTTTCGATTCCCTCTTCAGGGGGGCAATAAAATCATTCCATCCAGGAATAACCTTAGTATGATAGTTGTAAGATTTAATCAAGGGGCTTCCTGCTTCTCTTAACAGGGATATTATCTTACTATAATACCTATCTATGAGTTTACAGTGAGAATCATTTGAGCAAGGATTATTACAGGCAAGGTGCAAAATTTCTAAATTATTAAAGAGGTGACATGTTCTGTCTTTGTGTTCTATTCTCTGCTGCATATTAACATTGGACCAATCGACGCGATTATTCTTACCTATTGAGTTCTTGTTAAGTCGTGTTGCGCATAAATTGGTAACGTTAATTAATATTTCTAATGGGCTATGATCAGAAAGAAGGAAATCATGCAAAATATGATCTCTAACAATTCGATCCTTTAGATTATTACTAGTGAGACAATGATCAATCCACCTGGTGGTACCACTCATATCGCTAACGTATGTAAAATTACCACTGGCTACCCCTAATCAGTGGTGGGCACCGTTAACCAAAAAGTTAACTTCGATAACGATAATCCGTTAACCCCAATTTTTAACTCCGATAACGATAATCCGATAATTTTACTACAAAGTTAACGGAAGTTAACGATAATCCGTTAATGATAACTATTTCTTTACTAACATTTAAAAAAATCAAGGAAAAAGCTTTAAAACCCATAGAAAATGTTTATTTATGCAAAATCCAACAATAGTATTTAACTGTATTTTTATCAAGTTTTGCAACTTTCTTGCTTAATAACTTTTTTTTATTTTTAATAAAAAATGTACTGATTACATGTTTTGAAACACTTGTAACCACTAACCATTAACTAAATTTTAATTTACCAGAGAATTATTATGGCGGGAACTGAAAGGTAAAATTAAATTTTAGGCACATTTATTAAAGACTATGACACAATGTGCTGGTTGCCCTTCAGAAAGACCAACTTCTCAAAGTTAGGCCCAACTGCCAGTCTTGACCTCTTGGGCCTCAGGATGTCCTTGCCGAGAGAGAAGAGCCGTTCCACTGCGGCAGAGGACGGAATTGCCGTATTGTACTTCAGGAAGAGGTTGATGAAGATCTGCTCCCCCATGAAGTCAGAGTCGGCCATGTTTACCTTCCCATCAGTGTCCAGCCAAGTGTCGACAAGTCTCTTGGCCTTCTGCTTGACACTGGTACTTGAGCCACCGGCCGTCCACCCAGCAGAGGTCGTCAGGCATGCTGCTGTCGCTAGAGCTGGTGGTGCTGTGTTATTTAATTCGACGACAATATTACAATCAGTGAATAAAAACTATTATTCAAATTTTACATACTATATATACTTTTTTAGAGATTTACTAACGCAGTGTAAAAATACTTATTCATTAGTCATTACTATAAATTAATTTTTCTCAACCGTACATTTTACCATACGTATCTCCATACGTATTAATATATATATAATATTATAGGACTTTTACTAACGTTAAAAGAACCTTCTTACCTTCAATAAAAAGCGCACAACCTCCCCTTGCGAGATCTGGAAGCAGACTGAAGTTATGGCGGCTTGAATTCATTCGCGGAGCGGTGATCTTCCGTGAATGACTCCTCGCAGTTAACGTGTTAACGGACTTTAACAGACTAAATATCAAGTTATCGGAAGTTAACTGGTCCGATAACCAGTGGTGTAGTGCTAAATAAAGAAGTGAGGGAACGCATTTTGAAAGTGTTACTCAGATGCGGGGGGGACAATGGCGAGCGCGGCGAGCCCATACAGCTAGGGGTCCGGGGGCACTGTAAGCCCCCCGGGAATTCTTTTGAAATCTGACCAATTTCAGGGATATTTTGAGGTCATATGCACTGGATATTAGGCTATATTCCAAGGTTGAAGATGCAGTATTTCCAGTGTCATTAGATATACGACATCCAGTACGATCAATAAAAATAGCTAACAACTGGAATGATTAACTAAAAAAAAGTTAACAACTGGTACGCCGTGGTGACTGTTTCACCATATCTTTATAGGCTAGCATTGCCTCAGTCGAAGCTAAAAGAAATGAAACAGTTAATGATTCTTTCTCATATTTCTTCTAGGGGTGGGAATTAAAATTTCATGACGTTAGAGATTTGTAAGTTCGGATTTATTTGAAATAGTGAGGGAACGCCGTTCCGTCTACCAAAAAAAGTAAGGGAACGCCGTTCCCACGCGTTCCCACAGCACTACACCACTGCCGATAACGATAAATGGAAATTAACTTCCGTTAATACTTAAATTGGCCGACTCGCACATGTTACCCAATTCTACAAAGAATTTCGAGTTCACATGTGCGTTAAAGTCCCCCATTATTATACAGTGAGAATATTTGGGGTTATCTGATAATGACTTAATTTTGTACACCAAATCAATGTATTCATTGAGATTACTGCCGTTGTTGTATGGTAAATAGCAGTTTACAATTAATATGCAATCATTGTTCACTCGTAATTCAATGCCTAACAACCTTACATTATCGCTTGTTAAAAATTTTATATGTTTTGACAAATATTTTTTTTTAATAAGAAAGCAACACCACCAAAAGGCCTACCGTACATCAATTCATCTGACAAGTCTACTGCTGATGACGCATGGTACATAAAGTCATCATGGATGGTAGAGAGGAATTTTAGCTCTTGCTTAGGTAGCCAGTGCTCCTGCAGGAGTATCAAATCTGCACTGTCGCAGATTTATGAACATCTACAGTTGAATTCCTCACTGACCTTAGATTATATGAGACTATTTTCAACAAGTTATCCGCCATGACTGATAGAAAATTTATTATTAGTAAGATTATTATTATTATTAGTAAGATTATTATTATTATACACAGTACAACTTTCAGGCATTACCGTTAGGGCGCCTATTATTATTATCACTAGTACAGTTCCCGGCGCTTCGCTGACGGTTAGACAGGCTAAACTACAAAAAAAAGAACCCAGCCGTGAAAATTTTGAGCTTCACATTGTGTCAACATTTCTGAATCTGGTATCTCCCAAAACCTCCTCACCCCCATTCATACAACTTGGGGACTAACCCCCTCCCCCATTACCCCACCCCTCCCCATTACCCCACCCATCCCCCATTACCCCACCCCCACCCTTCCCCCATTGCTAAACTACAGAAAAGAACACAGTCATGAAAATCTTGAGCTTCACATTGCCGCCCGTAATACAATTTCTGAATTTTTTTTACAATTTCTGAATTTTTTTCTCAATTTTTTCTCACAATTTCTGAAAGTGTGACGGACAGACGGACAGACAGACGGACAGACAGACGGACAGACGGACAGCTCTCTTATTATAGTATAGATTATTATTATTATATTATTATATATTACTAGTACAGTTCCGCCGCTTCGCTGACGGTTAGACAGGCTAAACTACAAAAAAAAGAACCCAGCCGTGAAAATTTTGAGCTTCACATTGTGTCAACATTTCTGAATCTGGTATCTCCCAAAACCTCCTCACCCCCATTCATACAACTTGGGGACTAACCCCCTCCCCCATTACCCCCACCCCTCCCCATTACCCCACCCATCCCCCATTACCCCCACCCCCCCCTTCCCCCATTGCTAAACTACAGAAAAGAACACAGTCATGAAAATCTTGAGCTTCACATTGCCGCCCGTAATACAATTTCTGAATTTTTTTTTACAATTTCTGAATTTTTTTCTCAATTTTTTCTCACAATTTCTGAAAGTGTGACGGACAGACGGACAGACAGACGGACAGACAGACGGACAGACGGACAGCTCTCTTATTATAGTATAGATTATTATTATTATTATTATTATTATTATTACTAGTACAGTTCCCGCCGCTTCGCTGACGGTTAGACAGGCTAAACTACAAAAAAAAGAACCCAGCCGTGAAAATTTTGAGCTTCACATTGTGTCAACATTTCTGAATCTGGTATCTCCCAAAGCCTCCTCACCCCCATTCATACAACTTGGGGGCTAACCCCCTCCCCCATTACCCCACCCATCCCCCATTACCCCCACCCCCACCCTTCCCCCATTGCTAAACTACAGAAAAGAACACAGTCATGAAAATCTTGAGCTTCACATTGCCACCCGTAATACAATTTCTGAATTTTTTTACAATTTCTGATTTTTTTTCTCACAATTTTTTCTCACAATTTCTGAAAGTGTGACGGACAGACGGACAGACGGACAGCTCTCTTATTATAGTATAGATTATTATTAGAACTAGTACAGTTCCCGCCGCTTCGCTGACGGTTAGACAGGCTAAACTACAAAAAAAGAACCCAGCCGTGAAAATTTTGAGCTTCACATTGTGTCAACATTTCTGAATCTGGTATCTCCCAAAACCTCCTCACCCCCATTCATACAACTTGGGGGCTAACCCCTCCCATTACCCCCACCCATTCCCATTACCCCACCCATCCCCCATTTTACCCCCACCCCCACCCTTCCCCATTGCTAAACTACAGAAAAGAACACAGTCATGAAAATCTTGAGCTTACATTGCCGCCCGTAATACAATTTCTGAATTTTTTTCTCACAATTTTTTCTCACAATTTCTGAAAGTGTGACGGACGGACAGACAGACAGACAGACGGACGGACAGCTCTCTTATTATAGTATAGATTATTATATATTTGTTTGTTCATTAATAATTAATACTTTACACGAAATGTGTATGACTGGGCCTTATAAGCTACTTTATAAGCTAATTTAATTGTAAATTGCATAATTTATTAGAGGTAATATCCGCATCACATCCGTAGTCAGAAGTGCGGATGCAGATGTTAAAAATGACGCGGATATCCGGTCCACCACTAAATATATATATATAATATATATATATATATATATATATATATGATTGGGAGGTCGTGCGATTTTAGACTTCCTTGGTAGGTCGTGGTTCGAATCCTACGTTAAGCTATAGGTGTAAGGTGGAGCCAAAACTATGATCTGCGTCAGAATGAACAATTCGGTCGGATACAAACTAAGGTTTTAGTTAGGTTGTTGTTGTTGTTGTTTAGCCGATCAGCCCACCCTGATCGAGCAGCAAGCCGGCGGCACGCAGGTAACCGATCGCCCTCTCCGGAGTGGACCAGAGGTTCAGCGCACTAGTGATGTTGTGTTGCGTTCGTTGTTGTGCTAGAGCGGTACAGTCCGTCATAATGTGTTCAATTGTTTGTGGTGTGTCTTGGCACAGGTGGCAGGTGTCGTCTATGGAGTTGTCTAGTCTGCGTTTATATGTCCGTAAGTTGGGGTGATGTCCACATCGGAATCGTGCTAAGTTAACTCGATCCGATCTGCTCAGGCTGATCTCTGACCTGTTAATGGGTGGCGGCTTCGCACCTAGGACCGCATTCGGTCCGAGTCGTGTCAGTGCTTTGTGGGTTAGGTGTGTGTGTATGTGTTTTCTGTACTGTGTGATGTCTGTGGGGCGTGGTATGGAATGGAGTATTTGGTTATAATGTCTTTCTGGTGTTACCTTAATGGTGCGAGGTGTTGGTGCATGATTGTACATGTAGTGGCAAGGGTGTTGTGGGTTAGTTGTCGCTGCTGCCATGAATTGTGTTCCCCTCATGTCTAAATGTTCCCTAACTTTTTGTATTTTTGTTTCTGTGTGCAGGTGTTCTGCGTTGTTTTGTATTGTTTGTAAGGTGTTTATGTGTGTGTTTGAGATAATGGGTGCCCAGCATGGGCTAGCATAGTCCATAACTGAGCGAATATATTGTTTGTATATGAGTGATGTTGTTTCCTGCTGGTGTCCAAAGTTTGTGCCTGTTAGTACCCTAAGTGTGTTAAGTCTTGACGTACATTTGGTTTTAATGTCCTGAATGTGGTTTGCAAACGATAATGATGTGTTGTATGTGACACCAAGTATTTTGGTTCTGTGAGTGTGTGGAATGTTGATGTTGTTTAGTGTAAGCTGTGGAATTACCTGGTGTTCTTTGTGTTGCTTGTAAGCAAGGTGATGGTTGGTTTTGTGGGCGCTACTTTGAGTCTATTGTGTGTGAGCCAGTCTTGTATACTGTTTATGTATGTTTGTAGGTTATTTGTAGCGGTGTCGATGTTGTTGTGGGTGGATGTTAGAGTGATATCATCTGCATATGATGATAAGGTAAGCTTGTTATCTATGGGTGTTGGAATGTCATGCATGTATAAGTTGAAGAGTGTTGGTGAGAGAACAGAGCCTTGAGGGACCCCGTTCGGAAAAAGCTTGTTTTTGGATGACTTGCCATTAAATGTGACATGTGAGTATCTTCCTGAGAGATAGTTGCTCAGCCACCTTTTGGTGTTATTGTGCATGTTTGTGTTGAGTATTTCGTTTATGAGAGGGAAGCGTGGGATAGCATCAAATGCTTTACTAATGTCTATTGTTGCTAATAGTGTACGTTGAGCTGGTAGTCTGGAGTTGATGCCATTCATGATGTGCTGCGTGAGGTTAGTGAGTAATGTCGTGGTTGAGTGGTGAGGTCTGAATCCATGTTGAGTTAGTTAGGTTAATTTACCATGATGAAGAATGTTTATTATTATTATTATTATTATTAATTATTATTTATTAATTGTACTCGATCGGGAGAGGATTTCCATGCAAAAGACACCCTGAAGATAAGTTATATATATATATATTTATAGGATGTTCGGGTGCCAGACCTTATGGTACTGGTTGACAGTATGACGAAGCTCCCTGATGACCTATCCACTACAGGACTGTTCACATGTTTCCAATTAAAGTTTACACACGACAGGAGCTCCTCTTAAAGCGTCCCTCCTCCCTCTTCGCCTCACACTTTTTAGCACCCCAACTCTCTTATAATGACAATCGCGTTTCAAAGATGGCCATAATACAAAACAAATTAGGTTCTCTTTCTTTTAACGATCAACTTTAATGATAATTAAATGTATAAGAAAGTTATTCGCTATTAATAACACAAAGTTCTTTTTTAATTTCAATGCGAAATTCGTCTTTCTTTTATGTGTATTTTATCACTCTTGATTCATCGGCAAAAATGTAATCAAAACGGCATTAAAAAATACTTAAAATTCATATTTTATTTATATACACTGTTTCTTCACGAGCATATGACATTATATATATATATATATTATATATATATTATATATATATATGACTATAATGCGATAGTTTGCATAGGTCTGAAGCAACTTTTATAAGTGAAATATATATATATATATATATATATATATATATATCACTCGTATTTCGGATTAGGTGTTAAGAACAAGATACACTTCATATGGGGCCTCTTAAATTACTGTTTCTGGTGTGTCGGGTGGGGCGAGGTCATTGTGACTTTTATTTTTGGTAGATTCACACACCCACCCATCCACACACACACACACACACACACACACTATATATATATATATATATATATATATATATTGTGTTGTGTGTGTGTGTGTGTCTGTGTGTCTGTATGTTTTTTTAATAGTTTTATGAGGGTTTGAACAACAGTTCAGGATCGACCTGCGATATATATATATATATATATATACTGTATACCAAGTATTCCTCGGTGGTGTAGTGGTTAGCTGACTACGAATCCATCGGCCCCGGACCTGGTGACGGCAGGCGGCGTGTGCAAACCCAACTGTTCATCCTTTCATACAATAAAAATTGGTTGGTAGATAAATGGGTACCCTGGGTAGCTTAGTGGTTAAGACGCTGGGCTACTGGTGGGGCATGGTTCGGATTTCACGTGAAACTATAGGTCTAAGGTGGAGTGACAAGCTTGACCTTCGTCAGAATGAACAATTCGGGCGGAAGCAAAACCAAGGTTAACCAAGGTTTTATATATATATATATATATATATATATATTATATATATGAGTTGCCAGTGAGTGAATATTCACCTTAACTGACTTTAAAATGGAATAACATGTCTAAACATTATTATATATATATACACACCGGCATTATTATAAAGCGCAAAGCGTGATTTAGCATACGAATTTCTCATTATTTATTGCACATTTCGCAGTATTTGTATGCATGTAAATATTATACAATTGAAACAATAATTACGGTTTTGTTGAATTATCAACAGTGGTTAATGTATGTGATTTATTATCTTATAAAATGGATTACTGAATCCATCACAGCTAGAGTAAAACGGTTGCTAAAAACGCACTATTCGGTTACATCAACCAAATAAATAAATGGTTAACTCTTTGCTCAGTGCTCACCAATAGCAATTGTTAATCCAACCATGTTTATTTTTCTGCTAAGAAACTTTAATAATAATAATGACTGAATGAGATCATAACGTGGTTGGATCAACCATTTAGATTTGTTGACCAATAGTTGACCATGTTTTCTTGGTGATGATTGTAATCAAGTATTTTTGCGTGTTTAAATTTTGAAAAAACTCCTTCATGTACTTCCTCCCGCGGGTGAATGAACTTAATTGTTTGTTGGAGGCAGTCCAGTCAGTGCCCAATAAATCATTTATTTATAAACTTCTTTAAATTCGTCTACATGTATAAAATGCCTCTTATATTCGATGTTAAAAACTGCTAATCCCGTAATAATTTAACGATAACAAGATACATATAAATGAATGGTCGGGTTAATTCCTGAATTATTACCCATGTTGGTGGTATATAATTCACTTTTCTTATACCCAATGCATCACACTCGGAAATGAAAGATTCTCTGCAGGTTTATACTGCTTCACATCTGTCTCAAATGCATAGGGTGCCTTAAATATCATACAACAAGGAAGAAAAATTTATTTTTATACTAAAATTTAACTCATAATTATACTGTGAATTTACACAAAAACAGAGAGAGAGAGAGAGAGAGAGAGAGAGAGAGAGAGAGAGAGAGACTTGGTAAAAAGGAAATAACTAAATGACACTTTAGAGTAGAGGGTTCATTCTGATGTCCCCAACTCTGCAAAGGAACGTCGACTTAGCGGCCATTCGGTAAGGTCAGTAGCATGGTGGCAAAAAGCCAGAGTGCAGAGCAATTGCATAATGTTGCATAATGCTGCAAGAGTGCCAACCCCCACCCCCATTGTTGCAAGGCACCCCCCTTTGTTGCCAACCCCAAAATGGGGTTGCAAGGGGTATGCAACTTGGAGACATCCCCCAAGCTGAACCCCCCAAAGGGGAGTGCCAACCCTTTGTTGCCAATCCCAAAATGGGGTTGCAAGGGGTATGCAACTTGGAGTTATCCCCAAGCTGAACCCCCCAAAGAGGCAGAGAAAGGAAGAGGGGGGCCTCTTTGGGGGAGAAGGTGGGACGGCCTCAAACCCCCAAAGGGGCAGAGAGAGAGAGAGAGAGAGAGAGAGGTGGAGGGAACCCAGAGGAAGGGTGTTCGCTTGGCTACTGCCAAGCTCATATGAGTCTTTCAGCCACCCCGCCGCTCTCTTATAGGCCCCTAATCAGCCAGTGCCTCAGGGCATCACCAGCCAGTGCCTCAGGGCATCACCAGCCAGTGCCTCCGGGTGTCATCAGCCAGTGCCTCCGGGCATCAGTTGACGCGTCGCCCGTTGACGGGGACGAGTCCCGTTCGTCCGGTTGCTGGGCGCACTAGCCAGGTGTCACAGCATACGTTTATGTGAGCTAAAAAGGAACCGGGTTCGCACCCCGGACGGGGCTCGTTACTCGGGATACCCTAATGCCTTCCCGTGGGTCTAAGGCTGGCGTAAAACACTTCAATTCAAAAATATAGAAAAAAGAGCCCCGTAGGTCTACCTAAGGTGGGGTGTAGAAACAACTCGTACGCAAAATAAATCCCAACCGTAGGTCTAAGGCGGGGTTAAAACATCTCGTACGAAAAAGAAAATAATTAAATCACCGAAAAAAGCTTTCAATGATTCATTATATATATATATATATATATATATAATACAGTATTATATATTAATAATATTAATATAATAATATTTCAAGCTTACTTAGAAACAAGTATTGAAACACTATGTATGGGGTTAAAGTTTCGCGTTTTATTGCAAAAATAATGCAGAATAGAATTAAGGCAAATATTCTTAAATTAGTTTTAAGTATATATATATATATAATATATATATTATATATTATATATTACTTAAACGAATTTAAGAATATTTGCCTTAATTCTATCCTGCATATATTTTGCAATAAAACGCGAAACTTTAACCCCATACATAGTGTTTCAATACTTGTTTCTAAGTAAGCGTGAAATTATTATTATTATTATTAATATTATTACCACTACTAATGATATATATATATATATATGTATATATTTCAATTTTGGAAATCTTGGAAAAGTACAGGAAAAGGCATGTTTTTATGTCATATCTTTCGAGTTTAATCTACGATCAGGAAGGCAATTTTAGAACAGATGTTTTTCAATTCTTCACACATAATTCAGACGATTTATGGTATGTTTAGACCATCCCATGATAGCTAATCAAACTACAAAACAAGATTCGAGTTGGGACCCCTTCTGTCGCCTTTCACTACAAATAACATGTTTCTTCAATAGCAAATCTGAAACCATACGTACATCTTTTTCTAATCAGCATGTGACCATTTAAGCAAATAAATATTTTAGCCGTAATGGTTAAGATATCATCCACATTTTCTGCCAGTTTGGTACAACACACACAATACGCACGTCATTTCTAATCAGCATGTGACCATTTAAGCAAATAAGCATTTTGCCCGTAATGGTTAAGACGTCTTCCACAGTAAATATATTTGTTTTTAACCTTACAAAGCATGACAATGAGTTTTCTGAAAAAAATAGACAAACAAGATATGGCATGTATCTTAAATTTATTCTTCGCAGAAAACCGAATTGAATTGTTCGAAAAATAAAAACATTGCCTTCATGGCCAACCACTTTTCACAAATCTTAAAAACCAATATTTGTTCTACGATAGGAAATATATGATTATCGCAGAAAATAAAATTTGTATCAGATAAAGTCCCACGCATAGGAACAGATGGCCCACCCAGATTTGCTGCGGGCAACCAATCACAGCATTCTGAGGCGGTTCCAGGGCCTCGGTTGGGTACCATGCAAGCCTACGCATTATGCTCCGCCCAAAATTCACGGAATCAGCCAATCACGGCACTGTGGGGCGTGCTCAGGACCTCGGATTGGTCGATATACAGGCCTAAGCTTTAAGCCTCGCCCACATTTCACCGTCAGCCAATAGGAAGCTAAGGATCGCTCTTGTGGGCTGGCCACATGCCCCCCTTATAAAGGGAGAATCACGACACAGAGACGCAGTTTCTCCCGCTAGTGATTTATACAACAACAATAAATCAACTGTACAATACACCCGATTTGCTAGAAGACGAGTCCGCATATGCTCACGCAGCACGACTGATTTTCGAAGCTGCAGATCGGGGCGAACTCCTATCAACAAAGTTTGTTACGGAAAATTGCGATACAGCGGAAGATCCAACAGGCAATTCAATTGAGGTGTAAGTGAATATATTCTCCGTTTCCATCAGTGCTAATTACCATATAAACGCGTTTTGAAAATTATTTTCTATTGTTTCTCGTTTCGCATTTTGTTTCTCTATCCAATTCAGAAAATCATATTGTTTAACTTATCGTAGGTTTTTATTTATTGTCTGTTCCCTCATTTATATATATATATATATATATGGTGAAGTTTCAAGAATATTTTCATGATAATTGAGCACCGTAGAAGGAAATTACCAAATTGCAATAAACGCGTTTTGAAAAATATTAAATATTGTATATTTTCATCGCGATTATACCAGTATATATATATATATATATATATATATGGTGTAACTTTAATAATATTTTTATCGATAACACTGCCCAACAAAAAAAACCTTTTGCTGGTGATTTAATTCTAAGACCTGTTTCTGGATAATATTGCTGTGCTGATTTAAAAATTCACCTTAGATTTTGTCCATCACATCAGGTTTTCGTGCAATGTGCAATGCAATATGCCTATTTTGGGTGATCCATGAAGGGCACTTATCAAAATTGATGATTTTTGAGACCTGTTAACAGCTGTTTTGCTGTTAAAATTTTATCTGTGGAATACGCAAATCTGTGCATTAAATCTAAAGGTCATGTACAACATATTAAAATCTTGGGTATCTGTGATTTCCCCAGGTGTGAGCGTGACGTCATGATCATGGATTCATTTTTTGCTTATTTAAACACTTTTAATAACTTTATGTGTCAATATTACCATTGTATATTAAAGTTCACTCCCTGCACAATTGTTTACTTTTCCATGCTGATTCTGAGTATGTAAAAACTTATTTTTTGAAAAGAAAAAAATTGGGCATAACCCTGCCAAAATGCGATATCTTCGTATTTGATTGCTCGAAAACCTGACGTGATAGGCAAAACCTAAGGTGATTTTTTAAATCAGCACACCAAAGTTACCTAAAAATAGGTGTTAGAATTAAATCAGCAAAATTGGTGTTGGGCAGTGTAATTAAAGCTGAATTTTTCTCGTTTATAATTGGTAATCTAATTTCCTTTTGTTCCGAATTTTTTACTTCAACGTAAAAATTAATCCATTGTGCTTATCCATTGTCTCCCCTCACACACATATATATATATATATATATATATATATATATATATATGTATATATACACACACTGTATGATCAAAGTATTCGGACACCCCGGAAAATCCGCATTTCTGCAAATATCACCTTCGCCGAAAGGTATGCTGGGAAAAAGCGTGGCGAAACTATAATGCTGAGGTGTTCTGTTAAGTTATCAGTAACTGTTGTGAAGCCATGCCGCGCGGACGTGAACTCTCCGAGTTCCAACGTGGACTCGTCATCGGATGTTATTTAAGTAACGTTTCTATACGAAACATTGCAGCCAAACAGGATATACCAAAGTCGACTGTAGCGGATGTTATCATGAGATGGAAGCACGACGGTGCAACTAACGCGAAAAAACGTTCCGGACGACCACGCAAACTGACGGAACGTGATAGAAGAAGTCTGGTACGACATGTCAAGAAGTCCCGCACGTCCTCTGCCGCTTCCATCGCTGAGGAGGTAGGAAGAGCATCCGGTACCTCCGTTAGTACTGTAACTATCCGCAGAGAGATGCACAGACTCGGTTATTATGGTAGAGCAGCTGTACACAAGCCACTGATTACAAAAGTTAATGCCACGCATCGTTTGGCCTGGTGTGTCTCCCGTCGTTCCTGGACCGTGGAGGACTGGAAAACTGTTCTTTGGAGCGACGAGTCGCGGTATTCACTCTTCCAGTCTGATGGGCGTGTTTGGGTGTGGCGACAGCCCGGAGAACGGCTTCTTCCTGACTGTGTACGTCCAACGGTGAAGTTCGGTGGAGGGTCCATCATGGTATGGGGCTGTTTTTCCTGGCTAGGGCTCGGCCCGTTCGTTGTTATACCCACTACCATGAACGCTGACGTTTATCTCGACGTTCTGGACAATTCGGCCATCCCTACACTGTGGCAATACTACGGAGATGGCCATTGTTTGTTTCAACAGGATCGAGCTCCCTGCCATACTGCAAGGCGTGTGCAGGACTGGTTTCGTGAAAATTTGTTAGACTGGCCTGCTGAGAGCCCCGATCTCAACCCAATCGAGCACATGTGGGACGAACTGGAGCGACGGATACGAAACCGCACACCACGCCCGGCTTCACTTGCATCTCTTGCATCAGCTCTGCAAGAGGAATGGCGAGCCATTCCTGCACAGACTTACCGAAAACTGGTGGAAAGTATGCCTCGACGTGTTGACGCTGTAATAAAAGCAAAGGGTGGACCTACTGGTTACTAAATGCCATAATAAAACCATTTTTCCCAAAACCATGCGGTGTCCGAATACTTTTGATCATATAGTATATATATATATATATATATATATATATATATATATATATATATGGTGGAGCTTAATTTTTCTCGATAATGCACCACCGCAGTAGGATTTTAAGTTACCAAATTGCAATAAATGCGTTTTCAAAAGCATTTTTAAAATATTGTCTGGCCGTAATAAAGCGAAGTGAAGTGCTATCTACCCAGAGGACGGTCTCTATTCATATATATATATATATATATATATATATATATATATATATATATATATATATATTCCTCTGTATGTATTTTGGGTGAAAAACAATAGGTTTTTATTTATTGTCAATTTACAGAAAGTTCTACAGATAGGATTTTAAAATTATCAAAACTTTTAAGAATTATCTGCTTTAAAAATACGTGGTATTTTCTCTTATTGTATCTCTTTATTTTTACTTAACCTTATAGGACCGAGACGGAACTTGATCGCATTGTAGCCACTTTTGATGAAAGGGGAATAAATGCTATGGATGCTTCTCCGAACAGCCTACCCAGCGATACAGAAGTCGCAGTATTGAATCACAGTCGGTCAAGCGAGCGCGAGTTTGCAGAGTAGCTGATGTAAGTGTTTTTAGATTATATAGTATGTTTTTGGAATCGTGAACAATAAGATTGGGTAGGCCAGGTTAGGCTAGGATATATATATATATGGTGGACGATTTAACTGCATCCAATTTCATGACATTTATTTAATTATCGGACCGAACGAGCTAGACATATTAGCCACTTTTGACGAAAGGGTGATAAATGAAGTGGTAGCCACCCGCCTAGCCAACCCAGCGATCCAGAAGTCGTGGTACTGGCACGGTCAAGCGAGTGCGAGGTCATCGAGGAGATTATGTAAGTATTTTTTAGGATAAGAACAAAACGTAATATATTTTCATTTATTAAATAGTAGAAATCATGTACAAAAAGGGTCAGTGCCCAATTCTTAATGGATACAAATGTGTATATAGGTTTACACAATATACCTTACACATTACAGGGGGTACTAACATATGGGAACCTTTTTTTTATCTGTCTGCATACATATTTATCATTCATATTTGTGTCGCATAAATCGAATAATTTTAAAAAATTCATAAATCCCTTCCCACGTGACATATGCATGAGAAACAAAATACAATACATCCACATGTTTCAGTATAATATCCTTGGAAACGATATGGATTCCAAATAATCTCTGGCACATCTAGTTGCGCTATGAACTTCACAATTGCCGAGTCATTCCATGGTGGAAATCCGAGTGAATCGAAATAGTACATTCTTTCCTTAGTTTTAAAATAGATTGCAAACCAATGAATCCCCTCACCCCCACAATGTCGGTGTTAACGATAACCCCGTACCAGTTTCTCGAACTAGCCAGCTTCAATATTTCATTCTTCGCGAACACTCCGATAAATTTTGAGCGCGCGAAACAGTCACTTTTCATACTCTCTGGAGTGTATTCGCGTCCATTTTAAAAATCTGTGGTGACGTTCCTAAATCTATCTACTTCTATTAGGGCTTGCGACTCGAGGTATACTAGTACACTAATAGGCGCGTCTATAGGTTTGGCAAACTCCAGCCTCACTGAGATGGTACCGCTCTGTTGGGGTTTAAATGCGTATTTACGCCAGCAGTTAAGTCAGGCGTAATGTCAAATGAGTAGATGTTAAATTCTTCAACAAATTCTTTCTGTGTTATGCCGAAACCAAGTTCATCACACGCACCTGTATTATGAGCCAAAGTACTATAAGCTCTCGCGCAGAGCGGGAACACTGCATCTGTTGAGTAATCCATATCCATTACCCCACCCAGGGCGATGCCATTTACGTATAGAGTAATATTTTTTAGGCCGAAATTCTCGAATTTTAAGGCACTCTTTTTATAATGTCCATTCGTCGAGGCGTGGTCTTGCATTCCAATTAAAATCCGTTTAGGTAGGACTCCAAGAGCAATGTTTTCTAGCTGTTTCGATGCCAGCCCTGCGGGAATCGTGTACAGCTTGATCTGTGTACCCTGTTAATTGGATATTTTACTGTGGCATGTACCAAATCTTTCTCAATTTCTATTTGCTTCGGGGAACTTAACTTCACTCACAACGGGTTTCGCGCCTTCTTCTTGGTCAGCCCCCAGATTTATGCAGATCTCATGGCGCGTACGGGTAAGCTTCAATTTCATATCTACCCCGTTCATAAGCAACTTCTCCTGGAAAGTAAAGTATGTATGCAGGCGTCCAAAACACTCGTATATCTATTTTTTTAGAATTTTTAAATTTATCCTTTATACTGCTCTCGTCTTTAATATGGTAATACCCCTCGGCGGATAAAAAGGTGTCCTTCGCTTCTTTTGCAAAGTTGAGGACATTTTCCAGATAGGCTCGTAGGTGGTAGTACCCTGTGCCTGCCGAGATGTTAGTCTGATTTAAATATACATCACACTGACTGAATATGGAGTGCAGAAAGTTGGTTTCAGGGTAGGCAGCGTAACTATCATCGCAGTCCGTTCCGTCAGAATAGGAGGTGCGTAGTTTAGCATACATGTGCATGCAACTCGGGTCCAAAAAGTAGGGGCCTGAGCTGGGTATCACGAATTCTATAGGGGCACTGGGTGAACTAATTGTGTTTAACGGGTTAACTGTAATAAAGTCACTATGTTCAATAGAGACCTGAGTAGGTGGTATATCAAAGAGGGACAGTTCCGATTTACAGCACTGTGAACTACACGGATGAATGAAACGTGCCATGACGAGTCAGAAATAGTGCCACCTTCCCTCGACGAGTATTAGTCAATCTATGATTCGTGAGAGTAGCGTCCTCAGCTTATATCAGTTAAAAAATGATCAGCCATAGGTTTCATACGCTTTGAGCACTTCTTTTTTGGTTTCCTTTTGCGTTTAACGCCACGTGATGGTAACCCCTTCTTCCTAGCAGATCTCTTCTTTCCACCACGTGTTGGTAACCCCTTATTCCTGACAGATCTCTTCTTTCCGCCACCACGCATTTTTCTCTTCGCATCTTTGATGATTTCATCCCGTGTACGTTTTAAATGTTTTTTTAGAGCTTCTTTAGGCTTAGTGCCAGCCAATATGTCCTCTGCCGCGTTAAAACCTGTTTGTAACGCCTTCCTCCCTAGGTACCTGGCCCCCCTCTTCAACAGTGGGACAGCGGTGCGTAGTATGGATGAAAAAATGGACCCAAGTCCACTACCACGCTGGTATCTCACCCCTCGGTATACTGTGAAAGGCTTTCTGTCCATTATAACTCAGTGCGCGAAAGTGCAGCTTCACTGTTAAGCTCCCGTCACCGAATGGGAAATTTTTACCCTCAATCGTTCTTATATATATTGAGATATTGGTTATTAGTTAGTTGCGACATTCACATAATGGGGTATGTCATATGTAATACTCAAACTCCTTCCTCTATGGTTGGGGATGTGAGCTATGCGTAGCAGGTGCCTGGGTATCCCCAACAAACTGGTGTTCCGCTATATTGCTGTAAATATAGCACATGTCTGGAGGCTGAGAGCTTACATCCAATTTCTCCATCTTCAATTGATACACTAAGGTGGACAAGTCATGCGGTGCCTCGTGAAAGGTGTCTCTTTGGAAGGCTGCTCGATATCGCCCCTCGGTTATAATTTTGAACACTCTTCCGTCTTTAAGATTTCTGTTAACCTTTGATTTTAGGATTAGAGTATGTGCAGGGTTTCCTTTGTTTACGATTTCGTATAATAAATCATTCGTAAGACTTGAGTTTTTTAAACTCACGTTTAAGTCTCTCACAACATCCTCAGCCGAACCATAGACCCCCTAGTGTTACTTCTGTACTGAAAACTGTGCAACCTTAGTCCGTGCGATACGTATAGTTTCATCCCGAGTTAACCCGGCTTTTGCACACTCATTACAGTCTCTAAGAATCGTAAAAACGGTATCTTTATAATCAATATTTAAAAAGAGGATGTCCAGCTGAATTTCACATATCCCCTCATACGAATCACGGCCCAACTCAATGGGTCCATGGAGCTCTGTTACAAAGTTGGCTAGTTTGTTGTTAGGGTGTACAGACAGGGACGAGGAGGACGGGAGTGTGACGTAGAAATGGTTAGGAGTCATGCTGCATACTAATTAAGCTTCATTACTGCTTCATCTTTTATATAGGTATTGAAGCTTTCTGGGTAACCTAGCCACTTCACCAGGTACATTTTTCTCTTTCCTGTACCTTTGCTTCCTAAAGTTTTTCAATTTTAAACACATTTTTTCCTAAATTAAATGCCACTTTCTGCAATTCTTCGCGGTAAAAGCCTCCCGAGATCTCTTTTCCATTCAAATCTTCAACGTAATACATCATTATATTGCGCTTAGATCTCATAGCCCTAACTTTAAAAATGTCGCGTGTCCATCCTTGCTCAAAACCCTTCGCGAATTTATTTCCCGAACGTGACAGCCTTACATAGTCATTGATTTTGAAACGCGCAGAGTGTGGTGGTGGTGGCGGCACTCCATCTCTTCTCGGGCGCTTTCCTCTTTCTAAAATATCGTTAGGCGTTGTACCGATCGTACGATGGTGTGAACGGTTGTAGGATGAAGCCAATGAATCGAGAACGTTTATATATCTGTATGTTTTTATGTGTAAAATATCGGTACATGCGTTCCTTTATGGTACGTTGAACTCTTTCAGCTAAAGAAGCCTTATGTATAGAATTGGAAGTGTAATAGCTGATATTAAACTCTGATAGCATGTTCTGAAAAGCGCGTCCTATAAATTCTTTTCCCATATCCGTACAAAAATAGCCAGGAATCCTGTTTTCTTTCAACATCAGCGTTTTGGCCACTTTAGCAACTGTTTCAGGCGATTTATTTTCCAGGGGAAATAGCCACAGGTATCTAGAGAATACATCTATTATGAATAGGATGTAACGGTAGCCATCATTATACACTGAATATCTTTAAATCTGTTAAATTTGCCTGCCAAATAGAGTCAATCGATGCGGTTGTTGTCTTGGCTGTTTTAAGCCTTTTTCTCACTGGTTTATGAAGTGTATAAGCATCCTGTCCCTGCGAAAATCTCTCAACATCTTTTTTCCTTACGCCATAAGCACCTCTGTACAATCTATTAACGCCACCATAGGATGCGAGGTTAGAAATGTCATAATAGTGCTTACTTAATACGTTAGCCATTTGCGTATTTTAGAGGCACGTGGATAAGGTTGGCCGCCTGCTCTCTTCTTTCTCCTCTTCAGAGACACTGCAGCTGCTGGGGGAGAAGGTGTACTCAGTTATGACACGTGCGGTGCATGTTCCAAGTCTTTTAACCTATTCAAATTACCTATCAATATTTTGGGGACATTCATTTGTTGTAGTCTTGCTTTAATATGCCTCCATCCTGTTGGCGAGGGTCTATCCCACTTTCTCACTAGATCATGAACAATATCAACGATATTGGACCCTTGCACCCTTGTTCCTTCAACAATGACCTCGCCTGTATCGGTCCGCTGTATGATGGGGTCCTCACTCAATAGATTATAAAGACTTACCCCTTTATTCCTCAATGTATGGGGGAGGCTGTTTTTTAGCACATGTTCGATGTGTTTTGTTCCGCTGCTCTTTGGCTGCCCAGGTCCTGCATCGCTATGCTCAGCGCTACTCGAGCTGTAGCTCTGTAGGATGCTTATAATCTTCGTACTCATGAAGAAATTTCTGCAAAGCCTCTTGGTACAAGATCCTTTTCTCATCAGGTGCTTTTTACTGTTTAATAGGGCTAGCAACTCACTTTCCATTCTTTTAAGCCAACTTTTACGGGGTTCTAGAACCGCGTCTGGACTCCTTTGTAATGAAGCATACACCTTGTGCGGAATCACAAGCACCTTCATTATATTAATCTCGTCAGTAAAGGTCCCAAAACTGAAAATAAGATGGGGAGGAACGATCCTCCTCATTGTACAATAATACGCTTTTTCTTACCCACAGTCTGACTTTTATGGGCGAGCGTCCGTATTATGTTCTTGTAACGACGTAAGCGAGTCTTCTGAGAGGGTTTCATTGGTACATTACATTTTATAACATTAAGGCAGATTTCACAGATGTATTTTAAAAAGTCAGAGTCGATATTTTTAACAAACATCTACTGCAATGCTGGAGGCAGTCGTTGATAGATTTTTACTAATTCGCGGTATTTCTTTAGCCTATTCGTCATTCTGAAATATACACGGTTTCAGGTTCGCTTGGAAATATATTCGTTCTTAGAAGCACCCTAAACGTGTTTCGCGGGTGGAGGTCACAAAGCAAATATCCATAACGTTGGTTTGTGTCCTCTTTATAAACCTCCAAAAACTCCTTACGCTGATTCGGGAACATTTGACTGGCTAATACCCCAATTTGTGACACATCTCTACGTTGCGCGAATAAGACTAGATATTGCGTATTTAGCGACACATCGCGCATGTATCTATTTTTGAAAAATAGATTCTGATTGATGAAGAACACGCTTATGTTAAGGTGGTGGGAGAATACTGTAAATGTCTCGGCAAACGTTTTATCCATCTCCAACATGACAACATGAGGTCGTCAATTACGATGACTGTATGTTCATTTCCCTTTAGCGAATTAACGTCATAGACCCCCTTGTGGAACAAAACAAACATCATCTTGGTACTCGTTGAGCACTGATTGGTATGTCGAATAGCACCATATAACTTTATGCACAAATTTTGAGAACATTTCCCCCTTTTCTTTAATGATTTTAAGCATAAACACCGTTTTACCACAGCCTGTAGGTCCAGATATAATACATGTGGATGGGCTCGTGAACCTGAATTTTTCTACAGATTCCATTTCTAACACGCCACACCCCTAAGTGGGTCATTTACAAAATATTACAAATAACGAGTTCTGCTCCTTATATTTTGTTTTCTTCTTCCACAGAACCGTGAATGACGACGATGTACAGCCCCACATCATCGATATCACGGATGAACCCGTTGACCGTGCATCTACAGTACCCATACCCGCTGATGAGCCCTCACCAGCAACACCTATAGCACGTTCAAAGCGGAGGTGTGATGACAAACCCTCCACGTTCCAGGATTGTTAGAACACCAGTAATAGAACCCCAGCGCTCAACGTCTTACACAACAAGCCCCACAGTAGCGCCTTCCGCCAATATACCCCCTTATTCAGCCTCCACAGCAGCTCCCCTTTCTGTTGAGTCTGCAGTAATAGAGCCCCAACCCTCAACGTCTTACGCAACCAACACCACAACAGCGTCTTCCTCAAATACAGCCCCTTATTCATCCTCCACAGCAGCTCCCCGTTCTGTTGAGGATGGCACAACATTGTAGTTGGTGCGCACCGCAACCCCAACCCCCAGTCTTGACTAGAAATCGGTATATAGTCAGGGTTGATCCTAGCTCCATGCATAGCAACGGCAGTGGCGGTTCCTCATATGGGCAATATGGGCAGCCGCACAGGGCGGCATTTGTGGAGGGGCGGCATGAGCGCCTGCAAAAAAAATAAAAATAAAAATAAGAATAAATAAATAAAGAAATAAATAAAAATAAAAAATAAAATAAATAATAAAAGATCAATAAATATATTTTTATTAATAAAAAACCATCTACTGCATTTTCCATAAACCTTCCCATAAAAGACCTAAACAATGCAAAATGCTTCCAGATTAATATTATTGGGAATAAAGGCCCATACTTTAACATATGTAATGTTATTTTCCTGGGTTTGGTTAAATAGTGAAATGTATATTATTTATTACAGAACGAATCTTCACACTAAGCCACTAAGGTCTGTCAAATAACCGCAAATGGATAAGAAGAGGTCAAAGCTATCAGGTGCTCAGTTTAGAAAAAAGAGGAAAGAAGAAGAGGAGAAACGAGCAAAAGATAAAGGTATAGAGCTATGTCATCTACTCTTCACTGCTATATTGCACTGCTATTTTGTGATATAGCTTTCTGAGTCATTTGAAGTGTACTATTATGTATATAATTAGCCATTAACCAAGGAGGTTGTATTATTCATTTGTTTCCTATTCTAAAAGTTTAATAAATTGTGCTTAATAACATGTTAAATTAATTGTACTAGCCTATTCATGCATTGGTCTGTTATGTTCTATTTTACTATTTGCAGGGGCACTTTTGAAATATTTTGGAACACCCTCTGCCACTAGCCAGGATGAGAAGCCGTCTACTTCTGCCATTATTGAGGCTGAGGAGCCATCTACCTCCTCAGCCTCACATATGTCTCCACAAATGCAGTCTGATCCTGAGGATGAAGACCCATTTGCTTCTACTTCTCCCCGGCAGGACTCTTCAGGTGAGTTTGTGTGCACATATGTCTGTGAGTGTGTGCGTGTGTGTGTGTGTGTGTGTGTGCATCCCTGCAAAGCATTTTGCAAACAGTTATAAATTATAATGTTATTATCACTGGGTCTGGGTTACTGGGTATGTGTGGTGTTTCACCACCATAATTCCATAACACCACCACCATAACAAAGTGCTGTGAATAATGTGTTATCTAACTTAGGTGTGTATACTAATGAGTAATGCTCTTGTTCTTTCTATTAGAAATGCCTGGAGCAGAATCGCCTCCTGAGGATGAGTCTCTGTCCACCGACCCTGCTAACTGGCCTTCAGTTCTGACTGAGAGAATTCGGACACAACTGGTTTCCAGGGGACCAAGTCAAGTACCATCTGACTTTGTATTCCCTAGAAACGACAGTGACGGAAGAAGTTTCCACCATCAATACTTCAGGAAGTCATTGGTTAGTGGGGAAAATATAACCAGAAGTTGGTTGGTCTATTCCTTAAAAAACAACAGCCTTTTCTGTTTCTGTTGTACATTATTTTCCAAGAGGAAAATAAATTTAACAAGTTTGGGACTCTCGGACTGGAAGCATGCAAGCTCATTGCTCACATCACATGACAACAGTTCAGAACACCTAAATTCTATGAAAATCTGGAAAGAACTGGCAGTGAGGATGAGAAAGGGGGAGACCATTGACAAGCAGGAGATGGCACTTCTGGAGGCTGAGAAGTTGAGATGGAGAGCGGTGCTGACACGTCTCACTGCTATTGTGCATTCTCTGGCAGTTAGGAATTTGGCACTAAGGGGACATACAGAAAAATTGTTCTCACCATCAAATGGCAATTTTCTGAAAGAAGTTGAACTGATGGCACAATTTGATCCTATAATGCAAGAGCACATTAACCGTGTCCAAAAAGGGACCTCCAGTCACACCAGCTACCTCGGCCACCACATACAAAACGAACTCATTGATTTGTCGAGCAGCAAGACCATTTCAGCAATGGTGAGCGACATCAAACAATCAAAGTTTTTTTCAATAATTCTAGATTGCACTCCAGATATCAGCCACACTGAACAGTTGTCAGTTGTGATTCGGGTTGTGTCACTGGAGGGGAAGCCCCATATAAAGGAACATTTCATGGGGTTTTTGGAGGCAGAGGAGTCCACTGGTCAACATTTGGCATCTCTGATTCTGAAGAGACTGGAGGAGCTAAAAGTTCCTTTCATGGACTGTAGAGGACAATCATACGACAACGGGGCCAACATGAGGGGAAAAAACAAGGGTGTTCAATCCAGGCTCCTAGAAATTAATCCCAGAGCTCTGTTTGTTCCATGTGGGGCTCATTCTCTGAATTTGCTTGTGGCCGATGCTGCTAAGGGATCTATTGATGCCACAAGTTACTTTGGCATCTTGCAGAAGCTTTACAACTTGTTTTCAGCCTCCACACAACGATGGGCCATTTTGAAAAAACATGTGAACATCACATTGAAGATGTGGTCTGATACAAGGTGGGAAAGCAAGATCAAGAGTGTGGAGCCCCTGAGATATCAGGCAGCTGCAGTGAGAGATGCACTGATCGAGGTGAGGGACCACACCAAAGACTCTGTAATAAAGGTCGAGGCTCAATCTCTGTCAGAGGAGGTTGGATCATACCGCTTCGCCATTTGTTCAGTGGTGTGGCATGACCTGTTGTGCCAAATTCAGCATGTGAGCAAGCAGATGCAGTCTCCTAGCATGCACGTTGATGTTGCAGTAAATCTCCTAAAAAAAACAGAGAGAGGTCTCCGCAATTACAGGGCAACAGGTTTTGTGGCTGCACAAATGGCAGCCACAGATATCTGTGAACAAATGAATGTGGAGGCTGTGTTAAAACAAAAACGGCTGAGGTCCACAAAGCGGCATTTCTCCTATGAAGCATCTGATGAGCCCTTGATTGATGCTTTGAAGAAGCTGGAGGTGACATTTTTCAATGCAGTGGTTGATGCTGCAACATCAGCCATTCAGGAAAGATTTTCCACGTTGGAAATTGTGGGAGAGAAGTTTGGAGTGCTGACACATTTCCAAAATCTCACATTTGAGGAGCTGACAGAACAATGTGTGAACCTTAGTACTACACTACACTTTAAGGGACAATCTGACTTGGATGGCAGAGAGCTTGCACAGGAGCTGAAGAACTTGCCTGACTTGCCATCAAAGACCATATCCTTGCTTGAACTGCTGACATTTATCCATGAAAGGGAGCTCTCTGAAATATATCCAAATTTGTGGACTGCTCTCAGAATTGGTCTTACTCTTCCAGTCACTGTTGCTGAAGCAGAGAGGAGCTTTTCAAAGCTGAAGCTCATCAAATCCTACCTGAGGTCAACTATGTCACAGGAACGCCTTACCGGTCTGGCCATCATCAGTATAAATCATACAATTGCTGAGCAGATTTCATATGATGATTTAATTCATGACTTTGCATCAAGGAAGGTAAGAAGAGTCAGGCTTTAGATGGCAGTTGTGCTGTGGTGCAATTTATTTTGTTTCTTGTTCAAAGTGTAGCATAATAATTACCCTCTCTTAAGTGTCTTATTCTATTTATGTGATAGAGCATTTGTACAATTTAGAAATTTGATTCTCTAGTTTATTTATGGCAGTTATGCAATTTAATTTGTATTTTTCCTGTTCATAGTATCATAATTACATTCTCTTAAGTGAGTTATTCTATTTACGTGATGAAGGATTTGTAAAATTCAGAAATTTGAGTCTTTGTTTTGGTTCTGAAGTTCCAACAATTAGTCCAATAAAAAGTTATTTTGTGAAAGAGTTATGTCTGTCCTTTATTTTGGGGGGATTCGAATGTGTGTGTGTTGGCGAACAGGGGGGGGGGCGCTGAAGGTGAGGTTCGCCCAGGGCGTCATGTAAGCTAGGACCGCCACTGAGCAACGGTATTGAACACGGACTACGACGCGTAGTAGAGCGTGTTGTAGAGTTTGCCCTTCAGAACCGCGACGAGCGTGAAGTCCGGACGAGGCTGGCCTTCGGATTCGGGTCAGATGCCTGTGATGTAGATGATTTTTGGGTAGTAGTACCATTCAGGCGTTTGGCTGCTGAAGATGTAGAGCATATATTAGGTCGTATAATGCATGCCTCTCAAAGTAGTATAGCCTTCAATATGGACAACTTCACGGTAAATATTGACCGTGTATTCCGTGTTGCGGGTCATAGTGCCATACCTTACACTCTTAACTTCAATTCTCAGGCTGTTTACAGACGGCATATAAACGTCGATCGTGGTTGAGGCTTTATAGCAGGAATCTTAGCACGTATGTTTACTGTACTAAATACGAAATCCGAGCAAATTTGGTTGCCTGCGGTCGTGGAGCGTGCCCGTAAACTAGCTGTAGACTGTGAACTTTAGTTTGACTGTAATATGGGTCCTGAAGAGCTAAGAAGGGTAGAACGGGAAATGAATGCTCGTATAGTTGTATTTGGACTGGATGATCGTCGTAGAACTGTGTTTTTAAAAGCTGTGTGAGAGATTGTACAAGACCACTACTTATTTTAGGACTATCAGGTACAACATATCCCCCCATCCGTAATATAAGGTGCCTTTACGCGAGTTATGACAAAAGTCAAAAATATGGTCGACATCATGATTTGTGTAAAGGGTATCTCGAGTTTGCGGATGATATAGTGAAACATTGTAAAGAATGTCACATGGTATGTGAGCAATGTAAAAGCCCCAAATGTGAAAGCCGTGTAGTTGAAGCTGAGAAGAGGGATTGTAATGTGTGTAGACGCACATTTTTCAATAATAACTGCCTTGAGTTCCATAAATGAATTGGCACGTGCAGGAAAATGAGAATCTGTGAATGTGGTATGTTTCACACCTTGAATGGTAGCGGCGAGTTCAAGCACAAATGTGACGAAATTCACTACTCTACATGCCATAAGAAATATAAGGAGGATGGTGCAAAGCATGTATGTTATATAAGACGCCAAGCCTAAAAACAACCCTTGTATAACTGTGTACTACGATATAGAAACATACACGAACGCTGAAACCAAAGAGGTCATTCCAGCATTTACTTGTGAGCCAGACTATCTGTGATGGGTGTATGGAGCTCGAGTGTGATGAGTGTCACAAGTGTGGTAAACGGACAAACGTTTTTAAAACGAATGCCCACGATAGCCCTGTAAAACTATTTGTGTCCTATATTGTCAAGTTAGCGGACAAATTCAAAACAATAACTGTGTACAGTATATTCTCGCCCATAACGGGGCAAAATTTGACACACAGTTCCTTTATAAGGAGTTGCTTGAGCACGAGTCATCTGAGATATTTACAGGTGATCCATTGAAAAGAGGCAACAAATTAATACAGATGCAAATAAGAAGTAATGTACAATTTAAAGACACTTCATTATTCACACCTTGTAAATTAGCAAAGCTACCCAAGGTGATGGGCGTAGCAGCTGAAGTTTCAAAAGGATACTTCCCTTACACATTCCTCACTAGTGAGACCTTAAATTATGTAGGACTGCCTCCACCCAAACATTACTTTAACTATGATTGTATGAGCGCACATGAACGTGAAGATTTTGACCGATACTACAACAGCTTTAATGAACGTATGCCTTATAATATAGCTGATGAATGTGAGCGTTATTGCGTGAATGATATGCGCGTGCTTAGAGTATGTTTCCAGGCCTTTAGAAGAATGTACATAGGCCGTTTCAAATGCGATCCGCTGCAAGTCGCAACCACCATCGCCTCATTATGTTTTACGGTGTTCAAAAATAACTTCATGCCTAAAGATACCTTAGTCATTATCTACAGAAACAACCCTCGCAGTTATGGGCACAAGGCTATTTACTGGCTCATACACCTACAGCAGCAGACAGATGTATACATAAAGCATGCCCGCAACACGCGTGAAGTACCCATTAAGGTTAATGGCCGTGTTTTTTGGGTTGATGGTCTAAGTGAAAACCGTGTCACTGGCGAGAAGACTGTAACTCCTTTAATGGTTGCTGGTGGCATGGATGCCCCCGTCCTGAGTGCGGAATCGCAGGAGATATCTACGGTAGATCTCCTGCTGACTGTCTTGCGAAGACGCGCACCCGCGATCAGCTTATAGGGTCCCAGTTCACTCACAAAGTCTTGTGGGAGCATGAATATGATGCACGGATGGAGACAGACGGACAATACCCTGAAGAAATAAACACGATCAAGCGCTCAATGGTGCTGGATCCTCTCAAATGCGGCGATAGCTTGTTCGGTGGGCGTACAAATCCCTTCAAGCTATACTTTCCACCTACGGAGGGCGTGAAGCTCCATTACTACGATTTCTGTTCTTTATACCCCTACGTCATGAAGAACAATCCGTACCCCGTAGATGCGCCTGAAAAAATAGTGGGTCCTAACCTACCCTCCATCAACGATTTTTCAAGAAATTTCAACGGGTACTATTTCGACCTTTCTTTCGTAGACGTGCTCCCCCCTCGCGATTTATGGATGCCGATCTTACCCGTCGTTATAGATCACAAACTCATGTTTCCCCTGTGCGTGAAGTGTGCGGAAGAGAAAAATGGTGATTGTGGTCATACACCTCACCAGCGTAAGATCAGAGGTGTATACACAAGCCCTGAGCTGGCCCTAGCCGTGTTCGCCATGGGTATGGAATAATGAAGATACATGAGGTGTGGAGGTTTCAAAAGCTACCCAACCTTTTCACACCATATATAAACACGTTTTTGAAGGACAAGGTTGAGGCGTCAGGATATTTGCGAGGGGTTGAAACCGAAGATGAAAAAACGTCTTATATTCAGCGTTACCGTGACCACGAAGGTATACAACTTGATCGTACCCAAATTGTAAAAAAATCATGGCAAGCGCTTCCGTGCAAAATTGTGCCTAAACAGTCTTTTGGGAAAATTTGCGCAGAATACCGGTAAAGGGAACGTTCATTTGGCGCAAAGTTATAGTGAAGTCTGGGATTACGCCAACGCACCCGATAAAGAGGTCATGGAGATTGTGAATGTAGGTAATACTTACGTAATAAAGTACAACAATACTGAATTGGCCACAGATACCTCACGGGTTACAAACATTCCTGTAGCCAGCTTCACAACAGCCTACGCGCGCATCAAACTTTGGGGCCTATTGCATTCTCTTGGGCGGCGGGTTTTTTATGCCGATACAGATAGCGTGATATTCACAGCGAGGGGTGAATACATGCCTGCCATTGTGGAGTTCTTTGGTGAGCTAACTGACGAGATCAAGGATGAGTATGGGGACAACGCATACGCCGACTCGTTTGTGTCAACAGGGCCAAAAACCTATGGGGTACGTGTGAGGATAGGGGATGAAACAAAGTATATCGTGAAGGCTAAGGGTATCACGCTTAACCAAGCGAATCGGCAGGTCGTCAACTTTGATTCGTTGAAGGAGTTAATGTGCTTGGAAGATGATGATGAGGGTGGCCGTCCGCTCCAACTGACTGTAGGCACCCACAATTTTCGGGCGCTGCATTGATCGTGCGAAGGGTCAGGCTATTCAAATACTCTACGGATATTCTGGGGAGGGGGTTGTAGGATTTCGCAGTACAGACGATGTACTGAAGTATGTTGTAGAACTAAGCTTTATAAAGGCTCACATATACCGCGTGGTAGAAGGAGCAACACGCTCAGAAGATAAACAACAGTTATGGGTAGTGAGTCTTGTGGATGAGTAGTGTTATAAGCGATATTATATCATGTTACACCATACCGATTACTCGTACCCTACGGCTGAAAATGTAAATCTTGTCATCATGGACAATCTTAAGTATTTTTACCACTACATTAATATGTATCATGATGAGGTTTGTAGTGAGATTGTGGCTAATGGGTTGTGTGAGTTTTTATCAGATTTTAGAGGTGAGTATCGACTGTTAAACAAAAAGGATAAATATGAACATATGTTTCTCTCTAATAGCGCACCGGTTTGTGAAGATATTTAGGAGTGATAAAACGTTATAAAATGTGTTTAGTTCGTGAAAATCCCCCGTTGCAAAAATGTCTGGTGCGTATTTAGGGGAGTGGGAGTGATAAAACATTAAAACCGAAATTAATTCTTGTGTCGGAAAGTTTCTCAAGACACCTGCCCAATATAATGGGATACAACGATTCATGTTGGGTCAGCGCCGTACACGTTTCATTAGATTATGGTGTGACTCACTCCTCCCGGAGCAAACGAGTTCGAACAAACCCATTCATGTTTCATCAGGGTGACTCACCCCGCCCTTCGACCCGATCCTGCCTGCTTGCCTCCTGTGGCTCATAGTCCTCTCAGAGCTTGCGCCGAGTGGACATGCGATAGTCATCTCGAACCGAGTGGACGTGTGAATACGATGGAACTCCCTTTGAGAAGCATTCTCAACGCCTCGTACGACGTCTCCGTGACGAAGTCATTGCGAGTGTTCAGGCGAGAAACCGGCACCATTAACTGTGTGCTTGAAACGATCTGCAGGCATGCAAGCAAACGCAAAGTTATTTATTTAAGTCTTGAGGAGATGCATAAAATCTTCGTGGTAGTTGAGAGGTGGGCTGCGGACCGTTATAAAATACCAGCTGACGTAGGTACAAGAAGAGAGGTGATTAGTGACGCCGTCTCATATACAATTGTTTGTACATTGAGTGTAAATAACGAACAACCATGCATTGATATACGACTGATGTGGAAGAACACAGCTGATAACGACGTTCTTGTTCCTATACGAAACCGTTTCATCCTCGACAGAATGTTTGAGATCGTCGGCTTCCGTAAGCTGAACCCTATATTAGATGCGCGTGTACAGACATGATTTATTTTGATACGGTTCTTGAATACGCATACATCGCTCTGCTCGACGGCTTTATCGAATGTAGGAATGAACAGGGGGAGAACGGTCTAGATCTGGATGCATATTTAAAAGGTTTAGATTCTTTGAAATATCCTGAACTTTGGTACAAAGCACTTGAGAGGTACAGAGCTGAGCTCGCCTACACTGTTCACCCTGAAGAGCTGTACCTCTATATAGTGGATAGATGTCGTTACGATTTGGTAGAATATTTCAATAGCCGCTATGTCGAGTGAAGAAGAGTTCACGATTGAAAAGTTCGGGACGTTAAGAAAAAATCCCCGATTGGAAAGGGATGATTATAAACTTGTATTTCATGTTGTGGTTAACGATGACATTTTTGAGCGTGCTTTTAATTGTGTTCTAGCCATGTTTAAAGATAACTTACCCGCCGAGTGTAAAGTGGGCACAAAAATAGTATTGAACGATATGAAAGCCATTTATATCGAGTATAGACCGCCGTATCAGTTAAACAGTGAATTGATGTTTGGGCGGTTTTACCACGTCGTACAAAGTAACGGCGATGTGGATATAGACTCTATCAAATGCAAATTTAGCGTTTTGTACCGCAGAACGTAAAGACAATATATATTTTTCCTGCACTAATATGATTATACTATGTTTTGTATATGTCCAATATAGTTAATAAAACTACGTATTTTTTCCTGTACTAATATTTTGATAATACTATGTTTTTTATATTTTCAATATATTTAACATAACTGTGTATTTTTCCTGTACTAATATTTTGATAATGCACCGTTTTGTATGATTATATATTTTCCATTCTATTATTCGATCATATATATGCCCATTGTATTTCCATTAATTCATGTAAATAAACAGAATGATGTATTGGTGTTTTATTTATTCCTTGTACACAATTATATCATTTGGTTTCTAAAGCTGATTTCAGAATAGTTGATTAATTGCTATTTGTCAAATCGGTCTTCTAAGCCAACTGGAATATAAGGATTAATTAAATAAATAACGCAATACTCAACTTTCTAATTCAGATGACGGAAGAATATAAGGATTAATTAAATAAATATTGCTATCTGGCAACTCAGCCTTCTAAACCAACTGGCTGAATAATATATGGAATAATTTAATAAATAACGAATCTGGCAACTCAACTTTCTAAGCCAGATGACGGAAGAATATAAGGATTAATTAAATAAATATTGCTATCTGGTAACTCAGCCTTCTAAGCCAACATTAATACACTGCGTTCCCACTTATTAAGCAGATTACATTTTCTCCAATGTTTTCAAAAGTTTTTCCCCGATTTCAATGAAATTTGTAGCAAATAATCACTATATATAGCAGCATTGATGGTATTCATTTCGATAAAATATTTTCATAATTAAAATAATTATCTCATTTTATTGAAAAATATGTAAGATATTGTGTTCCGAATTATTAAGCAAATATTCTATTTACAGATCTAAATGTTGAAAATGGGTAAGAAGAAGGATTTAACACTAACTGGGAAAAGAAAAATAGAAAAGTTACTCGCTGAAAATATAAAATCTATTGAAATTGCGAAGCAGTTTGGCAGAGCTTATCGGACTGTAAACAAGTTTGTAGCGGAGGGTACCAAACTGAGGCAGCGAAGTGATAAAGGAGCCATAAGAAAAGTGACAAGGCGGCAGATATCTGTAATCAAGCGCAAATTGCAAAGCATCCATTGTCTTCAAGTAAAGAGGTTTTTGAGCAGGCTGGCATACATAATGTACCAAAAACATCTGATGTGGAATCCTCCAAACAATTGGCAAGACGTGTAAACCTACGATTCAGTCACCATTAACACCCAGGTACAAGAAGCAGCGTGTTGAATGGGCGCGTCAGTACATGAAAACAGATTTCAATACTGTATTGTTAACCGAGAATGAAGAGCAACCCTTGAGGGATCTGATGTTTGGTCAAGAAGATGGATTGCTAAGGGTCAATCTCTACCATGGAATGAGGTTTTCTTTTAGAAAGTTTGTGTAAGATTGGGCATTCATTTTTACACCATCAGGCACTCTGTATGGGACAGCTACTTCATTGCCTATCAATCCTGCACAAAACATGACACTACCTCCACCTTGTTGGCGTCTTAATCTCGATGGTAGAAATTGGCTCTCAGCAATCCATCTTCTTGACCAAACAGCAAGTTCCTCAAGGGTTGCTTTTCATTCATCGGTGAACAATACAGTATTAAAATTTGTTTTCACGTACTGACGCGCCCATTCAACACGCTGCTTCTTGTACCTGGGTGTTAATGGTGACTGAATCGTAGGTTTACACGTCTTGCCAATTGTTTGGAGGATTCCACATCGAGATGTTTTTGGTACATTATGTATGCCAGCCTGCTCAAAAACCTCTTTACTTGAGGACAATGGATGCTTTGCAATTTGCGCTTGATTACAGATATCTGCCGCCTTGTCACTTTTCTTATGGCTCCTTTATCACTTCGCTGCCTCAGTTTGGTACCCTCCGCTACAAACTTGTTTACAGTCCGATAAGCTCTGCCAAACTGCTTCGCAATTTCAATGATTTTATATTTTCAGCGAGTAACTTGACTATTTTTCTTTTCTCAGTTAGTGTTAAATCCTTCTTCTTACCCATTTTCACCATTTAGATCCGTAAATAGAATAGTTGCTTAATATTTCGGAACACAATATTTTACATATTTTTCAATAAAATGAGATAATTATTTTAATTATCAAAATATTTTATCGAAATGAATACCGTCAATGCTGCTATATACAGTATAGTGATTATTTGCTACAAATTTCATTGAAATCGGGGAAAACTTTTGAAAACATTGGAGAAAATGTAATCTGCTTAACAAGTGCGAACGCAGTGTATATGCTTTAAATAAATAACGAATCTGGCAACTCATCCTTCTAAGAGAAACATTAATATATGGTTTAAATAAATAAATAACGAATCTGGCAACTCATCCTTCTAAGCCAACATTAATATATGGTTTAAATAAATAAATAACGAATCTGGCAACTCAGCCTTCTAAACCAACCGGCTGTGACGCCTGCTGGCAATGGCTGATTAATATATGGAACAATTAAATGCATGGCGCAAACTGGCAACTCAGCCAACTGGCTGATTAGGGGCACTATAAGAGAGCGGCGGGGTGGCTGACGGACTCATATGAGCTTGGCTACCGCCAAGCGAAGAACCCTCCTCCTCTGGGTTCCTTCCTCCTCTCTCTCTCTGCCCTTTTGGGGGGTGAGGCTGTCCCACCTTCTCCCCCAAAGAGGCCCCCCTCTTCCCTTCTCTGCCCCTTTGGGGGGTTCAGCTTGGGGGATAACTCCGCCTCCAAGTTGCATACCCCTTGCAATCCCATTTTGGGGTTGGCAACAAAGGGTTGGCACTCCCCTTTGGGGGGGGGTCAGCTTCGGGGATGCCTCCAAGTTGCATACCACTTGCAACCCCATTTTGGGGTTGGCAACAAAAGGGGGTGCCTTGCAACAAAGGGGGTGGGGTTGGCACTCTTGCAACATTATGCAATTGCTCTGCACTCTCGCATTTTGCCACCATACTAGGTCAGGGGCAGTCAATCTGGAATACTTGTATAGTGGACCTAGTTTTAGCCGTTTAAGGTGATAATGATTTAATTGTATGCTAATGATTAATTGATGTAATGACTGATTGTTTATTAATGATAGGCTGGGTTAATAATTTATGATGTCATACAGTATCACCGATTGGAAAGTAGCTAATGGAGTAGGCCCACCATACTATTGGAAGCGACCGGAATGGCAGCGAGGGTCACCAGCTTGGATTACACCCAAGCAAATTAATATTAAGGTTATAAAAGACACCTTATAGTTTTGTATTTTATTATGAAAATAAAGCCGTTATTTATTCACGGTGGTACAACAAAGAATTGACAGTAATTAATTGATAGCTTTACGTTATGCTTATTACACAGAGCTTAGCTAATAAGATGAAATGTCAATAGCTTAATTGACACGTAATAAGTAATATACTCATTGATGGTATGTAAATGGCATGCAATATGGAACACTGAATGGGCCTAGTAAATGATATAAAGAATGCATGTGCGTTTGGTACACTGAATGGAAAACATGACACCCTGATTAAGTAGGCTAATTAATTGCATGGATGAACATAGAACAACTGAATGGGCCTAATAATAATGGATTGATGGCGCGCGTTTATGGATAGGCCTAATGATAATTTGAAGGGATGTACAGTGTAAATGAATTAGGCCTGCGAAGTTACGGTTTTCGGATTGACACTTGACTCGGGAAAATAAGCCTACTGCGTCATTTAACGAGAGTCAAATGGAACGTTTAATTACTCACTTTGGGAGTATAGCCTACCGTTCGGTGGTAGGCTAATGTAGGCTTCATGTGATTTACTTAGAGAAGATGTACTTATCTTTACGGGACGATGAAACCGCTGTTGAAGGAGTGTTGAAAAGAGAACTATTACCGTAGGCTCGAAGTGTCGTTGATCGTCCTCTGGAAGCTGGTCGCTCACGCGTTGGTCGTGTCGCGGATTAGGCCTCTTGCGGAGATGTTCGCTGTAGGCTTTGTAGATAGGCCCGAGTGTTGTTGCTTCTCGAGGTGTAGGAAAGTCTATAAATGATCTTGCAAGCGTAGGTTCTAAACGATGCTGACCTTCCCATTGAAGTTGTGTAACGGGCGCCGGTCGTCGCCTCACGTGTTGATTCGCTTGATGTATAATTGAGGTGATGAGGCGGCTGAAATCGAAACGGCGCTGGGCCTCGAAGGATTGCTTCTGCAGGCGGTCGGTAGGTCTGGCGGCCTTTGGAAGAAAAACAGACGCTCATTGTTTTCTGTTCCTTGACCACGTGTGTGTTCCAAGAATGTTTGTTGATGGCGTGGAAAGGTGGAAAGAAGAATTTGTCTGTCTATTTGTTGGTCTATTTCTGGTCGATCCGCTAACTTGGTATAAAAATATAAATTAAAATATAAAATGAATATATATATATATATATATATATATATATATATATATATATACCTCCTCGTTAACCTCGTTGATGTTCCGTGTGTTGGTCTCTCTTCACGCGAAGGTCAAGCTGGTGGCCTCGCCTCTAAGGCCTGGCTTGGTGGAGGAGCGAGTTTCTTTCTTGCGCTCTCCACCGCACATAGCCAGGTACACCAGGCTCATCTGGTACCGTCCTGAGCCAGGCATCTACTCTCCTCTTGAAGACTTCAACTTTGACCCCTGTAACGTTTCTCAGGTCATTTGGAAGCTGGTTAAAAATTCTTGGCCCCCTGACAACCAGGCTATTTTCCTTCAGTGCTGAGGAGGTTCCTTGTCGGGCCTTTAATTTGGGAACACTACACATTCTGCCTTTCCTATTTTCCAGCGTTGTTTGAATGGTAATTGAGTTTAGTTTTAGGTTTGGTACCAGTTTTTCGATCATTTTCTATATGTAGATTATGATGTACCTCTCTCTTCTTCTTTCCAAGGAGTACAGATTTAGTTTACGTAGGAATTCCCAGTAGTTGAGTTCTTTGCAGCCATCAATCTTTGCTGTGAAATGTCTCTGCGTTTCTTCTAGTTTATTAATTTCTTTCTCTTTATATGGGGACGTCAAAACTGAGCAGTATTCAAGTTTTGGTATGATCAGTGTTCTCAGCAGGGGAATCATTACTGTCTTGTCCCTCCTTTTGAACGTTCTTAGTACCTGTCCCACGACTCTTTTTGCTTTGTTTATCGATATCTGATTTTGTGTCTCGAATTTCGCATCATCGGTCATTATTACCCCCAAGTCGACTGCTTTCGTGCTTCTCTGAATTTCCTGTCTATCTGGAGCATGGTATGTAGTCTATTAAGTTCCTCATTTCTACCATATCTCAAGAGCTGAAATTTCTCGGTGTTAAAGGTCATATTGTTGTCTTCTGACCATTTGTATATTTTGTTCGTGTCCCTCTGCAAAGCCACCTCATTTGCATCGCTGAATTTTCTGCTGATCTTTGTATCGTCCTCCGCAAAGGATGTTACTATACTGTTGCTGTTAACTCCACTGTCTATGTCTGTTAGCATGATAATGAACAGGAGTGGGGCCAGTATTGTACCTTGTGGTACTGATCTGCGAACTTCTGATTCATTCTGATGATGTTATACCTTGAGTTTTGACGACCTGAATTTTGACGATATATATATATATATATATATATATACACAAACTCAGAATGGTCCCCTGAGAAACTTATATGTTAAACACAGACCGTGCATGGAACAAGGAACTCTTCTGGGAAAATTAAATCCACTATAGTCCGAATAAGTAATGGTAAATGACAAAAGTAAATAGGCCCCTTCGGTTTTTCCATAGTTTTTGGTTTGATACTAAAAGTCAATAAGTGATAAAAAATTTGTTGAATCAATATATTTAGAATAGTGATGCTTTTCCTTTTCCATTATGTAAAGCTGACACACGTTCTGGCGTTTCATTGATGAGCTATGCCATTTGTTCTTGAGGACAAGCATCGTGGTGTGTATTTACTTTTGTCAACCCACTGTATATAAAATCACACTGTATTCTTGGTCTTTTAAACTCGGGCAAAGAAGAAAGCAAAATATATTGTAATAAATAAACGCAATAAAAAATAAATCACTATTCCCTTTATGGGAGGAAATGCCTAAAAAATGCTTTGGATGCCTTGGTTGCCTTGGATGGAAAATTCTTTATGCGATCAAGGCTTCAGGATTAAACACTATTTACTGACGGAGAAAATAAAGGAACGAATGAGAATTTTATGTCATTTACTAGACGCCAAACACGCTTTTCAAAATCCTTCAAAGTCAAATTCTTGAATGTGAATTGTGATTTAACAGTTGCGAGGGAAAATTGAGAGCGGCAAAATAGCTCTTCACTAAACCTCCTTAATGAAAGCGAAATTAATTAGCGAAATTAAAAACAAGTGAAAAACGGATGATACATCTCCTTGGCAACTGTAAAAAAAAATAAATAAATAAAATTCTAACAAACAAAATTGTAGTTAGAAAAAATGTTTGGTTAATTACAACCAAAAGTAATTATCAATATTAATTATTTAAGGCAACCAACCCAAATATGAAAATTCTACCTTGCTGTGTTTGCCCTAACCATACGTAACAAACGTATGGTTGAAAGAACCACTGCCGTTGTTTGGTAGTTTTTTGGAGTGGTTGGGCTTAGTGGGTGTTGTCACAAATAAGTATTTTTTTCGAAAGGTGTATTAGTCAAAGACAATTTACAGTGTTTTCAGATCGCTTCTAAATCCGTGATGTAATTAACATGTTATTCACAAGATATGCTTTGACACAAATGTACACTGTGTTTATAAACAGATTTCCTTGCACGTGTTTTTGCAGATGGACATGTTTGTATATGTATTTGCGTACATGAACGTATGTGAATGTTCGTGTGTGTGTGTGTGTGTGTGTGACTATCTTTGTTCGTCCATTATCATGACGTAAAAGGAAAATTAAAACAACAAATCAGATTTTAACCTTGATTTTTGTGCATATTATTTCTCCAATGCATAAAACAAGCGTTCTTAATTCTCCCCACTCATCCCTTAACCCCCACTTTCTCCATCATTTTCAAACCCCCCCCCACCAAACCCTTACCCTGAGACCTCCCACCTTGCGACGCAATTTTTTTTTCATTATTATTTCTACATTTTGTTCTTTTAACTTCAAAGGATACAAATTTTCTATTTAAATATACTTCGGTTGTGTAATAATCGTTTTTTACTTAATGACATTGAATGCATTATTAAAGCTATATTTACTTACAGTATAACACTCATTAAGCTTATCCGTTTTATCTCTTCAACAAATTAATTCCTTTTATCAATGAATATATATATATATATATATATATATATATATATATATATATATAAAGTGACGTGTGAGTGCATATAAATAGAAACATACGTTGATTTTAATGTATTTCTGATATCATCTGGCGAATACACAATATTAAAAAAGGAAAATGGCTTCTCTGACACTCCGCACGTCATCTTCTGCGCATTTATACTCTGTCGCTGTTCAACATTTCATTTAATGTAGAAATAATTGAAGAATGCCTTTTCCTTTATCGCTTCATACACAACGAATTTCCTGCCATCACAGTCAAAACCTACTTTGTAACAAACAACCAAATACGGACAAAATATCTGTTAACCAATCCAACTATGCTTAATTACACCAACTATACTTTTCTTTCTGATAACAAACTTAAATGTTGGTGCAATCGTAACACGGTTCGTCCATGGTCTAACACTGGATATTTTTCTATTTAAAATGTCTCCCATTTTCCTTAATTTATATAAAGTTATATTATAAAAACATTGTGTATTTATATGTATTATGATCATTATTAATAATTAATAATTATTATTAATATGTATAATTAATTGTAATAATACGTAGGTGGGATTCCCACTGATATATAAAGCTGATGTAATCGACTTATCCATCTTTGTCTTAACTTCACGTCCACAGGGCAAAGAACATAATTATACAGTAACGATACTACCGTATTGGATCCCATACCCATTCATACAGGAGCATATACTTTCTTTCATTGCGTGCTTGCATGATAAGGAAATATAAAGTGCATCAGACTGGAACATTTTTGTAGAACTGTTGGAATTAATCATAATTTTAAATTAAAATCCTTTATAAGGAAATTAAAATGATTCATGAAACAAATATATTTTGCCCCATTTTATTCGGATAAATGTAGTCATTTTCATGCAACGCAAAAAAAATGTTTTCCGCTTATATATATATATATATATATGTGTGTGTGTGTGTGTGTGTGTGTGTGTGTGTATACATCAGTCCACTCCACTCGTGCGCATGTACAGCTCACGCATGTGTATTCTGAGTTATGTGCGAGCCAAAACTAATATCAATAATGACATCCTTTGTATACAATTATAGTTCAAACTGCTTCGTAAAAGTGCGCATTTTTATTAAGACAAAACTGCACTGAACGCGATTCTATTTCGTAAGACGCAAAATGATTCATTATGTCAATAAATAAATGAGTTGAGGCGAAAGAGAAAACCTCTCAATATAGATTGGATTGGTATAAACTTCATTTGTGGCGACCTCAAAAAGAATGCGGGAGCATTAACCCCTTTCCGCACATCATCACGAAAGCATTAAATACACCACAACACACACACACACACACACACACACATATATATATATATATATATATATATATAATTCTTGCTTAAAATGACTTGAACTATATAAGTTTAATGTGATTGACACCAAAACTCGGTGCTCGAAGCTTCACGACCTTGAAATGGCTTACAGCACCGCGCATCCACGTATTATGGCGTCATATTCTGAAATTGAGGGGAAAATCTTTTTAGAGAGAGGAAATTCTAACATAATAATTTCAATGTAATGAAAAAAGTTTCTTTGAACGAAATAGCTGTCGTTTCATGAAACTGTGGCACAACAAATGTTTCCACCTTTTAATGAGAAATTAACGTTTCTATTTTATGTAAAATAAAAAACCTCTAATATTCATTTGCCACAACATATTTCCACTGAACTATCATAAAAACAACATTATATATATTAAACTGGAGACAAAATTACACACACACACACACATACACACACACGCGCGCGCGCGGTGCGAATGCTGCTGTGTGCGAAGTTATATCATTCATTCTTTTATACAGGAAGGAGGGGCCAAGGGCGAATATGCGCAAAAACGACCCCCCTGCCTTGATAGAAGAAGAAGAGAGCCAAAATCAAGGTCCAGGGTTTTCGAGATGCCTGGACTCTCTGCGTTTGAAAGACTGTAGGGCATAGACCGGGGGAAAGGTGGATTGAGGAAGATTGTTCCAGAGTTCACCGGTTGAGTAGATGAAATATTGAAACTACCGATTAACCCTCGCGTTAGAGAGTTCGAAAGAAAAGGGATAACAATGTGTCGAAAGTATGGTACTTCAAGCTCTCCTTAAAGGAAGAGGCATGAACATTGAACGTTCAGGATAGCAATGTACCTTATAATAGCGATACTAAGGAGAGAGTGAGGCAAAATTGCGGAGAAGAGAGAGGGACTGAAGACAGTCAGTAAGAGGCGGGAATTGATTGATGAGACGGAAAGTCTTTGATTCCACCCGGTCAAGTAGTGCTCTGTGGGTTGAGCCACCACACACATGAGAAGAGTAGTCCATACAGGAACGGACAACACCCCTGTACAGAGATGACCAAGAGTCAGAGAGATATGCGAGAAAAGTATCAGTAGAGCGACCCTTACGGAACCCATACTGACGATCTGAAAGAAAATTGTGAGAAAAGGGGTGTTTAAGAATCTTCCTGTCGAGGATAGATTCAAAAATTCAAAACATTTGGACGATAGGTGGAGGGTTGAGCGCGGTCACCCTTCTTTGGGACAGAATAAATGAAAGCGAACTTCCAGCAGGAAGGAAAAGTACCAGATGAAATGCAAAGACGAAAGAGTTTGCCTAGGCAAGGTGTCAACACAGAAGCACAGTTCTTGAGAACAACAGTAGGGACACCATCAGGACCGTACGCCTTCCTGGAGTTGAGCCGAGATAGGGCAGAAAAAAAAACATCTTTGGAGGAGATTCTAATTTCTGACATAATTAAGTCAGAGGGAGGAGGAGATGGAGGAACAGCACCGGAATCGTTCAGGATTGAGGTGGAGGCGAAAGTCTGAACGAAGAGTTCAGCTTTATCGGGAGGAGAGACGGCAACTGCGCCGTCGGAATAAAAAAGAAGAGGGAAAGAGGAAGAAGTAAAGTTGTTGGAGAGGTTTTTGGTTAGATGCCAGAAAATGCGAGAAGAATTAGAATTGGATAGGTTTTCACATTTTTGTCGGATGAAGGAATTTTTGGCGAGTCGTAGAACGCATTTTGCACGATTCCGGCCAGAAATATAAGCCGAGTGAGAGTCAGAAGTTGGATGGCAACGGTACCTTTTGAAAGCCTCCTCTCTGTTGCGGATAGCATTAGAACAAGTAAAGTTAAACAAAAGTTTTTTTGCATTAGTGGTAGGAAAACAATATGGAATGTAGCCTCCATGCTCGACAGAATCACCTCCGTGATGCGCTGAACACACCCGGAGTGGCTCCGGCCACGAAAGCAGTAATCATTTCATGGGAAGTCACAGAAGTACTGTCTAAGAGCCTTCCAATGAATGGCACCAAAATGAAAAAGGTGCATCCTCTTCAGAGGATCCAAAGGCCAAATTGGAGCGATAAGATAGGAAACAGATATAAGATTGTGGTCGGAGGAGCCCAACGGAGATAAAAATTTGGCACAGTAATAAGGATGAAAGGTGAGAAATAAATCCAGAATATTGGGCCTATCTCCAAGACGATCGGGGATATGAGTAGGATGCTGTACAATCTGTTCTAGGTCAGTGAGGATAGCCAGTTCACCAGGGACGTTAGTGAAGTGGGAGGAAATCCAAAGGTGGTGGTGAACATTGAAATTACATAAAATGGAGATTTCAGCAAAAGGAGAGAGGAATAGTTCCACAATGAAAGTGAGATAATTATCAAAGAGTTTTGGATTATCAATAGAATTAGGAGAAAGGTAGACAGCGCACATGTATTTAGTTTGAGATTGGCATGTAAGCAGTAGCCAGAGGGTATAGAATTCAGAGGATTCAAGTTCGGGAATACGAGAACAAGTTAGGTCATTGCGTACATATACGCAACATCCACCTTTTGAGCGGAATTGAGAAGTGTGTGTTTGAGGTCATGCTGGACTGTTCACAGGGTAGATGAGACACGGAAAAAGATCAGCTAAGGAGGACAGTGATAGGAGAAACGGAAGTTCCAGCACCCCTTGTCTCCTGCCTAATATCCCCCATGGAGTATTTCACTGGTCTACAATCTCCTCCTATTGCAACCTCATATGCAGACATACACTCACAATTCACACACACACACCTTGGTTAACCTTGGTTTTGCTTCTGCCCGAATTGTTTATTCTGACGAAGGTCAAGCTTGTCACTCCACCTTAGACCTACAGTTTAACGTGGAATCCGAACCACGCTCCACCAGCAGCCCAGCGTCTTGACCACTAGGCTGCACAAGGTACCCATTTATCTACCAACTAACATTTTATTGTGTGGAAGGATGAACAGCTGGGTTTTGCTGCGCGCCGCATGCCGTTACCGGGTCTCGATCCCGGGGCTGATGGATTCGTAGTCAGCGACGCTAACCACTACACCACACTACTCTCTCTCTCTCTCTCTCTCTCTCTATCTATATATATATATATATATATAGAGAGAGAGAGAGAGAGAGAGAGAGAGGGATGTACCTGACATTACTATACATTAGAGTATGATATATTAATAGAAGTTGCTGAAAGCATGAACGGACACGCGACTGCTTCGTCCTTGATTAAATTATACGTGTATGAAAAGGGGAGAATCTATGAAGAAGGATCAAGTGTTTTAAGGAGGCAAATGAGGCTTTTCATCGAATGAAATAAAGACGAAGATTGCAAACGGCCTCCAATTGAGCACTTTGAAGACGGTTTCGGTAATCGATGGAGAAAAGGCACATACACACATATTGCTCTCTCTCTCTCTCTCTCTCTCTACTTTTCACTGCTTTGTTCATCCATGCCTTCATTCCTTCATCGCATTCACTGCACATTCCTTTTCTTTTCATTGACATAATAATTGCAATGTAAAAAGGTTTCTCGTTCTTAGCTTCATTTCGCCAAGACGCGATCTCAAACTTCAATTAAAAGTTGGACATTTCGTTCAAATAACTTTGCTTCACAACGCTTTATATTTAACAGTAGCAATTATTTTATAGCTTTCAAACGCATAATGCAAAATGGAAAAACCAAAAATAATATGTGCACAGAACATATATATACAGGGTGTCCAAAAAAAACTATATACTCTTTATAGCATCATATATTTTATAATTTAAAAAAAACAAAACAATATATTGTTATAGCAATGGCACAGTAAATCGACACAACTGCAGGTACTGGTCACTTGATAATCCACACGTTTATGTGGATAAACATGTTAATTTACCAGGATTAACAGCATGGTGTGGTTTATCATCCAGGGGTTTGGTTGGACCATTTTTCTTTAATGGGACAGTTACCGGTGCCGCATATCTCGACATGCTGCGGACAGAAATTATACCTGCAGTTCGGAAGTTGTTTGGAAACGACGACTTTTACTTTCAACAAGATGGAACCCCCGCCTCATTATCATTGTGATGTCAGAAGGTACCTCGATGAAACGTTGCCTAACCGTTGGATAGGACGAAGAGGAAGCGTTGAGTATCCTCCACGTTCACCGGACTTGACTCCACTTGATTTTTACTTGTGGGGCTACCTGAAGGATGCAGTTTATGGTACAAGACCCGCAACACTCGAACACCTTAAGGATGCAATTAGGGAAAAGTGCGGGACCATCACAGCATCCACATTAGTCCATGTCTGCGAATCAGTTAGTCGACGCATAAAAGTGCATTCATGCCGCCGGAGAACATTTTGAGCACTTGGCGTAGTTAATTAAATTTTATATGCAAACAACTCGCTATAACATTTTGATCACTTAGATTACTAATTTACCTTTCATTGGCGATTGCTATGACAATATATTGTTTGGTTTTTTTTAAATTATAAAATATATGATGCTATAAAGAGTATATAGTTTTTTTGGGACACCCTATATATACACGTATATATATTATATATATATATATATATTTTCCGTGTTGAGTCTATAGATATACTGTATATAAAAAAATATTCTAAACTAAATACAGGCCTGTATACGGACGGTTTGGTTTTTGGTTCAGTCTGTGTAGGGCAAACCTGAGAAAGTACGTGTATAACTGTGATTGATATGGGTAAATTTGTGCTGCCTTACAGAGGAAACGCAAATTTGCGGTGCATCTTGCTCCTGAAGAATCATGTACCAGGAATGATAATAACTGGGGGTGTCTGCAATACAAACTAACGGAAATTGCAATTAATTGAATACGGCTATGGGTGTTCTTTGGATTAGACTAACCAAGAGCATCGTTGCTTTCACTGGTGATGAACCACGTACGAAAGCCTCGTCAGTACTTTGATCCCCTATTTGCTTGGTGTATATATATATATATATATATATATATATATATAGAGAGAGAGAGAGAGAGAGAGAGAGAGAGAGAGAGAGAGAGAGAGAGGGGTGCAAATTTCTTCAAAAAGAAAGACGCAAATAACATAGGACATTAGGTGAAATCGCTATTGTTTTTAAGGAAACTCTTATTATTAAGAATATATATACTCGTACACACACACACACACACACACACACATATATATATATATATATATATATATATATATATATATATATATATATATATATATATATATATATATATATATATATATTAAAAATATCTCTCTCTCTTTTTACCTCAACATATTCTTTTAGTAATAAGAAGTTTCTATTATCATTTCTCCTTTTTTAGCTTTAGTATCCGCTTTAGTTCCCCCTTAAATATCTCTTTAGATTTCCCCTTAAATGTTCCCCCTAGATTAATACCTCTCTTACTCTTCTGTTTCTCCCCTTGTTTCTCCCCTCCTTTCTCCTCCTCTCTGTAGGTTTCTCTTTTCTCAATTGTGCATCGCGCTGACTTCTCTGTTTGCTCCAGTTCCCCTTTTTCTTCTCCGGGCGGATTGCGTCCCCTCACTCGGTGCCACTTTCATTTGAATTCCGCGATTGCACTTTCATTCATTTTCTCTCTCTCTCTCTCTCTCTCTCTCTCTCTCTCTCTCTCTCTCTCTAATTTCTGTTAACACGTCGTCCGTCAATACGCAGTTTCCATTTATGAATTATTGACGTGTAGAATTCACGCTGATTAATTACGCTTCTCTTTTTACCATTTTGTTTAGAATTCATCTCCCTCAGAATTCATTACTTGTATAATTTTAATTACAGAACGCACCATTCCTATTTGCTTTTGCTTCGATCCAAGTTGTTCTTTTGTTTTTTAAGTTGGTTTTTCATTCAAAATTTGGTTTTCATTTTGTTTTTCATATTCCGGTTTTTCAATTTCGAAATATTTTCGTTTTTATTATTTTAAACTTTTTTCTTCAAAATGGCGTTTCTTACTTTTAAATCTTTTTCCCTACTCCTCCATACTATTATATTTACCCTGTTTTACAGTTTTTTACCCTCTTTTTACTCTCTTTTCTACCCTCATTTTTCATGGGTTCGTAGAATCGAAACGTCATCAAATTCTGCGACGGAAACGAGGTTAAAAACAGAGTTATCGATCATTGCCAGAGAACGCTTGTTATGAGTTGCTGTTGACACGCCGTCTTTAGGTTTATTCTATTTTCTATATCCTATCACGGAATGATATATATATATATACAACTCACAATGGTCCCCCTGAGAAACAGACTGTGCATGGAACAAGGAACTTTTTTCCGAATAAGTAATGGTAAATGACAAACACTATAGTTTTTTTCTTTTTCATGATGTTATTAGCCCAACGTGGGCAACGGGTCACTCGCAAAGAGGCCCCAAAATATAATTTCCCTCACCAGCTATCTATCTGCCAAACAGATAGGATCCAACTTTGGGACAGGATCTAGGGTTTAAAGCAGCCTAGCCCGACTACATTCAGAACCTCAATATAAGCAAGAAACCAGTTGCATTCACGTTGGATTGAATACCTCAAAGAAAAAGGGGGTAACTATTGTATTTATAGCCAAAAACCAAAACTTAAACCTCAACTGGGAAATTCAGCGTCCACTTTTCAAGGCACTTAACACGTCCAGTCTGTGCGTAACAAAAGTTTCTCAGGGGACCATTCTGAGTTGTGTCACAGTAAACGGACGTTAAGTTCCTTGTTCCATGCACGGTCTGTGTGTAATACATATACACACAGGGTGTTTCATAACATGTGGGACACACTTTCAGGATGGATTCAGGACCTGAAAACAATGAGAAAAGTTTATATAAACATATGCCCGAAATCGCTTTGTTTCCGAGTTACAGCCCGTTATATGTTCCAGCAAGTATCTGCCTTACCTTTAAAGGAAGTGCTCAAAATGACCGCCTTGCGCTTGAATACACGCCTGAACACTAGCGTGTAGCGTCATTGGGCAAAGTGTAACGGATCAAGAGGCACATTTCAGGTTTTGTACAATTGACCTCCCTAAATTCAAAAATGAAAACAAAATTTTTTTGTGACAAGTGCAACACCTCCTTTTTCGCATTTGAAAATCGTGAAAATTGCTAGTTACCCATAACTTTTGGACACTTGCTTTCCTAGGGTTTGAGCTATCATTTGACCCTTTACAATGTACTGCTTTTCAGGAAAAATATAAAAATTTATTTTTGGAATAAACATATACACTGTAGGTAGGTAGGTAGGTAGGTAGACTAGATAGTTTTATTTAGTAAATGATACATTAAAATCTTGTTTAGTTTTGAATGACGGCATAAAGTCACGGGATTTAAGTACTGCTCTAATGTAACCATCTCTTGAATCCTTTCCATACACTGCCCCAGAAGCTTCAGTTACCATCCTAACACAGCGTTCTACACCTTGGGAGTGACATGGTATCCGGACAACAAGGGGCTCTTCAGTGATCTTATCGAGTTGCTCGACAGAGAACTGCTTCGTGAGTGGTGGTTCCATTGTGCACTCCTCCACTGGTGGAAGTAAATCTTTCAAATTCTGAGCACTTTGTTTGATCTTTGGTGGCCAAAATTCTCTGACTTGCTGTTGAGCAGGTTTGGGAGCTCGTCGAATGGTCTTGATTACATCGATGGCCAATTTCCGGTTTGCATGATCTGCATCTGCAAGCATTGCCAGTAGAACATTTTCAGGGTGAGCCCAATATGCATTTCTTTGGATCACAGGCCATGTGACAGTCTTGCTAGCTGGTGGCAGTAATCGTAGCAGCTTGATTTGCTCCAGGAAATGTTTTGGGCCATCTGTGCACCTTGGATGGCACTTGATGCTAAACCACATGGGTCCATAGTGGCACACGACAAACTGTGTGAGTGAATACAGTTCATCACTTGGCTGCGCCATCGCTACATATAGCCGACAAATTCTGCTGGCAGTTGTAACCCATCTTGCATGGGAGATTGGTCCAGGCTTCTCTCGTAGAAGATCTTCATTAATGACACCAGTCCTTATCGCTTTCATCATTCTGTAGAGGTAGGCTTGGTCACGACTCAATTCAGTAAGGTCAACATCCGGGAGAGTGTGGCCATCAGCAATACATTGAATTCCTCTAGAGGAAAGTGGCAAACTTTCACATGTGGCCAAAGCTTTGCCAATTGGTCCTTTCCATTGAGTTGCAGATTCTGTTGGGCCGATGAGTTCTTTGCACAAGTGGCGCAGTGGGAGTTCATTTAAATGCACACTACAGATGAACCAGTGCAAAGGGCGACCCAGGCGGCACTCTAGCAGGTGTATTGCTCCACTTCTGTGCCCTGTGTTTGTGGCTATGCTGTCGGCTCCCACTGCAATTATCTTGTCTGCAATACCCATTTCTTCAATCGCATTTTGAAGTCCATCCGCAATGACAGTGCCAGTTCCTCGTTCCAGTGTCAGATGGCTTAGATAGAAGGTTCCAGGCTCTCCGACCAGCACATAGTGGTCCTCATCTTTCTTTGTGCTGTACCATTTGTTCCCCTTTTTCTCTTTGACAAGTGTCATGTCTTTCCGCCCATCAAAAAATAAAGCAGTGACTTCCACATCGTGGTAAGTTACTGCTTCCTTCAGATCCCTCCGTACCTTCTGCCGTGTTCTCCATACTTTGTGGTGGTCAATTACGTTTATCTGATCATCAGAACTAATGATGCCATAGTCAACCAATGTTGCAGTGCTGATAGCTGCAGCATCCCTGTTCGATACACCATAGCGGTCAGCTTCCAAAGCAACAGTGGGAATCGGTGTGATGTTCCTGTCCTCCTGGGCACTATCACCCATCCATTCATCACCAACACTTTCACCACTGGAGTCTGCTTCTGCTTGAGCTGATTCGACCACATCTGCAGAGGATGCTACCTCTTGCCGTTCCGTTTTTCTTCTATTCTCTTCTTCTTGTCTTTCTTGCATCCGATCCTCTCTTGACTTCCATCATCTGAGTCACATTCGTATCCACCCGACTGATCTGCATGATCCGCGTGGTTCTCTGGTCGATCAGAAAGGCATGCTCTTGTCGTGGAACTTTCATTTCTTTTTCACAGTGGCATGCAGACAGATCATCGCATTGGCAGACAGCTATGTCAAACAATTGATTCAGGCTTTCCTCGAACTTCTTGGTTTTTGTGGCCTGCTTGCCTTGCTTCGATGCTTGTGAGCCTTTTTCCATCAATCGGAGCAGCTTGGTCTTCACATTCTTGATTGACTGTGATGGAATGTTAGCACGATTCCAAAGGTCAATGAGTGTTTGGCATACCTCCGGAAGAATCTCTCTGTTGCTGGTGTACTTGTTCTCCTTCAAGAAGAGGAAATGCCTTGCAACTTGTATACGGGTTGGAAGTTCAGACAGAGGAAGCTCTGATAGTGGAGAACCAAAGACAATGTGGCTGGCAGATCCCCGTGTTCTTTGCGTGCTCATTGTACCAGCAAAACTCAACAAGTATCACACAGGAACACTGAAACAAAAACACAAACGTATAAATAAAAAATATATATGATTATGAGTATATATATATATAAGGCTTGGTTTATTGGTAAACAATAAGTTTACCAATATATATATAAAAATATACTGCACACACATATGTATTATGTATATAAATATCCATAGGTATATATATACCCTAAGACATATAACAAACTTATAAACAATGTAAAACACAACAAAACAAAGAAATGTGTATAATGTATGTATCACAAAACGCACCTTTCGTTAGTACCTTGGGGTTTTTGAACACCCCATCCACAGAAAAAACACTTGTTTCTCTCAAGCGAGCTAGCGTATAACTAAGAAATTCCAGGGGGTGACTCACTGAGAATAATTAGAAAGCTACCAGAAGTACCATGTCAGTCAGTGTTGCCAACTGTAATTAACAAGAATCTTGTATTTTTTACATGCGAAAAAGGAGGTTGTTCTGCTTGTTGCAGAAATTTTTTTATTTCTTTTCTGAAATCAGCAAGGTTGATTGTACAAAACCTGAAATGTGCCTCCAGATCGCTCATGACGCTACACGCTACTGAACACGCCTCGTCATAGACTGCCTAACGCGTTCAAACATTTTAGGTATTACTTGGATTTTCTGGCATCCTCGTTCTACACGTTGGCGAAACATTTCAACGTTGTCAATGGGTGTCACGTAAACGATGGATTTCAGATGATCCCACAGATAAAAATCGAGTGGATTCAGGTCCGGGAAGCGAGCAGGACACACAATGGGTCCTCCACGGCCTATCCATTTATCAGGGAAATGGTCATCCAAATAGTCTCTGGCTACTCGACTAAAATGAGGCGGAGCGCCGTCATGCATAAACCAAATACGACGTCGGACACCAAGATGAACTTCGTCTAGTAAATTGTTTAAATCATTCCTTAAAAAATTGGAATAGGATTCTCCTGTTAATCTTCCAGGCAAAACAAAAGGACCGATTAAGTTGCCGGCAATAAGTCCTGCCCATACATTGATACTAAATTGTTGGTGGTGCTTTGACTGGATGATGGCATGCGGATTCTCTTCGGCCCAGTGATGAGTGTTGTGAAAATTGATCACGCCATTTCTTGTGAAGGCAGCCTCATCAGAAAACAACACGGAGGATAGAAAAAGAGGATCGCGAGCACACTGTTGAAGGAACCAAGTACAAAAAGCCTCTCGTGGTGGGAAATCAGCTTCAGTAAGGCCTTCGGCTCTTTGAATGTGATATGGGTAAAGCTGTTGTTCCCATAAAATTCTCCACACACTTGTGTATCTTACAGCCTCTGCTGCTGCTATCCTTCGGGTGCTGACACCAGAATGTTCCTCCACGCGATTCAGGACCAGCTCCTCTAACTCAACAGTTCTGGCGTTGATTGGTCTACCATAATCTGAAATTCGCTTGTTGAATGATCCTGTATCACCAAAACGCTCGTCTATTCTCTGAAAGGTCTTATCTGGCAGACGGCGATTCGGAAACCTTTCCGCATACAGACGTCTTGCAGCGGCCGCATTACACTCGGCAAGTCCATACATGAGATGCATGTCTGCCATTTCTCTGTTTGAATAAGCCTCCATTCTCACTTCAAATACACACTATCGCTGAATAGCACAGAAACTTTTAAGGGTTGTTTTCAGTGGACTGCACTTATTCACGGTAAGAAGTTACGAATATGAACAGTGAAACACCACGATGCACCTCTGACTGACTGATGGCTCTACATTCAACGATATTGAGACATGTCATAGAGTGTACGAAACATTACAATCGGCAAGGCCATACATGATATAAGTCTCGTACACACTCTCAAACAATGTCGGCAAGCAGTGTTTGTAAACAGTTTGCGGAAAGAATTGCTGGAACACAAAACGGGCTGTAAACTCGGAAACAAAGCGATTTTGGGCAAATGTTTATATACTTTTTTCATTGTTTTCAGGTCCTGAATCCATCCTGAAAGTGTGTCCCACATGTTATGAAACACCCTGTAATGGACTATGGTCTGCCAATAAACCTTTTCATTTCCATTTCATTCATATTATATATATATATACAGGGTGGGCCGTAAGTTTCCATACATAGGAAAAATAAACATTTTTTTATGGACAACCATTTTTATTTATATAATATGCTCTACATGGTTGCCATTGTTTTGAAAACACATTTCAATACGTGTTCCCCACTGTTGATGAACACGCATTAGCACAGTTGACGTTATGCTTGTAATGGCGTTGGTGATACGTTCCTTTAGATGATTTATGTCTCGTATCTTTTCCTGATACACCATGGCCTTCAAGTGCCCCCAAAGATAGAAATCAAGGGGGGTGAGATCTGGGGATCTGGGAGGCCACTCCACAGGACCACGCCGACCAATCCAAGCATCCGGAAACTGCTGATCCAAATACCGACGCACGTGAAGACCATAATGAGGTGGAGCTCCATCTTGCTGGAAGTAAACTGGGAAGTTACCTTCCTCGTTTAGCAGGGATGGGAAAATCTCTTCTTGCAACATGTTAAGATACCTTTCGGCATTAAGATTTCCACTGACAAAAATTGGTCCAATAATTCTGTCACCCCATATCCCGGCCCACCATCACTTTACCGGCACCTTGCATCTTCGTCGGACTCAGCCAGTTAGGGTTAGCATTACTCCAATAACGTATGCTTTGCCGATTAACCTCTCCATTGACGTAAAAATTTGCTTCATCAGTAAACAAGATCTTACGTCAAACGCATATTCTTAGGGTATCTGAAACATAAAAACAAACGTTTAATTTTTCCTATGTATGGAAACTTACGGCCCACCCTGTATATATATATATATATATATATATATATATATATATATATACACACCTTACCTATACGTGCCTATAAATACCTCTAGAAAATTTCGAAAGACTGTTCAGGATCGACCTGCGGTCGACCCCTCTGCAGCATCCCCCCCCTCATTTCGTTATTTGGTGGAGGAGGGAACTGGTTTCCGCTCTTCTCCTGCCCTCGTAGCCAACCACGCATGGCTAGTTAGAGACTTTGCACAGGAACCTGTACAGCTGGTTCTTGAAATTACTCAGGGTGGTGTGCTGAAAGTTCCTCAGTACTTTTGGCAAAACATTGCAAAGTTTCGGACTCCCTATGCTGAGGGTATTTTTCATTCTCGTTTTCATGGCCCAGAGTTCCGCCGCAGCTAGGACAGTACAGAATATGCCTCTTCTCTTATTCCAGTGTGTTTCTCTTTCATTTCTAAGGTTAGGGACACAATTCTCTAGTGTTTTCCACACGTATGTTATTGTGTACCGTTCGCGTTTTCTTTCCAGGGAGTTGAGTTTCAGCGGTTGCAGTCGAGACCAGTAGTCTTCACCTTTCGTTTCCTCTATCTTAGAAGTAAAAGTCCTTTGCATAGCTTTTATGTTTACAATATCTCGTTTTCTGTATAGGCTTGTGAGTATTGAGCAATGCTCAATTACTGGTAGGATTAAACTCTTCCATAATTTTAGCATGATGTTTGTTTTTCTGTTGTGGAAGCTCCTCCAGATAATTCCCATTATTTTTCAAACTGTTGTAATTTTAATGTTATAGTGCCCTCTGAATTTTGCATCCGACGACATTATTACGCCAATTCCCTGACTTGTGGGTTTGGTGTTATATGTTTGGCTTGCAGTATTTTTGTACTTTTATTATGTAGCACCTTGTTATTACCACATCTTATAAGTTGGGATTTTTCTTTGTTGAATTTCATATTGTTGTCTTCCGACTACTTGAATAATGTTTCAATGTCGTTTTGTAATTTTTCTGTCACTTTCGTTTGATATGTCCTTGTATATCTTTGTGTCATCCGAGAAACACGATATGATACTGTCATTAATAGGTCCACCAGTGTCTGCAATCATTATTATAAACAGCAAGGGAACTAATACTGTACCTTGTGGGACAAAGCTCACGACTTGTGAGACTTCAGATTTAATTCTGTTTATTACTATTCTTTGTGTCCTTTTGGTCAGAAAATTAAATATTCATCGTCCAAGTTTTCCAGTTTCCTGATTTCTTAAGTTTGTGTGTTTTAATTCCATGATCACATTTATCAATGGCTTTATTGCACATATGCTTTGTCTTCGACACAATATTTCCAGTATTTTCTTCTGGTGGTCTAATAACTGTAATGGGCATGATCTTTCAGCCCTGAAGCTATGTAGGTTCGGATTGAATACATTTTTTCTTGTTGGTAGCAATTTTGCCTCTGATTACTCGTTCGAAGCACTTTTTAAGGTGGGAGGTGAGAGTTACTGGGCGATAATTCTTAGGCATTGTTTTGTTACCTACTTTGAAGAAGGGGGCAATGTTGGCATTAATTTTTTCTAATTTGAGTCTCCTTGCTTCAGTTCCGCATCTGTAGAGATTTTTTAAGGTTTGCTTCCGTTATCTAAATAATGCCCTCATTTTTCCTCTCAAGATTGCTACGTTTTCTTTGTTGTCTCTTCAGAGTATGGTTCGGCAATATGGGTTTAGTTTAATTTTCTATTCTAGATAATATTTCTTCTGGTGTCTTCTCGTGAAGTAGCAATTCCCAATTTACTTTCTTTAAATTAAATTTAAACCTTCAAATATTCCTTCTGACTCTCTGGGATGCGTTTTTGGTCCCCTGGTTGTTGACTTTACTTTCATATCGATTAGGTTGTGGTCAGAGAAATTTGTGTGCGTTACCTTTTTACTCATTATTATATCACTGTTATTTGTTAAAATTAAATCCAAAACGTTCTCTTTTCTACTCGCTTCACAGATTTCCTGGGTAAGTGCGTAATGCTTCATAATATCTAATAGCATTATTGCCTGGGTTTTATCAACGTTTGTAATGTTACCATGAAACTTCTCAATATATATAACTTTGTCATTTTCCTACCATGTTATGAATGAAAGTTAAAATCTCCACAAATCAGAATATATGTTACTGGGTTTGAAGTGACTTTAGCATGTTTTCTATTTCATTTGTAACGAATTGAAATTAACTTTTTGTGGTGTTTAGTGTTCTGTACACGTTCATAATGATTAGGTTCAGTTCTTTTACTTCTAAAATAAGAATTTCGACTCTGCTGTTTGATTTGCTTACCTTCACACGTTAATGTGTTTTTCATGTAAATGCAACAGCCTACTCCTTTTGTACGAAATCTTTTCGCTCTGTATATGTTGTAATTCTGTACTGCTATTTCAGTGTCTCCGATGCAGTTTTCACAGCCTTTTTCGCATTTGTGTGTGTTTCCGTTGGGCATATGATATCTGTACTGGTTTCCAGAGCTAAATTTTGCAGATACTGTAATTTTGCAGTCTGTATGGTCAGTGTACAGTCCTTGTATATTTGTATATAATAAATTTACGGGATTAAAAATCTTGGTGCTCAACTTTCGTAGATAATGAATATTTTCTGGTCGATTTTGGCGGTTCCTGTTCGGTGTTATTGAGTATGCTGTTGAAAATACTAGGGGAGCGGCGCGGCCCTTGATATATATAATATATATATTTTATATTTTGTATATATATATATATATATATATATACACACACTTTAGTGGCTTATACTCTGTACTGAAAAAATATCAATACGGTTTACAAATTTCTATAGATAATTTAATTGACTTCTGTAATAAACTGATTTAATTGTGTAAAATTAAGTACATTAAATATAAAATAAATTTATTTGAATATTAAAGATTAAAAGATCGAAATATAAAATCACTAATTAGTAACATAAAGAGAGCTATGAACTGCGCTGGAGCCAAAATACCCTAAGGTCGGCAGTCCTTTCACTGGATTTTGAACGAGTACCTGTGTGTTTATTTCAGAATATAGGGTTTGGAAAATAAATTGTTTAGAATTATTTTTAAATGTCTCTCTGTGCGATATACTTTAAGAACGTGTCTCATACTCGCTTTTCTCCGTCATTATATTTGTTTTAATTAAATAAATAAGTTAAATAGTTAAACTGTCGTCATTACGAAATTCTTTTTCGTTCAAAATGTCATCCAGCAGGCTCCGTGTCTCTAGTCCCGGTCCACGCTACCCATGCAGTAGTTAAACGCAGTTAAGAGAGTAAATCAGTGTAAAGCAGTACAAATGAGTCCAAAGAACGTAAATTAAATAATAATATGAATACTTATTATATTTCAATTTGGAAAAAAAGTACGACATATTAAAGGCAACGTAAAGTACGTTTTGGCAAAGCAAAGTTCCACAGGTACCATTGGTAATGGCCGACCATTTCTGCTCGCACGGCAGAATATATCAGCGAATTGATCCGCAGCCAAGAAAATGCAACGAGCACAACCAGCATGAATGTCCCACGAATTTCCAGGTTTACAGGCATCTCACGACGATCCGTTCAGTGGATATCAACGCTTAATCTCAACTTAAATGTGTTCAAGAGAGAATAGGTGCATAGGATAACGGTAGTGATAAAAAAAAAAAAAATGTTAACGCCTGTTGGAACGTTGAAATGTCTGGTTGTCCGATAAGAAACATTTTGCAGTAGAAAAAACTCAACAAATTAAAAATGACCGGGTCTACGCCAGTGTGAAAAAGAAAACAGACATAGCGTTTGCTCGACTTTTGAGGGAGAGGTCATATTTCAGTGATTCTATGATGGCTGCTGTTTGCTGTGATGGTTGTTTTGTCGGCAAAACTGATCTCATATTTGTTGAAAGAAGCCTGAGAATTAATTAAAAATGCCACTGTCTTTTCACACATGTTCTCTTACACTGAAGATCAGATGTTAGGCTTCACTCTCATGAGAAATGGAGCACCACCACATTCACCGTCCTCAGGTCACCATTAATTTTTTCTGGCAAATTGTGAAAATTTAATTTAATCCAATCATTGGCTGCAAAAAGCTCAGATTTGAATCTTGTTGATTATTTGGTCCATTGGTTTGGGAAAACATGCAGGAAATGCTGTAAAGTAGAACCAGAATCAACCATGTGCAAGAAATGAAGGACAGGGCAGCTGGGAGCAACTATGTCAACGCTCCATCCAAGTTGCAATTTCTCAGTGGCGCAGAAGGGTACAAGCTGTTGTTGAAGATGACGGTGAACATATTGAACCCAACGAACTCATCAAGAAGAGGAGCAACTTTCCCTTTAGTAGGTCAATGGTGGTGGCGATTTTTTTTTAATCGCCAGTATGTATATAAACGCTGTTTAAACAGTTGGATAAATGGTTTAATTGTCCTCAAACTGGTATGCTTTTTTTTTAATATTCTTATAGAAATACTTGTTATTAAAGATTTTCTAAAGTGTATATAAATTATAAACACTCGCTTTTTTGCATACACTTTAGAAAAGTGTAAGAAAACTTTATCTGAGGCATGACAGTAAGCAAAAGCGGTTGAAATGTGCAAGAGAACACCAAAACATTTCGTTAGAAGACTGGAAACAAGTACAGCTCTGGACAGATGTGAGAAAAAGAGCTGGAGAAAGGTTCAAAAGAGAGCTGCATAGTGTCTACAGTCAAGCATGGATGTGGTAGTGTAAGGGTATGGGGTTATTTTGTTAGTGATGAGACTGGAAACCTAGTGAAAATTAAAGGAAACATCAACAAAGAAAGGTATCATCGTATCCTACGGCATCATGCCATTCCTTCCGGTCAACATTTGATTGAGAATAACTTCATCTTCGAGCAAAATAATGACCCCAAACGTACAGCATTATGTTACCAAAGATATTTGAACAGAAAAAGTGAAGATGAAACTCTAAGAATAATGAATTAGCCTCCTCAATCTACAGATCTAAACCCAGTCGAGATTATGAAGGATGAACTTGACAGAAAGGTCGAACTAACCCCACTCAACTTTGAAAATATCTACAAGAAGAATGGCATAATTTGACACTAGAGTATTTGGAAAAATTGCTGAAAAGAATGATCAAAATATGTCAAACTGTGATAAAGCAGAAAGGAAGATTTTTTGGTGAAAAGACGTTGGCACCACAACAAGTTATTATACAGCGTTTGTCGGATGCAATTTTAACGGAAATTACGTTACATATTTACTCTATAATACTACCGGGTATGTATAAAGTAACGCAAGTGAAGAGACAAAGCCGATTAGAATTATATTAACGCGAATGAACATGGACGAGTAATATTTATTACATGTACTTTAAAACAACTGTATATTCGATAGTAAAGTTTATAAGAAGTGTTCAAATCAAGCCTAGTTCAAATCGGATTTGTCTCTTAACTTGCTTTACTTTATACACAAAGTAAAGCAAGTTAAGAGACAAATCCGATTTGAACTAGGCTTGATTTGAACACTTCTTATAAACTTTACTATCGAATATACAGTTGTTTTAAAGTACATGTAATAAATATTACTCGTCCATGTTCATTCGCGTTAATATAATTCTAATCGGCTTTGTCTCTTCACTTGCGTTACTTTATACATACCCGGTAGTATTATAGAGTAAATATGTAACGTAATTTCCGTTAAAATTGCATCTTACAAACGCTCTTAATGTTTATTTTCATTTACGGTAGTAAACCTAACTAATACCACCATACTTTTACTTTTCCTGCTGTGACACCATAATTTTGACCGCCAGTATATGTATATAACCCTGGTTAACCTTGGTTTTGCTTCCGCCCGAATTGTTCATTCTCACAAAGGTCAAGCTTATCACTCCACCTAAGACCTACAGTTTAACGTGGAATCCGAACCACGACCCATCAGCAGCCCAGCGTACCCAGGGTACCCAGGGTACCCATTTATCTACCAACCAACATTTTTATTGTATGGAAGGATGAACAGCTGGGTTTTGCTGCGGCCGCCTATAGTCACCGGGTCTCGATCCCGGGGCCGATGAATTCGTAGTCAGCGATGCTAACCACTACACCACCGAGGCGCACCACACACACACACATATATGTGTGTGTGTGTGTGTGTGTGTGTGTGAATAGGAACTGAATATAACAATGGTAAATTAATATGAATGTTCATAATTTAAAGTAATTCATAAATTCGTAATTGAAGTTGAATAGATTTGTTTCCTATAAAAGACCATGAATATATAAACATAATTACATTACTAAATATGACATACTTCGTATGTATATATATATATATATATATATATATATATCCATTATCCAATTAAGGAAAAAATTCGTTTCATAAAAATTAAATTTCAAAACAAAACACACAAATTACTAATTAGTAATTTTGGTTTATAGAAATTTTTCCGAGTTTTTGGTTTTTTAACTTTTTTTTGGTCAAGGTTAGTACGGGTTAGGTTAGGTTATGCTAGGAGAGGTTAGGTTAAGTTAATGTTAGGTTATGTTAGGGTAAGTTAGGTTAGGTTAAATTAAATTAGGTTAGGAAATATCAGCCATTGTCATTTGGCGTTTTTACCCCGAATGGGAATGGAGTTACGTTGTTTCTCAAATTGTTTCTCTCAATTTCTGCATTCTCAACTGCGGACCTCGAATGGAAATTGAAGTAACATTTTGTGGGAAGTAATCATAAGGAATTATGTATATGAATTTGCGACATAAAAGAAATAACATTGTATACAAATTATTTGAGGAGTTACCAATATACAGTAAATAATTTCTCTAAACTAAGAGAAATATGGGATAAATCGGGATATACAGGGTGTCCATAAGTGTTTACCCTGAAACAAATTGTTCAAGAACTGAAGCCTGATGAACGTCCAAAACGTGAACAATTCGCTATTGACATTTTGAACAGCATTGACGAGGATAATGACTTCTTGTTACGTGTCTGCTTTTCAGACGAGGCTACGTTTCATCTTAGTGGTAGAGTCAACAGACACAATATGGTATTTGGGGATCGGAAAACCCACGTGCCGTAAGGGAGCATATTCAGGGCAGTCCGAAGATCAATGTCTGGTGTGGACTAATGCATGACCAGATAATTGGTCCTTTCTTCTTCGCTGAGAACACTGTTTCCGCAACTGTGTACCTGGATATGCTCACCAATTACGCCATCCCCCAGCTGCAGGACAGGCAGCCAACTGTCATCTTCCAACAAGATGGGGCACCCCCTCATTGGGCGCATGTTGTTCGTGAAACTCTCGACGCAACATTTCCAAATCGATTGATTGGCAGGGACGGGCCAATCCCATGGCCCCCAAGATCACCAGACATTACCTCGCTGGATTTCTTTCTCTGGGGTCATGTTAAAGATTTGGTTTATGCAACAGTTGTTCCAGATAGAACGCATTACGGATGCAATTGCAACAGTTAACCCACAAATGTTGGAAAATGTGTGGCGTCAGTGTGAATACCGTTTAGACATTTTACGTGCCACTAGGGGTACACATGTGGAAGCTTATTAAGTTCATTAGCTATGTATCAAAACTTTGTATGTTTATCTACTTATGATTAAAACTGTGTTTGAATATGAGTGTTTATTTAAAAGTTATAGCATGCTTTAATCAGGGTAATCATTTATGGACACCTTGTACTGAGATGGCACAGTAGGTACGGCACAGTGTATCTCGATCTTCGTAACCAAGGATACCAAACATTTATACAGACATGTTCAAGAGGAGATTGTAGACACCAATCGGCCAAGGAAGTACTCCGGGAGGTTGGTGGGGGACGTAAGTCAGGAGACGGAGTGCTGGAACTCCCGTTTCTCCTGTCACTGTCCTCTTAGATCAGCGGTTCTCAAGCTTTTTCTTTTTCTGTACCCCTTGAATTCTTCCACGAGATTTTCTGGAGTTTCGAGAGAGATAGAGGATTTTTACTTTCTTTACGACCGTGTGACCTGTGGCCGTTTGTTAAGCGTATATAAAATTAAAAGGGCTATATTTTCAGGATCCCTTCGCGTCCCCCCTAAGATTCCCTCGCGTACCCCAGTTTGAAAACCACTGTCTTAGATGATCTTTCTCCGGGTCTTATCTACCCTGTGAGCAGTCCAGCATGGTCTCAAACACACAGTTTTCCCTATATTCTTCACTGCACACACATGCATCTTACACACTACACAATTTAAAAAAAAAAAAAAAAAAAAAGCCATCCCTTTTAAGAGCCTCCTAAATACTCATACATCTGCGCTGTCGACCTTTCTCCTAATTCTACTGACTATCCAAAACTCTTTGACTACCTCATTTCCAAAGTGCAATACATTCTATCCCACTCTTCTTCCGCTGAAAGAAGACCTTTCACCTTTGGCTTTCATCCCATTTCACTGACATCCCTGTTGAACTACAGTAGCTTACAATTTCTCTATCCTAAATGACCAAGAGCAGATCGTACAGCACCCTACTCATATCCCCGATCGCCTTGAAGACAGACCCAACATTCTGGATTTATTTCTCATCTCTCATCTTTCTTCTTACTCTGTTAAACTTTTTTCTTAGTTGGGCTCCTCCGACCACAATCTTATGTGTCTTCCGTTCTACCGCTCCAGTTCAGCTTTCGGATCCTCCCAAGAGGAGACACCTTTTTTATTTTGGCGCCACTGAGTGGGAGGTCCTTCTTAGGCAGTACTTCTTTGATTTCCCATGGAATGATTGCTGCCTCCAGTGGCCGGAGCCACTCCGAGTGTGCTGAGCGCATCACAGACGTGATTCTCTCGGGCATGGCGGTGTACATTCCATATTTTGTCCCTACTACTAATGCAAAAAACCTTGGTTTAACTTCGTTTTCTCTAATGTTATCTACAACAGAGAGCAGGCTTTCAAAAGGTACCGTCACCATCCAATTCGTGAGTCTCACTTAGCTTATATATCTGCCCGGAATCGTGCAAAATCTGTTCTACGACTCGCCAAAAATTTCTTCATCCGACAAAAATGTGAAAACCTATCGAATTCTAATCCTTCTCGTTCTTTCTAGCACCTAGCCATAAACCTCTCCAACAACTTTTCTTCTTATTTCCCTCCCTCTTTTCATTCTGACGGCTCAGTTGCCGTCTCATCTCCTGATAAAGCTGAACTTATCGCTCAAACTTTCGCCTCTAACTCAACGCTGGACGATTTCGGTGTTGTTCCTCCATCTTCTTCCAAAAATGTTTCTTCAGCCCTATCTGGGCTCAACTCTACAAACGCGTACGGTCTTGATAGGGTCCCTCCTGTTGCTCTCAAGAACTGTGCTTCTGTGGTAGACACCCCTGCTAAGCCAAACTCTTTCGTCTTTCTTTGTCGTTCATCTGGTACTTTTCCTTCCTGCTGGAAGTTCGCTTTCATTCAGCCTGTCTCGCAAGAGACCCTCTAATGGCGATCTTCTTGCATATCTCTCTGACTCTTGGTCATCCTCCTTTCGGGATTTCGGTGAAACCATTGCTATTGTGCTAGACATATCAAAAGTTTTTGATAGAGTCTGGCGCATATCTTTAATTTCCAAAATGCCCTCCTTCGGTTTCTATCCTTCTATATGTGCTTTCAGCTCTAATTTCCTTTCTGATCAATCTATAGCTGCCGTTGTAAATGGCCACTGTTCTTCTCCTAAAGCTATTAGTAGTGGTGTTTCTCAGGGCTCTGTCCTGTCACCCACTCTTTTCCTTTTATTTATCAATGCTCTATTAGTAGGGAGGGGTGTTAATTGAAAAAGTCTGAGATATTTTTGGTCTGCACCCCTAAAACATGCTGTTAGTTGTTCTACTGGGGAAAAAATGACAATTTTTGTATGATTGAAAGGGTTACCCCCCCCCCCCTGTACATACCCCCTGAAAATTGGCGTCTATGAGCGTTTTTGCGGCATTTTCGGTATATTTCACAGTTTTTCTTGTACTTGAATATATATGTTTAGTTAACTTTAAAACAAGTCCTAATCCTATGAATGTGCGTGAAATTAATTGTCAAATACATATTTATCTCATGTAGTGTACATAAAATATATTATATTTGAAAGATACTATGAACTCATGAGGCAAATGGAGCTCAGATATGGGCCTATTACAATAACTAACCACTAATGTTTCTTGGAGACTTGGTTTGTGTTCGAGGTGGTCATGTTTTATGCAGATATATCATTTTTCTCTTTAGTATGTAAAGAAAGATTAGAATTAGGAAATATCTGACAGTGTAATGATGCAATAAGTAGAGATTTGGATAGATTTATGTCATAGAAATTGATAGTTCATGTCTTATTAGCTTTGTCATTATGGCATTAGTATATTCTTACTTACTGTATATAAAAGACTGTGTTTTCTTAGAACATTAGTGCAGCACATAAAACTTTGGTGGTGGTAAATCCTCCCTTCTCTTTCAGGTAATTAACTAGTCATGAACATGGGTCAAACGCTGGATAGACATGGTCCAGAAGCAAAAAGATCCTAGGAACCACTGACTATGTTGAGGAGGTAGAGTTTCCACATGACAGACTCCCAAACCAAAAAACATTATTCAAAATATGCTCTACCTCTTCAGGCCAAAAACTAGCAGGCCAGTCTCAGCGTTCTATGGATGATGCAGCTCTACTTCTAGCTGAGGTTCTACAAGAGCACTGGCTATTCTGCAGCATATGTACAGTGACAACAAAGCATGTGAAGAAAAACATTCTTGAACTTTATAAGAAGTTCACAACATTAATACAGACAAGGAAGCAGAGACAAAATGACAGTTACAATAAAAAAGTTAATGACTTCAATAAACACGTAAATACTCTATTTCTACAGATCTACAGAGGCTAAGTCTAACAAAGACCCTAAGATCCACTCTAAGGTTAGCCCGAGAGAAAGAAGAGAGTAGGGGGTTAAGTAGCAAAACCTATCATTCGTGGGTTAACATTCATTCAGAAAAAGAGAGAGGAAGACTCACTATCATCATCCGCCGGCCACTGCCGACAAGTCGGAAAAATAGTCGAAGAGAATAGGAAAGGGGTAAAAGATGAAAAGAAGCAAAATAAGAACGCTTACAAACCATACAAACACAGTCTTAACTTAAACACTGTCATACCATGCAAACTGCAGACATGCAAGTAATGTTATAATGTTATAATGTTTCAGACCAACAAAGACCCTAGGATCCACTCATGGCTGGTCTACCTAACTGTGTTCGTAATTATGTATTGTGCATGTCCTCCGTAGTGGCGGAGGGGACCTACAATTTTATGTGGGTTCCGAACCACAAAGCCTTAATTTTACTACCTTAAACTATACCCAATCTATCAACATATGCATCTAATCGATTTTTAAACATGTTTATAGACGTGCTACTAATTACTTCTACCAGCAAACTATTCCACCTATTTACTATTCTATGCGTAAAAAAGTTTTTGCCAACTGCTGTCTCGAACCTTCTACTTGTCAACTTATACCCTTTATTTCTAGTCCTATTATATTGAGATATTTCGAAAAAGCTATCTCTATCTACGTTATCGAACCCATTGATAATTTTGAAAACATGGATTAGATCGCCCCTTAGCCTTCTAGTCTCGAGTGTAGTCAATTTTAACTCCTTAAGCCTATCCTCGTACGACTTTGACCTAAGCGACGGAATCATCTTAGTTCCTCGTCTTTGAACTCTTTCGAGTTTGTCTACATCTTTTCGCATATGCGGATTCCAAAATTGGATCGCGTACTCCAAATGGGGTCTAACTAATGATTTATAAAGAGGAACTATAATATCGCGCGATTTGTACTCAAAATTCCGAGCTATAAAACCTAACACTTTGTTCTCTTTATTGACCGCTGCTGTACTTTGTTTTGCTACTTTTAAATCACCAGTGACTATAACTCCTAAATCTTTTTCGTGCTCTACGCTTGTTAACTCCTTCCCTTACATACTATACGCAAAATTACCGTTACACGAACCTATATGTAAAATTTTGCACTTATCGACGTTAAATCTCATTTGCCATGTGACTGACCAATCAACGATTTTATTCAGATCTTCCTGGATTTTACCTCTATCTTCGTCATTAATCGCCGCCATCAAATGGCCGCCATCTCAAATTTTAAAATCTGCAATTTTCGTATTTTTGCTATCTACATAATCCTATGTTTTCAGGTACGAGCAATTGATTGCTGTTAATCTCCACATTCTAAAATCCATGTAACTCATATATATTAGCATTATTTTAACTATTTTCTTTCTTTTTCAGATATGGATGAACAATTTGGAACACCTCTCACGAAAACGAAGAAACGAAAAAGAACATAAGTACCCAAAAAATCAACATGTATCCTGTGCCATAGCAGCAAACGTGGTGATAAGCTAACCAGTACTGAAAATGGTCGTAACAAAATCAAAGAACTGTCTAATAAAATGAAAGATGGTATCCTAACTGAACTTTGTACTGAAAAACTAAATACATTTGTGTACCATATGCAATGTTACCGTCCATACATTTTAAAAGGTGATAGATTCAAAAATCCATCAAGCGAATGCGCTGATACTACACATGCTAATGCCTCTCAACCAATAATTCGCCTTAATTTGCGAACGAAGTTACGTTTGCCTCAACATAATGATTCTGATGTGTGTATTATTTGTAATAAAAGGAAAAACAAATTGTCAACTAAAGTATTCCGAATGTGCGAAGACAGTCGTGCCCAACAATTCCTTGATGCAACACGTTTTAATCAAGATAGTATATTTAATAGAATCTCAACTTTACAAGATGTTCAGGGTGTATTTGCTGCTGATATAATGTGCCATAAAAAGTGTATCAACCTCTACATTTTAGATTACAAGCGAAATTTAGCAGAGAAGCTTTGCTCGATGACGTCTTCCAGATAAAGTGCATGAAGCAATGAAGCATTTAATAAAGTTTTACCAAACATACATCTCGAGGAACGAGGCTATACACTATCTGAATGTCGAGATTTCCTAAACAATGAGTGCGATCCAGATATACACGTAACAAACCGGAGAATAAAGCAACTATTAATTAATTAATTAATCACTTTGGAGAGGAAATATGCTTCACGTATCCGAAAGATAAAACAAATTCGCAGATGGTTTTTGCAACAAATATTTGCATCTCCAAGTTAGTTGAGACAGCGCGTACTTCAAACCCAGTGCAGGTATGTGCTGAGAAACTGAGACAAGAGTGTAAAGAATATGACTTTGGTTTAGATGGAAAATTCTGCGATTCAAATGATCTGTTGATTGCAATGGAAAAGTACGATCAAGCCACTCCGGAAATATGGAAACAGTTTTTCACTGCCCTACTACCTTCCTACTCCATTTCTAGACGAACCAAACGAAAATGTGACTCCATATTTCAAATTGCATTCACACTTATCCATAACGGGTACAAAAAACTCCAATGCACGTAAGCACATCGCAGGCAATACATGGAGTAACGCGTTCTAAGAATCTTGTACAAATATTTAGTCGCCTAGGTGTATGTATGAATTATGATCAAATTGAAAGGCAAAACCACTCTTTAGTTGCTCGTACAATTGCACGAGCAGACGGACATCGAGTACCATTGCCACCTGCTATGAAAATGCCAGCTCCCTTTCGAGGTGCAATGGATAACTTTGACCACGAAGAACAAACAGCTTCTGGTATTGGGGGAACCCATGACACTGTTCTAGTAATTTACCAAGACACAGTTGAACAGCCAATCCATGCACAGCAAGATAGTTTTCTGGACACATTTGATATTAATCCCCGAAGTAAAGTGCTAGACGGCCTTCTTCCTTGTCAGAAGCTTCTGATGTGTCATAAACCTAACAATAGAGGCGATATTCAACCAGATTTTTGCCCTTCTGATAGACCAAATTACACAACTGCAGAAAATGCTAGAGTTCAGGACTTGGTATGGTTTTTATGTCGATTTCTAACAAAATCAAAGTTCCTGGACATACAATGCAAGAATTAGGTGATGTTCCCTCATGGAGCGTATTTAACAGTCTGACCTCTAAAGACATTTCAAAACCAACAACAACAGCTTTCACTCCTATTCTTCCTTATCCTGCAGCTCAGTATGACACTATATTCACTTGTATGGTCAACTACCAAGACACATTGTTACAGTGTGGACCACAGTAGCATCCACTTACTGGCTGCGACACGACAAGCAAAGTTGCTACAAAACAATCTGCACTGGAGTTAGCTGAACAATCAGAAACAAACTTACTTAATGGTTTTTGAACTAATGAATTAACGCCAGACATGGAAGAAAATGCTGAGAAGTTCCTTGTAAATGCTCTTGGAAATTTCAAACTGACAACATTTGATGAGCTGAGGTATCACCAGTATCACCATAAAAACATCAGAAATAACTTTGAAATGATTGTACCATCGTCAAAGACCATTAAAAAACATATTAAGCGAGCCAATTTACAATGTAATCGTTGGTTACGTGCACCTTATCATGCCACTGTGACGTTGAATCCTCTAGATTACTGCTACGCATTGCGAGATGATACAATTCTAGTGCCAATTGTATCTTCCACTCCAACCTGTCCAGATGATTTTCCTCACCCATGTTCTTGTAAAATATGTGGTCGGTCGGATGTTTGCCCTTGTCGTCGGAAAAATATAAAATGTTGTGCATTTTGTAAGTGCGAAGCTACAATATTGTGCATCAATCCTGAAACATGGTTAAATGATATCAATGTACTGCCGTGAACCGGAGTGGACGCCGGCCGCGGGAGGAAACACGCGCGATTGCGGGAGACGCACGGATAATATTTTTTACTTTTTGTTTTATCTTTCTTACTTACTTTTACGTATTATTTTATGCCTATATGACAAATTGCGCACGTGCATTATGTGATAAATCGCCTTCTTGCCCTATGGCAAGTCAATTATCAAAATTGTATTCGTGTGTCTTTCGAAATTTTCGGTGTCATTGTGATGTGTGCTGCCAATACATCCCAAATAAAAAAAATAAAAAATGTATTAATGAATTCTACTTATGGCAATTTGTTTTGTTTTATTTTTTTTAGCGGCGGCGTCATCAGGAAATTTTGTTATAAACCTTACTTTCTTTAGATTTTTTTTTCTACTCATAATAAACTTTTAAAAATACAACGTTTTTAGATGTCACAAAGCACTAAGATGATCAGCATTCAATTTCCCGTACCTGAAAACACAGGATTAGATAGTAAAATTACGAAAATCGCAGATTTTAAAATTTGAGATGGCGGAAAATGACCACAATCCGAAACATGTGACCAAGCTTTTTTCATTGACTGAGCTAACCTATACCAATATCCGAAGTAAAAAACCGGGTACATTTCAGTGCACATGATACCCTAGCTGGCTCCGTGACTATTACCCCCAGAGCTCCTGTTGCTAATTGTTTTATTATTTTAAACGACGTTAATATTTTTATAATGCCTATCTAAACGGTTTTTAAACATATTACCACTGATAGAGTTCACGACGGACGCGGGAAGATTATTGCATTTATCAATTACTTTAAACGTAAAAATGTTTTTAGCGATGTTAGTAATGAAACGTCTGCCACGTAATTTAAATCCGTTATTACGAGTATTGCTATTATCGAAAATGAACAATTTGTCAAAATTTACGTTAACGATTTTGAAAACTTTAATAAGCTCCCCCCCTTAAGCTCCTAGTTTCGAGTGAATGCAAGTCTAACTCCTTAATCCTATCTTCGTAAGACTTGTTGCGTAGTGACGGAATTACTTTCGTGGCGCGACGCTGAACCCTTTCCAACCTATGAATATCCTCACGCAAATACGGGCACCAAAACTGAACGGCATATTCTAAGTGAGGCTTGACTAGGGACTTGTAAAGGGCAATATAATATTCTTCGATTTAAATTCGAAATTACTCGCTATGAAGCCTAACATCCTATTAGCTTTTGCGCAAGATTCCATGCACTGGTTGCTAAATTTTAAATCCTTAGATACGCGTACGCCTAAATCTATTTCCTCGTCAACACTCGCTAACTGTCTATCATCCATCGTGTACGTGTAATTGTTGTTACGAGAACCTATATGCAAAACTTTACATTTGTCTACGTTAAATTGCATCTGCCACTTATCCATCCACTCCATAATCCTATTTACATCGTCTTGGAGCCTATTTCTATCGTCCACGCTAAGAACTTTACCGCCTATTTTAGTATTGTCCGCGAATTTTGACACGTTACTGGTCAAGCCTACATCTATGTCGTTAATTTAGATTATGAATAGCAATGGGCTAACACTGAACCCTGAGGGACACCGCTACCTACATCCAACCACCCTATTCCCTACCATTAACAACGACCCTCTGTTTACTGGCACGAAGCCATTCCTCTAACCAGTTAGCTACCTGACCGCGTATACGGTGCGCTTTAACCTTCGCAATTAATCTTCTATGCGGAACGCTTTCTTAAAGTCTAAATAAATAACGTCAGCCGCTCTATGCCTATCGTATTCGCGCACTATTTCGTTATAAAACTCTAACAAATCAGTTAAACAAGATTTATGGCGTCGAAACCCATGCTGACTACTATTAATCAAATCGCGACTTTCTAAGTGATTGACGATACGATCCCTAACTACAGATTCCAAAAGTTTACCAACAATTGACGTTAAGATGTGTTCTGCTATGAAGACGTGGTACGGAAAAAGTTTGAACAATCACATGGGGTAAAGATGATAGAGATAGAGTGGAGGTTTCTTAGAAACCAGAAAGCTGAGGGCAAAATGTACTGAGGAGATTTTGTTGCTTGAAAATGGATGAAACCCATAGAGCGAAGAAAAAGAGATCTACAATCCATAGAAAAGAAGAAGGAAATAGCAGAAAAAGAGAAAGAGCTGATGCAACCGGTAAAGTATAATGAGTCTAGTAGTAGAGGACAGAACCGTCAGGTGAGGAGGGACACATCAGTATGGAGTCAATTTACACTGATATGCTAGAACCATCATCATCAGCATCAGTTGACCTTTGTCGCTTTGAAGGGTATGGGAGGACCTTTCACCTCTTCAAGGGAGGTTGATGAGTACATGGAAAGTGATGCAGATGGCAAAACAAAGGAGCAAAGAATGTATTTGGAAATTCGGTATGCACGTAATACATCCATCTCTGTACCCAAAGGCAGTGACATCTTCAGGCTTATGCTGTGAATCTTAAAACTTATCTTTTGAATGTTTCCTCAAAAGGAGAGGCAACCTTCGAAGACTTCAACAATGCCACTGATATCATGTTATCTTAGATCACTAGAAATATATTGCGTGCAAATGTAAAACACTGTTATTTCATGTTCATACATGCTTTATTTGCCTTATTTCCTAATTTTAAGGTCTAGTACACATTCTGAATATTGACCAAATGTTAATTATCAGCAAAAATTATGTTTGAGTTTTTTAACAAATCATTTTGATAAAATATGATAAGAGATGCGGTGTTGCTTTTATTATTATAAAAACACGCTACTTTCGGGGGTACCCAGCTTCAAGGAGTAGGTACAGGGGGGTTGTACTTATTTGATAACCAAATTTTTCATATTTCCTTAATGAAATATGACTACTACAACTTTTGACGGGGGCCCCGTATGATTCCAAAAATACCACCATCCATACTATTAGGTCGCACTTCCTTTCCTATCCATTCATATGCCAATGATTCCATTCTTCACTTCTTCTGCACTCGCTTCCCAAAGCGTCCCTCTCAACTGACACTCCATGATTCGCGTAGGATGGCTATGGTGCACCTGACCTCTGATCTTTCTACTATCTTTGATTAAGGCAGAGAAAACCTCGTGATTTTTAATGCCCCAAAAACTTAGTTCCTTCATCTGTCTACTCGTCACAATCTTCTACATGACTATCCTCTTACCTTTAACAATACACAACTCAGTCCTTCCTCTTCTCTTAACATTCTTGGTGTTTCCCTTTCTCATGATCTTTCCTCGGATGATCAAATATACTCCCTTTGTGAAACAGCTTTTAAGAGATTAGGTGTGCTGTACCGACTCCGCAGTTTCTTCACCCCCACTCAGTTGCTGTCTCTGTACAGGGGTGGTGTTGTTGTCCGCCCCTATATGGAGTACGCTTCTCACGCGTGTGGTGGTGGTGGTGGTGGTTCAACCTACGCAGCTCCACCTGACTGGGTGCGATCAAAAGTTTTTCGTCTCATCAATTTCCCGCTTCTTACTGACTGTCTCCAATCCGTCTCTCTTCGCAACAACGTTGCCTCACTCTCTCCTTACTGTCGCCATTATAATAGACACCGCTCTTTTAAACTCTATAACTGCATACCTCCTCTTTTACGGAGAGCATATGCAGTACCAGACTTTCCACACATTCTCATCCCTTTACTGTCCATCTATATCTAACGGAAGAGTTAATTGCTATTTTCAAGATTTCGAATACTCAACCGGTGAACTCTGAAACAGTCTTCCTCAATCCATCCTTTCCCCTGTCTATAACCTCCAATCTTTCAAACGCAGAGAATGTCCACATCTCGAAAACTCTGAAACTTGATTTCGATTTTCTTCTTCTTCTATGAAGGGGATAATTTTTGCGGCCCTTAGTCCCTCCTTCTTTCATACAAAGAAAATTATACACTTTGCATCATTTTCACTATTTATACCAAACATTTATTACCTAAAGCTATGTAAAATGTATGCAGTGTATCCATGTATTCATGTAATATGTATGTATATATAGTAATGTAAAGTTTATATAAATAAATTCATATGTAATATACATAATTTACATGTATCGTGAATATATATATATATATATATATATATATATATTGGGACGTTTTTGCGGGCTTTCGCCCTTAGCCCCTCCTTCCTGCATAACACACATATATATATATATATATATATATATACGTTTTTAATATGTCAATATTTCATTTATGCATCCTTTGAACCGATGTTGTTGTAAGTATAGTTGGAAAACTTATTTTTTAAGTAACTCATTGAGTCATTACATTTACAATTATTTTCCTATAAAAGTAATGATTTACAGTAAGTTAAAAGTTACAGTCCTGAGAAATATAACTAAGTTACAGTTACAAATAAGGACTAGCGGAGTTATTTTGAAGTTACTTCAGGATTCACTACGTTTTTTATGGTTTGGAGTTATATAATCCAAGTTAAGTCAAGTTTTAGCTTCCGTCCGAACTGTTCCTTCCGATGAAGGTCAGGATTGTCGCTCTACCTACAGTTTAACGTGGAATTCGAAACGCGACCCGCAAACGAAATTGAAAATCACGCTGTCTTAGCCTGGATTCAATCCAATGCCCTCGACCTCCCATCAGCATCCCAGCGTCTTAACCACTAGGCTGCCCTGGTGGATATTATAACACGTGTCTCGAGCATTGAAAAAAAATGTGTGTATATATACCTATATATATATTACTTGTCTCCAAATGACGATTCAGGTTCGACGCGTGACTGAGTGTGGATGTTGCATAAGAACACGTCCAGTTCGTTCTTGAAATTATCCAGGTTGGTGTGCTGAAGGTTTCTCAGTTTTTTCGCACCACGTTGAAGCGTTTTGGGTTACGTATTTTACTTGTGGTTTTTGGTTCAGTTTGTGTAGAGCAAGCCTAAGGTAGTACGAGTGTGACTCTGACTGGTACAGGTAAATTTGTGCTGCTTTGGGGAGGAAACATAAACTTGCGGTGCATCTTGATCCTGAAGAATCATGCACCAGGACTGATAATAATGGGGGTGTCTGTAATATAAACTAACGGAAATTGCAATCAATTGAATATGGATATGGTTGTCCTTTGGATTAGACTAACCAAGAGCATCATTGCTTTCAGTTGTAATGAACCACGCACGAAAGACTCGTTAGTATTTTGACCCCCTATTTGCTTGGTAATGCTGCTGCGAGCTGCTCGTACCCTGAAATGGGCGTGTGGTGGTGCTCGATGTAAAAAGATGTTTAATTCTTCTTACTTCCACTTAAACTAGGGTGTTATCAAATTATGTTTCATAAATTAGTGTACATATTCAGGACGCCAAAGTGATCAAAAAAGTTCCTATGAACATAAATCTATAATCGCTTCGTTTCCAAGATACATTGCTTTTTTGCCGAGGACGATCCAATTAAAATGAAAGTCATCGCAACTCAAAATGGTTTCCCTGCATCAGAGTACATGCTTCAACGCGTCGTTGAAAATTTTGCCGCATACGTTCGAAAACAACGTCTTTATTTGAGCGGGTAACACCGTTTCCCAACAAGCGAGGTGAAGACAGTGAGGGAGCCCTGTGTTGAACTTCACGAGCAGGCCTTCATTATCACCATGTTTGTTTCCTGAATTGAATTGAATTGAATAACCTTTATTAATAATAAAATAAATACATTCGTTTCAATTTACAATGACATGAATAATTATAAAGCTCGACTATTTATTTTATTTTATTTGACCCTTAAGCTTTAGGCTTTACTGGGCTCTTATTAAAAATAAACAGTTAGTTGTTATTAATTAATAATAAATAAATAAATAAGTAAATAAGTATTATTAATAGTTAAAACATGTATTAATCTTAAACTATCACTACTGACATGACAAATACAAGGTCACCATTGAAGGCACTATACCAATACCATACAAAGAAACCAATTTTATACACGAGAGATAAGAACTGAACAATCTCAAGAAATGTGTTTTTAATGCTAGATTACACACGATAAATTAATAATTAGTAAACAATAGTAATGAACATTAATCCTAGATTTTTGTTAGTATGCCATTATTAATCGGGATTTCAACTTGGTTTTAAACAAATTTACATTCACAATATTTTTTATATCGGCATTTAAGTCATTCCATAGTTTCAATCCAATGAAAATGGGTAGTTTTTGAGATGAAGACAATCTAAATTGAGGTATAACAAGCTTTGATCTATTTCTGGTCTGATACGAGTGGATTTCTTGATGAGTTACAAAATATCTATTTACCCATTGTAAATTAATGAGTTTGTTCTTACACTCGTAAATAAAAATAAAATGTGCCAGTTTGGTTATATCATTGAGCTTTAGTAGGTTTAGCTCTTTAAATAATGTACTAGAGTGATCAAGGAAATCAGCATCAGATAATAACCTTATTGCTCGTTTTTGGATGACAAAAATACCATTTAATGCGTTGTTAGCATTGTGTTTGTTTACATGCATGCGAAAATCCAACTTAAAATACTGTCGCCACGTTTTTGAGCAGGCTTTAGAAGAACTTAAGGTTTTATTAAAATTTTAGTCCATTTTTGCTACATTCTGACGAATCGTAAATGTTAGGTTCAGAAGTTAAGATCTGGCTTAAGTTTTTATCTCTTTTTAACGAATCGAAAACGGCTGCATGAAGCGTACCGACAAAAGTTAGATTGTTTTTGCGTGAGGGTAGCCTACGTAGGTCTACCTAGCCACCGTCCGTAGTTCAATAAGTAAGACCATGTCCCTATAAGCGAAGTGAAGACACTGAGGTCTGGGAATCGATTCCCGATGATGCTGGTAATAATACTAAAGGAATTAGAGCAATGGGCTACATTAGTTGGCCTGAGAGTTGTGCCAGTTTCTAGCTCTCCTGAACTGTAATTAATTTAAACATTATACGTAAAACATCTAAGGCCTTAGCTATTAAAGAATCGTTTATGTGACATGGAGTATTATTACGAGGCTTATATTTACTGATTAGGCGTCGTAGTGTCTCCTTTTCATTATAGGTGTATGTAGTTTTTTCAATAAGAGATGTTTGGTGACTGTATGCGAGATTAAACCTGTAGATGAATAGACTTTAAGTACGAACTGCTTTAACATCTGGGCAGACCAATTCCATTTCTATTAATATGCCAGAGGAACAATAACCTACCTATAATAAAAAAGAAAATTTAGCATAAAAATTCAATAGGCTAATCACACACAAAAACATATTCTGTTTTGTTTGATTGAAGGGTATAGGACTAATGCTGTAAATCCTGCAAGTTCTTTACTTTTGTATCTTGTTATGGTACTGTATATTACATCTTAATGAGGAATTTTCAGTCATAAAAGCCACAATTAATGTTTAGGCCTGTTTAGCCTCCTTCGTAACATCAAAGGTCAGGTTTGTCGACCCAAAAATTTATAGGAAAAAATCTGATGATGTAAAAAACTCCCCAAAAATTAATTATTGGTTGATGATATCACTGCAGTCATTGCGATACTTTTCAAAGCAACTATACAAGGCCAGGAATGACCCAAAGCTTGAACACGAAAGCCCTAGGCCCTAGCCCCAGTCATCGCCATGTCAGTAAGGATGGAATACAGCAATGAAAAAAAAGTGTATCTTGTATCGTAAGCTACTTCTTATAACAACTGTTAAGAAAGTTTGCGTTTATTTCAACAAAAATATAATAAACCACCACCAAATGCAACCACACTTCGATACTGGAAGCTCAAACTTTTGGAAACAGGGAGCCTGGTAAACGATCGTCTAAGAAGCCGAAGGCCAGTAACGGCGACAGGAGAAAACAACAAAGAAAATGTCCTCGCCAGTTTCCAAGTCGATCCAACAACTTCAACGAGAAAAGTTGCAGACGAATTGAGTATTTCCAAATTCTCAGCAACAAAAATATTGAAATCACAGGGGTACCACGATTACAAACTCATTTACTCTCAACTCATATATGACGATGATTCTGATAGACGTCTACAGTTTGCTGAAACAATGAGACAAAAGCTCAACAGTGATCCAGATTTCCTTGGAAAGATCAGATTTTCAGATGAATGTGTCTTCGGTTTAACGAGTAAAGGAGTAAAGGAAAGAAACACAATGTTCACTACTGGGCGAAAAAAAATTCCAAGATACGATTGGGTAAACCCATTAAAACGGCTACACTAACAGTTTGGGCGTGCATTGGTTATTCAGGACTCGTTTCCTTTGACATATCGAGAGATACGATGGATGGAAAACGTTATTGCCAGGTATTGAGAGACAAAGTTTACTAATGACGTTGGCAGGAATTGGCTTTATCAACATAATAGAGTGCCGCCACATTACTCTACAGCTGTCATTGAGATTCTGGATACGAACATTGAAGGAAGATGGTTTGGGCGGCGAGGTCGCATCGAGTGGCCAGCCAGATTACCTGATTTAACCCCATGTGATTTCTGGCTTTGTGCTTATTTGCGTGACAAACGCAACACTCTTGGTTTCATCTATCCCAATGTGAATGCCGTTGGCCGCAGAATAGATGAAGAACTGAAAAGGATCCCACTCGATATGTTCAGAAGAACAATGAAGAGTTTCACAGAAAGAATCCACAAATGTATGATAGCGGATGGAGAACTCTTCGAAGATTAAATTACAATTTAACAAAATATTTGTATGAATAAAATTATGGAAAAAATAGGTCCTGCTCCAACCAGATTAGCCTAAACACAACCTAGGCTACGTTGGAGTTGGAAGACCTAGGCCAAAGATGAACTAGCCTAACTATTGTCCATAAACAGGACTTCCATACTTTTGTTAAACAATTACAGCTGAAATGTCAGCTTATTTAACCTAAATTTAATAACCGAAGGGAAATTTATGAACTTCTTACCTTGAAACTGTTATAAATTTTATCTCTTGACACCATAAAACATTTTTATTCCGGCTTTTTCCGTCGCTGTCTTATGCTTAATCAGCTTATCGCCCCTGTTATTCTGCTTATCCCGATCTTTTTCTTCTTCTTCTTAAAACCGTGTTGCTATTTCTAGCCATGGGATCTTTTTTCTTTTCATCCCATATTTGTTTTTTCGTTGGTGTTTTTTAATTTTTCTCAGCAAGAGTTCATGTTCTCCTTCTGAGTTATTTTTTATTATTATTATTTATTTTAATGTCAATATGGCTTATCCAAGATTAGGTGGGTCTTCCATTTCGGTACTCCCAAATTTTCCATACATTGGGGCCAGCCAGAAAGGAAAAATTGCATGTGAAACCCAATTTTTTCTTTAATATTTATTAACCCATCTTAGATTACCTATATTTTATGTTTTATTTGTTATTCCATTTTTGTTTTTCCTCACTTTTTAATATAAAAAGTGTAGCATTTTATAAAGTCCTCACCCTTTTCAAAATGAAAGGGTGTTGCATTTTAGTTTATTTTCCATAGGAAATATTACAATACTCCAGCCCTTATCTTTTGTTGTAACATCTGCCTAGCTCGTAGAGCAGTTGAACGTTGTGGTCTACTATTTGTGGTATAGGTTATTGTAGTAGTAGGACTAGTTACATCATTTATTGAACAGGTTAGGTTTGGTATAGTTTGGGTCAAATTTTGATCATCATCAGAATCTATTATAGATTCATCATCTTGATCATTTTTGTTAACAGTAGTTGGTCCTACTTCTAGGGGGTATAAGAGTGATACATCTCTTATAGTTTCACCTGAAGCAGTTTTAAGTTTTACAACCCTGGTTAATCCATCTTCCCCAGTTTTTAGTTCTAAAACTCTACCTAATGGCCAACACTGTCTTGGTGTATTTTGTCTAATTAGAACTACATCTCCTACCCTAATTTTATTAACCCAGTCTTTGTTTTGTATATATTTATGTCTTTCTCTCAACCCAACAAGGTATTCATCACTCCATTGCTTTTTAAATTTTGTTTTTATATTTGTTATTTGTGATAATCTATTTTGCAAATCATGATTATTATCACTCCAAGGTGGATCATCCAAGGAGATATTGTAATCAGGTAGAAGGTTAATGACTTCTCCCTTAATCAAATGATTTGGGGTGAGAGGCTCTACATCATTAATATTATCCCCTACATAAGTAAGAGGTCTGTTATTGACAACATTCTCAATTTCACTAATGAGAGTGAGAAGTTCAAAGAATTCAATTTGTTTTTTACCTATTGATTTCTTTAGGCAATTCTTTATTGTTTGGATATTCCTTTCCCAGATTGCTCCATACCATGGTGATGCAACAGGGATGTATTTCCATTTTATTTTGTTATTTTGTAGATATGTTATGGTATGTGAATTTTGTAATATGTCATTTATTTGGTTTTCACCAGCCTTGAAATAGGTTGCATTATCTGTCCAAACAATTTTGGGTACAGAATGCTTAGCACAAAATCTTCTAAAGCTATAGACAAATGATTCTGCGGAGAGATCACTCACTACGTCTAAGCTGACTGCTCTAGAAGATGAACATGTGTAAAGTATGATGTACATTTTTTGTTCTGTTGTTCCCAGACCAACAGTCAAACTTCCTGTATAGTCTATGCCAACTGTTTCAAAAGGCCTATTAAAGGTGACTCTCTCTGTTGGCAAATCAGGAGGATTGGTCTTCCTGAAAGATCTGGAATGAATCCTTTTGCAGGTGACACAGTTATTCAAAACTGTCTTTACAGTCATTCTGCCTTTGGGTATCCAATACAACTTTCTAATGGCATTTAATGTTTGTGGAACGCCCATGTGATAAAGTTCATTGTGTTTCTCTCTAATAATTAGGGTTGTAATGTGATGGAACCTAGGAAGAAGAAGGGGTTGTTTACTGTTATATGTGATTTGTGATTTGTTTAATCTACCCTTACATCTTAATAAGCCATCTTTGTCAATGTAAAGATTCAAGTTTATTACCACAGAGGGTACTTTGTTCCTTTGTTTACCAATTGTTAAAAAATCTATTTCATTTTTGTATTCTGTTTGTTGTATGTGGTTAATCCAATATTTGGTAGCTAGACTTGTATACATTTCATTATCATTATTTCTTTGTTTATTTATTTTCTTTAAACAGTTGTGAATGAATCTGAGACAGTAAGATGTTACCCTTACAAGTTTGCCAAAGTCAGAATAACTGTTATAATCTAATAGTGGCTCAACTTTATTTGTGGTTATCATGTTAAGTTTTACATTAATTTGTTCTGCTGGCCACATTGTTTCATCCTGAATGAATTCAGGTCCATGAAACCAATTTTTGTTGGATTTTAGTAATTTACAGGATAATCCTCTTGTGAGAAAGTCTGCAGGATTTTGTTTTGTTGGAATGTATCTGAAGGTTATGTCCAAATTTTGTCTAGCTTCTTTAATGTCTCTTAATCTGTTACGGACAAAGATGTTTTTTGAGTTTAACTCATCAGAGTTGATCCATGCCAAGCAGATTTGACTGTCAAGCCAAATATATGTAGTTGTGATGTTTACATCATAATAGACTTCATGGAGAAATACTGTTATTTTTACAGCTAGATAACCCGCAAGTAGTTCAAGCTGAGGAATAGTTTTCTTTTGTTTTAAGGGTGTTACTTTCCCCTTGGCATAGATCAAATGGCTGCCATCCTCACCTACAAGGTAAGCGCAACAGCCATACACCTTTTCACTGGCATCACCAAATACATGCAAGGTTTGAGGTGTATCTCTGTGTCCACAAACTCTGGGAATATTTATGTTTTGTAATTTATTGAGATCTTTAGCTAACCTTTTCCAGCTATCTTGTTGTTTATTGGTTATAGGATCATCCCAGTCTAGTTTCTGTTTCCAAAATTCTTGTAAAAGAACCCTGGATCTGATAGTAGAAGGAAGGAGTAAACCCATAGGATCAAATATTTTTGAACTTTCGGATAAGATCTTTCTTTTTGTGTTAGCTGTTGTATCTAAGGTGTAGCCTTTTGTGCAGAGTGAATCATGAACTTTAGAATCTGAGTTCAAATCCCAGATCATGCCTAATGTTTTCACCCTGTTTGTTGGTTCTGTTAATCCTTTGTCTTCTGATTTTATTTTTTGATTTAGTCTCTCATTATTTGTGATCCACTCTCTTAATTCAAAATTACCTTCTTTCATTATTTTATCTGCTTTTATGTAAACTTCATTTAATTCTGACTCTGTTTTGGTTGATCCTACAAGGTTATCTACATAGAAGTGATCTTTCAAGAACTGAACAGTTAAATCATTTTCATCATACAAATTTAAGTGATGTTTGATGGTTAAAGCCAGTAAACTAGGACTTGCATTTGCTCCAAACAAAACCACATTAAATTTAAATGTTTTAAACCCTTTATTTAAGTCATATGGATCATTAAACCACAAGAATCTTAGTTGATCTTTGTCATAGTTATTTTTCAGATGAATTCTCAAAAAAGCTTTGCTTATATCACTTTGAACTGCATAGTCATCTAATCTAAATCTTAGAAGGATTTTTACAAGGTCTGAAATAAGATTAGGCCCCTCTATGAGACAGTCATTCAAGCTATGCTTATTGCCATCTTTAAGACTACAGTTATACACAACTCTAAGTTTTGTTGTGGGTGCATCCTTTCTATAGACTCCTGTGTGAGTAAGATAATGGCAGTTGTCTTTTTTAAAGGGGTGATCTTTAACTTCTTCAATGAAGCCTTTTTCTAACTGGTCCTTGAAAACATCATCATACATTTTAATTCTCTTGTCATTTTTTAATCTTCATCAAATTATAGAGATGACCTTTAGCTACCTTTAGATTATCATTTAATTTTGGACTATTGATCTTCCAAGGTAGTTCAATTGAATAATGGCCATTTTCATACATGATGGTGTTTTCAAAATTTTCAGCCATTAATTGATTTTCATCTGTATGATCACCATCTTGCACCCCCACTGACTCTAATAGCCAGAGCTGTTGTACACCTTTATCTAATTCTTCAGTTGTTAATGATTTATTTAATATTTCAGTATTTATGTCATTATTTGAGTTGTGTAAGACCTTGTCATAATAGGGCAAGTTTGTTAGTCATATATTTTTATTTTTCATTGTTATTTTATATTATCTATGTGTCCCAGTGGAGCTATACCCCAGTGAGTATCTAGAGCAATCCCATCTCCTATTCTGACTATGCCCTTCTGAATTAAGTGAATATAATCAGCTCCAATTAACATTTGAACATTATCTATTATATCATCATTTAAATTTCTATCTGCAATTTTATATTGCTTTTTAAGTTGTTGTATTACTTCTTTTAAATTTGGTATTTTAAATTTTTGTTGACCAACTTGTTCAATGACTACTGCTTCTATGTTTGTTGTTTTATTCTCTGTGGGTATATCTAGATCTAAATTGACTGTATTATATTTTTCTTTCTGTTCATTTTCTTTGACAAATGATGTTATACATAATTCTTGTTCATTTTTTGAGTTTGTAGGCCTAATTGATTAACTAATGATTGATCTACAAATGTTTGTTGGGAACAAGAATCTATTAGACATCTTATAGGAGTTGTCCCACCTTCTTTATTTTTTAAATCTAAGGTTATTGTAGGTAGGAGTACACTAGAATTTTTATTGACATTATTTATTGATATATGTCCATTAAATGTTTTTTCATTTTTCTTTAGGTTTTGTTTATTTGAATTTTTAAATGAATCACAAAGACAAGAGACATGATTTATACTTCCACAATTAACACATTTGAATCTTATTTTTGTTTTGCAGTCTTTGTTAGTATGTCCTGCTCCTGTGCATTTAGTACAAAGGTTTAACTGAGAACACCTATTTATCCGGGATTCTAAGTCTACATATTTAGTACATCGTGTGCTATAGTGATCATCAGCCGAACAAAATTTACACTTACGTACAAATTCTGTCGTAACATTAAAATTTCGTAGTGTAGGAGTTAGACCTATCACTTTTTGTTCTGATTTGTCTTTTTGTTGTGGTTGTGATTTTGTTTGTATTCTCTTTGTTTGTGAATCAATCTTTGTTTGTGAATCTATCTTTGTTTGTGAATCTATCTTTGTTTGTGAATCTATCTTTGAAGATTTGTACATTGACAAAACATTTGGAAATTCATTCCTTATTTCATCAAGGGTAGGGTATGTATTTCCCGTTATTCTTTGGAAAATATCCCTCATTTGGGTAGGTAAACAATCAAATATTATGGCTTGGATAAACCATGCTGATTTCTCTAGATCTATATCATTATTTTGTAGATGACCTAACATGCATTCAATTTCACAATAGAAATTGTACAGATCCTGATGGTTATCCTTGGCTGGTTTTATATTTTTTAATTTTATTGCCAAATCATTTACTATTTCTTTTTTATTTAGGAAATTTCTTTCTAGTAATTTGAGAGCTATTTTATATGAACTGCCAATTGCCGGTAAGGCATCAACCAGTTTTAGGGCTGGGCCCTTTAAATAATTAAGGAGATAACTGAATTTGTCAACATCAGATATATAATCTTTGTTGCCAATTAAACTATCAAATTTTTCTAGAAAAGACTGAAATTTTGTTCGATCACCTCAAATATTGGTACTTGTAATGTTGGTAACTTGGCTTTTAGTTGTTTATTGTCATCATTAGAAATGGATACATTTCTGAAGGCCTCAATCAAACTTTGATTTGTAGCCTCTAAATTATTTGGTAGATTATCTAAAGCAGCATATAATTCATTTATGTGAGAATCTATTTCAAAAATATTCTGTTCTTGTTCACACAAAAGTGCTGTATATCTCTCTTCACCAACATTTAACGCATCAGTTTCTGTAACAATTTCCTCATCTATAATTATTATTTCCTGTTTAATTCTATTTAAACCACCCAAAATAGTATCATAATCCCTTTTATTTGGATTTTCTTTGCTATTAAAGGTAGTTAAAAGCCTGGTAATTACTCCCTTCCTTGCTGATCTCTTCCTTTTTAATGATTTAATCGTTGCCTCAATTGCTTCACATTCAGCCATACTTTATTTATTTTATTTTTCCAAAATTAAGTCCCCAAAATCCTAAAACCTTTCAACTCTATAAATAAGCTTTATTTTGGTTAAATAGGCTAGGCTTCTGATTACCCTTATTCTAGAATTTTACCATTATGACCAAATGATAAGTTCTGAAGCATTTGAATTATTTCTTATTTTTATTTTTAGTTAGGACTTCGTAATTTATTATTATTTATATGTAGTATTTGAAAAAGCCAAACATGGAATAAATTCTGTTCAGATGTCAAAATGTTTGATAAAGCGTAATTTTATTATTTTTTTATTTTAATTTATTTTATTTTATTTTATTCAAGGTTAAGGTTTTCACAGCAAATAACCCTTCCCCACACGGGCCACCATTTATATATGGAAAAAATAGGTCCTGCTCCAACCAGATTAGCCTAAACACAACCTAGGCTACGTTGGAGTTGGAAGACCTAGGCCAAAGATGAACTAGCCTAACTATGTGTCCATAAACAGGACTTCCATACACTTTTGTTAAACAATTACAGCTGAAATGTCAGCTTATTTAACCTAAATTTAATAACCGAAGGGAAATTTATGAACTTCTTACCTTGAAACTCTTATAAATTTCTTATCTCTTAACACCAGTAAAACATTTTTATTCCGGCTTTTTCCGTCGCTGTCGATATGCTTAATCAGCTTATGCTTATTCAGCTTCTCGCCCTGTTATTCTGCTTATCCCGATCTTTTTCTTCTTCTTCTTAAAACCGTGTTGCTATTTCTAGCCATGGGATCTTTTTCTTTTCATCCCATATTTGTTTTTTCGTTGGTGTTTATTTAATTTTTCTCAGCAAGAGTTCATGTTCTCCTTCTGAGTTATTTTTTATTATTATTATTTATTTTAATGTCAATATGGCTTATCCAAGATTAGGTGGGTCTTCCATTTCGGTACTCCCAAATTTTCCATAAAATTCTTAAAGACTTTTTGTTTGATTTGTTTCATCATTTGAACACTTATCTGTACAATGTTGTTAACTAAATAGTTGCATGTATAAAATCCTTAAATCCTTTTCTCTCACCCTGTACATTTCCGCCCTAAACACGCACGTTTTCAACCCCCACTCCCTCAAAAAAAATCCCCTACCAACTCTTCATTTCCACATTCCCACTGATTCATTATGAAGATGGAAATAATATGCATATAATAAATATTTTATGTATCATCTGGCCATGATTTCTATACATTTCTCCAAATATATTAAGAAACCAAGTAGATTTTGATGTTTTATATATATTATTTAATTAAGTATGAAATTACCTTTCGGTGTAAATTTGCGTGCAATTTGGCATCTACTTTATTTACGTTCCTTTAAATAACCCTTCCAATATCTAATACTAGAAATAATACGACACTTCTGATACGCTTTCCAGTACCGTCTCCGCAATTCTGTTTATGTAAACTAGAAGAGTAAAAGCGCCCATACGGCGACTGTAATTTTAAATTAATAAAATCAATACTTTCCTGTTTTAACATGTATCTACCAACAGTTCTTTCGTGAGTTATCGTTTAATGGATGAAGAAATTACACCGAAAATGATATGCTTGCCAAAATTGGATTACAACATTTTTTAATGAAACGAATCCGAATCGTATGTAATGTACAGGGTGTCCCGTAAGTCTGGACCCATAGGGAAAAATAATAAAATTACAAAATAGTCCAAAAATTTATTTATAATATATTTTTTTATTATTTTTATTATTATTTTTATTATTTTTTTATTATGATCTTACTCCGCTGGAGTTTTATTTGTGGGGCCACTTGAAAGCCAAAGTGTACGAGGTCAAACTTCAGAACATTTTCCACCTTAAAGCACGCATTGTGGAGGCGTGTCAAGAAATTTCTGCGACTGTGATTCAGAAAGTGCTGTCGCAGTGGAGATTGCGTCTTCAACTATGTGTGCGACACAACGGCGGACACTTTGAACAGATTATGTAATAAATTTTTGGACTATTTTGTAATTTTATTATTTTTCCCTATGGGTCCAGACTTACGGGACACCCTGTATTTATCCACCATACAGATTGTGCATATTGAATGTAATTTTTACCGTGAAAGCCAGCTCATATTGACTCATATTTGGCAATTCTTTAGATATGGCGTACTTGAAATTATATGTCCTCATTGCTATATCTATACTTATATCTATATCTATATCTTATATCTATATCTATATCTATATTCTCCGTACTTATTTTTTGAACAGTAAAGAATTATTATTATTATTATTATTATTATTATTATTATTAAAATAAATATCTACGCTAGCGTAGTATTGATAACTATATGTATATACAAATTGTAGATGATGAAGGCAATATATTTTCGTCAAGAATAGCACTTCATATTGATTCAAATTTGGCAGTTCATTAGATACATCGTACAGGAAATTGTACATCGTTATAGCAATAAGTGTATATCCTTTACAGAATTATATTTTAGAATATGAAAAGTTTAAAATTGCGCAACAACAGTACGTAAAATGGTAATTTTCTTGATATTTCTAGGCAATGTTATACAATTTGTCTCGCTTTTTACTTTAGCTTAAAAATTAAGATATTGTAACGTTCATTTCCATATTTGTTTCGTCCTTCTTTTATTTGCTCAATCTCCCTCTTTCTTCATTCTGTTTCCCGAATATTTTCAAAGAATAAATATTACATTTGTTTCGGGTGAATAAAGCTTTCTTTCGCATAACAATACGGTACCAAACGATGAATACAATATTTTAACTGAAGGAGAATGCAATAAAGAAATAAAATGCCATACGCGCGTCGCTTTATCAGAATTAGGATAAAATTGCACTTGACATACATCATTCAAATGAATAAAGATGAACAAATGACGAAAAAGTAACACTCCAGAGAAAAACTACTATTTTTAATTAAATGTATTTAAAGACTTGTTTTGGCTCTTGATTCCATCCTAACCTGTCGTCGGACACGCGTCTTCATACAAAATGGAACGGTGTCAAGGAATGTTATGAATGTTATTTTTTGTATTTTTTAATTTACCAGTAATATTCCGGACCTCAATAGAGGTAGCAAGAACAAAAGAAAATGAATTTTGTGAGCTGAGTGGCATATATTCTAGAGGTGAATGATCATTATTTAATAATTGTGAGCGACCAGCTTGACCTCCGTGTGAAGAGAGACCAACGCACGAAACAACATAAGGTTCATAAGGAAGCTTATCCGCTATTGAAGTAAAATGTGCATTTAAAGAGTCTGCAACAGAAGTAGTATCAGTAATTTCTTTATTATCACATTTAGTTTCTGTGTTGAATTTTCTTAATTTGGTTTCCAAGAAGACTGTTTATGGTTGTCGAAGTGTTTTTCATGTCTCCTTTTTATGTTTGGAAAATTGAGCGTTATAATAGTTATATTTTGCAATTTTGATGATTTTAGTTAATTTGTTTCTATATTGAGTATATTGTAATTCACGAATTTTTCTTTGCAATTGCAATTTGAATAATTTATCTCTGTTCTTTATTGAAGTGATAATTCCTAAATTAACGTAACGTAAATTAACGTAAAGTGCGCAAATCGAAGTGGAAATTAAAAGAAAATAGACTAAGGAAAGTGGTTTCAAAAGGATTCATCTTTCATTCAATGAAAATGGTTAATCGCACAAACATTTTTTAATAAAACAAATTTAAAATAAAAGAGTGGGTATGAAAAGATGAAAAGTGAAGTACGATGGGTAGACATTCTAATACATAACTTATTATTATCAATTGAATATAAAAATAATAATTATTATTATTAGTAGTAGGATGGAAACTAAAATTTGTTCTTCAAAAATGGGCAACAGAGTTCAACGTACAGATATGCAGACAGTATGCTGTAAGTAAGATATATATACCTCTTTTAATTAAAAGAAAATGTGCAAATATAATCGATAACGATTATGAAGGCTAAAGCATATATATATATTTGCATTTTAATTTTAATTATGGCGAGACGATATATATTATTCCCACCTTCCGTAATGTATCAGTGGGAGGGTGGAAATTAAGAGTTGGTAAGGGATTTTTGGGGGAGCGGAGTGAAAAGGTGCGTGTTTAGGAAGGGAAGTGTATATTCGGATTGGGCCCCTCTCCCCACCCACGAGTCTTTAAAAAGCGAAGTCGTGGCTTAAGGCAATTTGTCGATCAGTAATTCTAATTTTTTTTTTTTTCTTTTACATCGTCAGGGTTTTTCCCATAAATTTTTTCGTGATGAATATTTGCGTGAGTGGGTAGTCATACATTCAACTAGTATATTTAATTAACTATTCAGAATATTTAACGTATATATAAATTATATGCTCTCCACTCACGCGAGTTTAACACAATAGTTAATTAACGCAAAATTTTGAAAGCAGAACGCTAATAATGTCTTTTCATAACAAGCTATTTTAATTTCCAAAAACAGCATCAGATAAAACCACCAAAAGCAAAATATTTTTACAAAAAAAAATCTAATTTACTTTTCATTAAAACCGTGAAAAAAAAAGACAAAATTTGAAAAAAAAAATTATTTTTATCCTCCCATTTTTACTTTTCTGTTTTTTCAATATTTTATATTCATTATTATGTTTTCTGTTGCTTATTAAAAATTAATCGTATTTTATATATACTCGCATAAGAGCGGTAATTATATACACACCAAATCTCAAGAACATCAAGTATAGCCTTCAGACGAATTGTAAATTAAAAACAATCAAAGTAGTATATATATATATATATTATATATATATATATATATAATATAATAAACTCTCTCTCTCTCTCTCTCTCTCTCTCTCTATATATATATATATATATATATATATATAGAGGGCCTATCAGAAGGGGGGCTAGGAGGGCCATTTGGCCTGAGCCTCAAGCTTAAGGAGGGCCTCAAATTTAGAAACTTTCAGGTTTGAATATAATGTTTTGCAGTGAAAGTAATAATTGATTGGGTTTAGCTATGGGCCTCAAAAGCTGGAAGTGGCTTGGGCGTCTCTGGACCTCTGAGAGGGCCTGTATATATATATATATATATATATATATATATATAAATATATAAAGAGAGATGCAGAGTATTGTTCACTTGTTGATAAATGTGTCCATGAAAACTGAAATGCATTCACTGGTTGAAGAAAATCTATTCAATTTTACCAATTACAAAGTTTAATTCGTAAATAAATAATTAAAATTCTCATTTTCAATTAATCATAAGTATAAATATTCAACAAGAAAAATAGATAACAAACTGATTAATTATTAAAAGAAAAAAAAGAAGTTCTTGGTCAGATTTGTGTGTGTGTGTGTGTATATATATATATATATATATATAATAAACAAAATGTCTTTACCCAATGAAAATCATATTAATTACTTAATTACACTAACGTGCTTTTGAGGTGAACGTGGAAAATTTTGAACATTTATGATATTGTTGCAGAAATAAATGTATTTCTCATCGGATAAACAGTTCCATCGTATTTTCGTATTACATGAGCAACGTCCAATTCCATAATGTCGACCTTATACAAGGCGACCTTATTCCAGATCGACCTATGTAAATATATGCATTTCAAATGAAAATTAAAATTTGTTTTATATTTTACGTAACTGAAAGCAACTAACGCATACATACATTTCACAGTTTCATTGCAAATTACTAACCTAACCTAACCTAGCCTGACTTAATTTAAACTGAATTAATAAGACTAACTGACATCCATAAGGTCAAAATTTTTGACCTTACGCAAATTCAGAAAATTGTGTAGATCGACATTTTTGTTTCGCTATCCCATTGCATAGCCCCTTTGGCTAGAGACTTTTCGATATATATATATATATATATATACACACACACACACCTTGGTTAACCTTGGTTTTACTTCCGGCCGAATTGTTCATTCTAACGAATGTCAAGCTTTTCACTCCACCTTAGGTGGAATCCGAACCAAGCCCCACCAGCAGCTCAGCGTCTTAACCACTAAGCTACCCAGGGTGCCCATTTATTTACCAACCAATTTTTTTTTTATTGTGTGGAATGATGAACAGCTGGGAACAGCTGGGCTTTACTGCACGCCGCTTGCCGTCGCCGGGTATCGATCTCGGGGCCGATGGATTCGTAGTCAGAGACGCTAACCACCGCACTACCGAGGCGCTGTATATATTATTATTATTATTATTATTATTATTATTATTATTAATAGTGATATTGTTATCATAAAGGAAGGGATATTAGCAACTTTAGAATTAAATGTCAAAGGCTTTATATTTTTAAATTTGGCGAATCAGATTACATCCTTTCATTTTATCTACTGTATGTTTTTAAAATTGTTTTAGTAGTTAACAAATCAAATAACTGCTCTTTTATTTCATATCTAAAAACTCTTTTTCAGATTATGATCGACCCAAAAGTTACGCATTATAAACCCAGATCGTAATGTATAAAATAGATTACGTATTGGAATACATAGAAATAAATATACGCCTTTTACGTCTGCATCTGGTTGCTTTGGCGAATTTCGTGGGCAGCGTGATCTATCTCACGACAGCCATCATCATCATCATATTAAACGCATTTAAATATTTTTGTAGGTAAAGAGTGTCTCTTCCGTGGGAAAGTTTGCTTTATTTTTTTAACCATGCGGGATGCATTATAAATCACTGTATCACTATAATGTCATATTTAATGTTTTGCACGCGAAAAATGAACAGAAATATGTTTAGTTTTTATAACTGCAAAAGTGCCAAGATTTTCACTCCAAAACGAGACGCGGGTAACTTAAATTTTCCTGATGTTTTTAATGGTAACTAGCAATGAACATGAAACCACTATAACCTTTTATTTTATCGAAAATATACAATTAATGAAATCATAGAACAATATATATTAAACGTAAATTGCATTTTATGCAGCAGGAGCATACATACGTATGGATGCATCTGTTCACTTGCTTTTATTTCCATTGAATAGCGTGCGAGAGAACATCTGGCTAATGATACGATCAAATTGAAATGTAAGGTTAGGGCCGTTTCAGAACAAGAAATGTGTGCATGGCTCAGAAAACATAAAATAGCTAAAATAAAAAAGCATTTAAAATAATATAAAACTGAGAGACGATATCGGCCTTATTAAATGAGTTTCGAGTGAGTGAGGGACCTACAATTGCCTAATGTGAACGGAAGTTTTGGCAAATTATAATCAATAGCGCGATATCAGCGTTTCTTTAAAGGATGGAGATTAACTGGGCAGGAATGAGGATTACGAAGGGGAGGAGAGATGCTCACAAAGCCAGAGGGATTGTGCAGCAGCAGTTGGAACGCTATTAAAGAGGGAGACAAAATGGAAAGCCTAGCCTTTTGTTTACATCCCTTAAGGCCTCCTCCCCTCATGCACTCTCTCCCTCTGTCCTTTCCCCTCGGTTCTTTCATGCTTTCCTCTATAGGAACACGTGCTCACTCGCTTCCCTCAATGGATCTCATACGGTGGTGGATTGATGTAGAATCGATACTGGTGACTCACTCGCGCGTCGATGGAGGAGCAGAGCGTGGTTAGAAGAGAGTGGAAGCGCGTTCGAACCGCGTCCTGGCGTCGATGCAAAAACAGGAAATCACTTCCTACAACAATTTTGTCTAAGTTATCGAACAATTCTGGGACGATGTTGAAAACCGTTGAATGGAATGAATTAAGGAAAAAATTTGATTGAACGACGCCATTCTATAATAAGTCTTTTACAAACATTTTGCTTTACAAAAAATCACAATACAAAAAAATCAGAGAAAGTGAATGTGTGAAGGAGTGACGTGAAATAAACTTTAATAACCATTTATATTTACAGTTAAAAAATAAAATTACAGTACATTATTCATTACTTGAACAACGTGCTCTCTCTCTCTCTCTCCTCTCTCTCTCTCTCTCCATTCGAAAATTAAATAACACGATAAACGTTCCAGAATTTACATATAATTATTTCTGATGCATTCATACATACTGTACACACACACACACACATATTATATATATATATATATATATATATATATTTTAACTGCAAACAACACACAGTATAATTAATGTAAAGAACGATGTTTGTGTAGAAGAGCGTTCCGCACAAGATGAGGAGGGAGAACGAGCAAATGAAAAATGAGGTACCTCCCAGGAATCGAACCTGGGATCATCCAATTGCCGGTCGGATATGTTCGATTCCTGGGAGGTACCTCATTTTCATTTGCTCGTTCTCCCTCCTCATCTTGTGCGGAACGCTCTTCTACACAAGCGTCGTTCTTTACATTATATATATATATATATATATATACACACACATGAAAATTATTTCACGAAAGTAACACGTGAAAAATATTTATGATGAATAAAACCACGAAGGAAAGGAAACACAAAAAGGTGCTCAAGCGCTTTCGTCTAATGACGAATCGTCAGTGTTCCTGAGGATGTCATTAGACGAAAGCGCTTGAGCACCTTTTTGTGTTTCCTTTCCTTCGTGGTTTTATTCATATATATATATATATATATATATATATATATATATGTGTGTGTATACTGAACATACTGCAAAACCCAGCTATTCATCCTTCCACACAATAGAAAAAAATTGGTTGGTAGATAAATGGGTACCCTGGGTAGCCTAGTGGTTAAGACGCTGGGCTGTTGGTGGGTCGTGGTTCAGATTCCATGTTAAACTGTAGGTCTAAGTGGAGTGACAAGCTTGACCTTCGTCAGAATGAACAATTCGGACGGAAGCAAAAACCAAGGTTATATATATATATATGCGTGTGTGTGTGTGTGTGTGTGTGTGTGTAATGATTTAAATAACTTCGATACATTTCCCTTTCCTTTCCAGTGCCATATAGGTGTCCAGTACCAAATACAAGAGAAGTCTTCAATAATTTTCATCGAACGATGTACCGTACAGCGCTGAATGCAACGACTGAATGAAACCATTGATCCACATTAAGGATAACGGCATTGGATATTGGAGAGCTGTGAATCAGAAAATTAATTTAGTCTCTTTTATTTTACACTTGAATTACATCAAAGAAAGAGTTTTAGGAATTTTACTAGCGAATGCAGAATATATATATATATATATATATATATATATATATATATATATATATATATATATATATATATATATATAGGGTGTCCCATAAGTCCGGCATCATATGAGAAATTCATATTTTTCTATTTCTACAAACCATAATTCATATTTTTCTCTTTCTACAGGTCATAATGTCTGTGAGCAAAGAAAAACGAATCCAGATAATTCTATTCATAGGAAATCGGAGTCAAAGAGAGGCCGTTGCTGAATTTAACAGACTGCATCCAGACCGCGAGTAAATAACACAGAGTTGTGTTAGCAGACTTGTTGCAAAGTTTAAGGAAACAGGATCCATAGGAGATAAACCACGCAGTGGACCTTCAAGGAGGTCCACTGACGATGATACAGCAACTGCTATCCTGGCTCATTTTAACAGAAGTCCCAATAAGTCTCTTCGGCGATTGTCCGCAGAGACAGGAGCGTCGAAAAGTAGCATCCATCGCATTCTTGAGGCTCACAAATGGCATCCATATAAACTTCAGATCCTACAGAAATTAAGCGAAGATGATGATGATGATGATGATCCCGACAGGCTGATGGAATTTTGTGAATGGGCTACGGAACAATATGCTCGGGATGCCAATTTCCCGTCCACCATTCTGTTCAGTGACGAGGCTGTTTTTTATGGAAATGGTGAGGTAAATCGACAGAACACCCGCTACTGGTCTCAAAACAACCCTCGCTGGTATACCTCTTCAAAGGAACAAGGTGCATCTCGGGTGATGGTATGTGTGGCATTTGGAAGGATCGCATCATAGGCCCCCTCTTTTTCGATGAACATGTCACTGGAGGCACCTACCTACGTATGTTCAAGGAAGAAGCATTTCCCAGTGTCTTGAACGAAGAAGGAAATTTCCCAACATGGTTCCAGCAAGACGGCGCTCCTGCACATTATAGCACCCAAGTAAGGGAATACCTGTACCAACAATTCCCTGGTCATTGGATAGGACGTCGAGGGCCTGTGGAATGGCCAGCTAGAAGCCTGGATCTCACGCCACTAGATTTTTATCTCTGGGGTCACTTGAAAGCCCTGGTATACGCAAAGAAAATTAGGAGTGTTGAACATTTGCGGCAGCGCATTATTGGGGCATGTAACACCATTACTCCTGACATCATTCACAGTGTGCTTGCTGACTGGGTATCACGTCTGAATTTGTGTATTGAAAACAATGGTGAACATATTGAGCACGTTCTGTAAATAAAAGCTTTTGTTTTGCCTTTTTTTATTATTTTTCCTATGATGCCTGACTTATATATTTATTGCGGAGAGAGAGAGAGAGAGAGAGAGAGAGAGAGAGAGAGAGAGATTCATATTTTTCTACACTGTAACTTTAGCGTATATTAAACCCTACTACCTAATCTTATAATAAATACTAGAGCATATTTCCAAGCCTATAACAAGCCTCCCTAATAAAGTATTTCTTACAAACATTTTTCTAATTGCAAAACTGCATTGAAACTACTGTTGAACGAAATGCTAAAAAGCTGTAAGCGTTTATTTAAATAGTTTTTTAACTGTGAAGAAAATGAAAGCAGACAAGTTCTTAATAAGCCCTTTGCTTTTATGACTTACGAAGGTAGTGTTGTTAACTGCATAATTTAGTTTATGTACTGACAACCAGGGTCATATGACGGGGGAGACTTTCACCTTAACGTGAAATCCGAACCAAAGGTCGTTACATTATCCGGACGCGGAGGAGGGTCATTTATCCAGCTACTACCGAGGCGCAACGTCGTTTAACTTCGCTAATCTTACGAGAAGCGGTGTTGCTACATGGGCTCGATGTAGCCTTCAATTTGGCAATGAAGTAGAAAATGGAAACGCACGAAAATGGATTCACGTTCTTGTTATTTTTTATCTTAATATAATATTAATAATAATTAGTCAGGAAGACCAGATAAATTTTACCTTGAAACATATCGAAGGCAACCTGGAGACGTGGAACATACTGAATTCATAAAATATGCGTCCCCCCTTTGCCCAGACTGCGAGCTCGTCCGTATCTCGTGAGCGGGACGAAACTGATCCACGGGCTCGACTCAACCCGCGTTCCTCCGGTTGTAGTGAAACGTGACAGGATGATGCGTCATTAGAAATGAAGAACTACAACAAACTTAAATAATTTCGAACCTTCAGAAAGAGCAGACACTTGAAAACAAAAAAAAACTAAATTAATCTTAAGTTAAAAACATTTCGATACCCTAATTCTAAAAATTAAACATATGTACACTGAAAAAAATAATGGCATCATTATAATATAAAAATAATCAAAAGAGGTCGCATAGTGTAGCTGGAGGAAAACAATTTTTTTAAGGTAAAATGAAGCTAAAATGAAGTTATGACAACATCAAATAATAAAGTCAATATGACTTCATTTTCATATAATTCCGATTTATTTTCATATAATTCTTATTTAAAAATTATATTTACCCGACCCCCAAAAAATCTCTTTGGTGCAATGTAGCTCTTGGGGAAATAATTTTTCCGTATCAATGCGACATTAATATGAATGCAGTCAAGTTGATTCAAAAGTCAGATCCATACGAATTAAGTATGCGATCTGTATCATAAAATGGATTAAAATAAGGTGTAATCTTTAATTTGATTTCAGTCATAAATAAACATTTGTATAGGAAAGAGGGAGAATAGAGAAAGATTAGATGTCCCGCAGCTCGAATATGCATTATTGTTTCAAGAACGAGTTTTTGTTTAAGTTATTGGGATTTGAACGCTGTTGGAACTCGCAGATACCCTAAAGAATAACTATAACAAATGAATGCAAAAAACTTCACTTTTTTCTACGTGAAGGTCAAAATATGAAAATAAAAACCCACTCTAATAGACAGAGTTTATTTCCACGACAGTTTCGACGCCCACTGGCATCCTCCTCGGGTGGATACAGAAACACGAATGAACCAAAACAAGAGGGAAAAACAGTCCAGGGACCGATCTAACCTAGGTGCGAATTTCTTAATGGTCGGTCCCTGGACTGTTTTTCCCTCTTGTTTTGGTTCATTCGTGTTTCTGTATCCACCCGAGGAGGATGCCAGTGGGCGTCGAAACTGTCGTGGAAATAAACTCTGTCTATTAGAATGGGTTTTTATTTTCATATAACAAATGATGAACACGCCAGCATCTTTACAGAAAAAATATTTTAATTGCACTGAGATCACTCAAATACCAATCAATCAACCAATCAATCTTAAGCGAACTTTCACTATACGTTATTAGAGTATAACAATGCAAACAGTAAACATAATTAATAACATAAAAAAGAAAAGCGTTTTTAATATTTGTTATAAAGAAATTAAAAGGCAAATATTAAAATTCTTTTAGATAAAATATATTTTTCTTTTATTAAGGGTAACTAATTTATATACAGCCAACGAGATTTAAAGTATGAATAATAAGGTTTTCAGGCATCTATAATGCAGGTATATTTATTTATTTGGTACTTACGTATTATCGGGACTACCAAACTGTTTATTATGTATTTTTGCTCTTGTCATTTTCGTTTAAACTAACGAAAATATCACAACTTAACCTAACCAATCATCAAGGGCGTACAGTTGACCTAACCTGGCATTCAGTTGACCTAACCGCTCAACTGAATGCCCGGTTAGGTTAATTGAATGCAGGGTTAGGTCAACCTACGCCCTTGATGATTGGTTAGGTTAAGTTGTGATATTCTCGTTAGTTTAATCGAAAATGACGAGAGCAAAAATACATAACACTGGTATGCATACAGTGGCGGTCCTAGCTTACATGACGCCCTGGGCGAACCTCACCTTCAGCGCCCCCCCCCCTGTTCGCCAACACACACACATTCGAATCCCCCAAAAATAAAGGACAGACATAACTCTTTCACAAAATAACTTTTTATTGGACTAATTGTTGGAACTTCAGAACCAAAACAAAGACTCAAATTTCTGAATTTTACAAATCCTTCATCACGTAAATAGAATAACTCACTTAAGAGAATGTAATTATGATACTATGAACAGGAAAAATACAAATTAAATTGCACAACTGCCATAAATAAACTATTTTTATTTATTTCTTTATTTATTTATTCTTATTTTTATTTTTATTTTTTTTGCAGGCGCTCATGCCGCCCCTCCACAAATGCCGCCCTGTGCGGCTGCCCATATTGCCCATATGAGGAACCGCCACTGTATGCATATGAAATTTTTTTGTCTGCTGTGAGGGTTTTTTCAACTCATATTATATAATTCGACCATGCTGAATTCGAAAATGACATTGATTTTCCTCAATCAGGTCAGGTTTTTTCTCTATTGGCCATTTATTATAAGTCCAATTTTATCCGCAAATTTATTGATTTTTTTAGCTTAAACACTGTAGATACGAGTAATATTATAAGAACACTCGTGAAAAATGAAAACATTGTGTGAATAAATACTTTTATTCATACAATGAATATGGAAAAAAGTTTATTGAGGAAGGAATGAAGGTTTTTGGCTTTCCGTCTGTGTTTTTCTTCGGGCACGTCTCGCTTCAAACACCAGCAATAGTCCGCCAGCAGATTGATATCACAGTTTCCCTGGTACCTCTCTTCCATTATTTTGATATCTTGGTGAAATCGTTCACCCTGTTCCTCACTATAATCCCCGCAATTTTCAGGAAAATAGTCCAAGTGGGACCACAAAAAGTGCATTTTTATGGACATGCGCGACCCATGAGCTTTGAAAGCTTCCATCAAGTTTTTGACAACGGACTCGTATTCTGGACTTCTACGCTTGCCAAGAAAATCAGTGACAACTGATTTGAATGCCTGCCAGGCATTCTTCTCAGTTGGAGTCATTGCGTTTTCGAACTGAGTATCCTTGATCAAAGTTCGAATTTGAGGACCATCAAAAACCCCAGCATTTAGTTTAGCATCAGATATATGAGGAAATTTACTCTCGAGATATCGGAATGCTGAACCCTCCTTATTCATTGATTTGATGAAATTTTTCATCAAGCCCAGCTTAATATGAAGTGGTGGGAGCAAAATTTTTGTTGGTGGTACAAGGGGCATTGAAACGACATTATGCGACCCAGGTTCAAAATTCTCTCTGGATGCCCATTCACGCTGTGCATAGTGCTTCTCATCCGCTCGGCTATCCATTTGCAGAGGAAACATGGGTATTTCGTGTATCCCCCTTGCATTCCCAATACAAATGCCACAATCTGAAAAAAAATGAAAATATTTAAAGAATTTAGAGAATTTGTTCTATCAGATAAAAAAATCTATGCATTGGACTGTATCACTTCTGTGGGGAAGTTAAGTGTTCTTATACGCTCTCAAATAACCTTTGGAAGAACAACATAGTCAATAGCAATAGTTTACTTATGATATTAGTATTACCTTCAAATCTCCACAGATCTTCCAGTTATGTTGGTCGTATACGAGAGCATCCAGTAAAATTTTCATGTTATCGTAGCTCTCAGTAAGTTGTACGGAATGTGCTACAGGGACTGATGCAACCCTATTCCCAATGTTGAGAAGTACTGCTTTCAAACTTCGTTTAGACGAGTCTATAAATAGCCTCCATTCTGATGCGTTATATGGCAGGCCCAAGGATTCGATTAGCCCCTCAACATTGCAGCAGTACACTAAGGAAGAGGTATTTTCGTGCACTGCAAAAACTTGCGGAATTCCTCCTCTCGTTTCCTATACCAGGAGAATGTTGTTCCCGGAGCCAGCAAGTTGTCCTCTCGAAGTCGTGAGCCCAAGATCTCGGCAGCTAATTTGGAAAGTCCTAAATCCCTGGTAAGATCATTAAGTTTGGCCTGGTTGAGAGGCCTCGGCTCATTTGAAGTGGTATTTTGAGGTATATATGACTGGGACTGGTCATTGGCATTGGTCATTGATTCATCATCAGAATCATCGAAGTCCAGGGTTTGAGGTGGGTCGAGTATTGGAATTCCAGGACCATGGGGTACAGGTCTCATAGCAGAAGGAATGTCAGGGTATACAACAATGTGTTTATTCTTCTTGTTAACTCCTGAAAATAGAAACACAGAAACATGGATATAAAACTTGCATATGAAATAGAAGACGCATTCAGACAGTGGCGGCTCGTGAGGGAAGGCTGCGGTCTGTAAGATATGAAATAGGTCGATGGAGTCTGTATATTTTCTTTCTTTTTCATTCATATTGTCCCTTCGGGGACAAAATTAATGAAAAAGAAAGAAAATATACAATCATTGTATATGTAAATGTAACTTGTATAACAATATGTATGTGTAAATGTATTTTCTATAACAATATGTGTGTGTAAATGTATTTTCTATAACAATATGTATATGTAAATGTATGATTACCATTATGGTGAATATTATGCTATATATGGTGAATATTACATTATGGTGAATATTATGCTATATATGGTGAATATTACATTATGGTGAATATTATGCTATATATGGTGAATATTACATTATGGTGAATATTATGTCAAGTTTCATACGAGGATTTCAAAATATTTAAGAAAAATAAATTTATAAGCCCACCTTGGAGGTTTGTCATGCAGAAATAGCAATCTGTCACGTGATCCTTTCCTTCTCTCCAAATCATGGGAATTCCAAAAGGCAAAGATTTCGCTCTGCCTTTGCTCCATCTTCTCAAATTTTCAATGCACGTCTTGCAGCACATATGAGGGGCGAAATTTTTGTCCTAGTCCCCTAGCTTAATTCCAAAGTATGCTCTATACATTGTCTTCACAAATTTAGTGATTTGGGACTGGTTATTTGGCATGGTAACCGTCCCACATATGTAGCAGAATCTATTGGGATCATTTTTACACGCTCTATTCATTATGAAATATTTTATCTATATGCCTGAAAAGTAAAAAAAGATATTATACAAGTGAAACAAGTGATGATAGATGTTACTGTTCCAATTCCGCTTTGACAAAATCACGAAAAATTCTATTTTACTTATGAGGCCATAGCCGGATAAGCTGAGCTGATTGAGAAAAACGGATTGCAGATTCGAAATCAGCAGGAAAAACTCTATAAGAATCACTTACAAAACCCTTGACAGCAAAATTGATGCATACCAGTGTAATAAACAGTTTGGTAGTCCCGATAATACGTAAGTACCATTTATTTAATTTAAATAAAACATTTATTTCTTTATTTATTATACACCGTCTGCCAAAAAAAAGGGTTCACTCTAAAAACAGCCATGAAATTAACATTTATTAACCAATCATAATGAAACTCATACAGAGCAAAACTATGTAATCAATATATATGTACATCAATTTTCAGATTATTATATTCAACATTAATGATTTAATGAGGATTGTTTTTGTTCAACAAATTTTGTTGGTGAACATTGCTCGTTTGGAATTCTCGGAGTCCACAAAGGCGGTAAAACTTTGGTAATAAATTTTTATTCTCATTTTAATTATAAAATACATCATAAGATTATTTTATAAAATGTAGGAAATGCCTCCATTAACAGTTTTTGGTCGCCCACTTCCCTCTCTTCTTTTGATATCCCCAGACTCGTCAATTTTCTTTAGAAGCTTTCCCAAATCACCAAGAGTCCATCCTTTGTTGGGGAATTCGGAGAGTAGTTTCGTTCGTCCATATCCTTTTTCTAGTATATAGGGTGAACCAAATGTAGGTGGACAGTAAATGATAACGTTTATTTTGAGAATACATATTTAATTTTTTTGTATACTATAATACAAAATAAAATTTAAATAAATTTAGTTATAATATTTAATATAATAAAACACAAACACCATAGTTATAATGAACACCATAGTTATAATATAATATAACACAAACCGTATTCAACCTACTGTCCACCTACTTTTGGTTCACCGTGTATAATGCTTAATTATAATCTTATCTTCCTCTGAAAATGGCATAGTCACTATATTTTATAACCCTGCAAAAAAAATCGTATATTAGAATTTACAAAAGTGAAAATGGAAATAAAGGATTCTTGATTAGTTTGTCGAGCATCAGTTGTAGTATTATTATAGAAATACTTAATAAATCGTTATTTTTTATAGCTTCGAACTGAAATTTGGTTTATAGGTAGATGTTTTATGTATCTTTTACGTGTATAGGTTTCATACTGATTGTTTGAAAGCTGTTGATTCCATGGATGTTTTTAGAGTGAACCCTTTTTTGGCAGACTGTGTATACTTAGCTTCTGTAAACTAATTAAATGATATGTCTATTAGTGTGAAGCATTTAAGATGTATTAAAATATTAAAATTTCAAATTATGCTTTTTAATGATTCAAGAAAACTCTCTTTAAGCGATAAGTCCACAATAAGAGGGTTTTATTTATTTTCATTATATATATATATATAATATATATATATATATATATATATGGGAATGAACTCAGAATGGTTCCCTGAGGTTTTTTATGATACACACAGACCGTGCATGGAACATTGGAACAAGGAGCTCTTCTGGAAAATTAAATCCACTATAGTCCGAATAAGTATTGGTAAATGACAAATACTATAGTTTTTTCTTTTTCATGATGCTAGCCCGACGTGGGCAACGGGTCACTCGCAAAGAGGTCCCAAAAATATAGCTTCCCTCACCAGCTATCTGCAAAGCAGATAGGATCCAGCTTTGGGACAGGATCTAGGGCTTAAAGCAGGCTAGCCCAGCTACATTTAGAACCTCATTATAAGCAAAAAACTCGCTGCCTTCACGTCAAATTGAATACATCAAAGAAAAAGGGGTAACTATTATATTTTTAGCCAAAAACCAAAACTTAAACCTCAACTGGGAGAATTGAGCGTCCACTTTTCAAGGCACATAACATGTCCGTTTCATGATGGGACCCGTTGCCCACGTCGGGCTAGCATCATGAAAAAGAAAAAACTGTAGTATTTGTCATTTACCATTACTTATTCGGACTATAGTGGATTTAATTTTCCTAGAAGAGTTCCTTGTTCCATGCACGGTCTGTGTGAATCATATATATATATATATATTATATATATATATATGTGTGTGTGTGTGTGTGTGTGTGTGTGTGTGTGTAAACCGATGCGATGACTCAATTTAATTCAGTCACAAATTGATCAAAAAATATAAAAAAATTTACATAAACTACAAATGCCCGCAAAAAGGCTCCTCCCATAGAAGAAGAAGAGAGCCAAAATGAAGGTCTTTGGTTTTCGAGATACCTTTTAGACACTGTGAAAAATGCTCTGTATGAATTGGTCCACAATTAACCCACCCCTTATATCTCCAGTCTAACTATAGAGTAGATCAAGTCTAGCCTAGAGGGGTTAGCCTAGAGATTCCGGAAATGGTCCAGAGCGGGCAGATAAATTGAGGTCCACAGTAGGATTCCTCACCAAACTAGGTTAGGGCAATCTACCTTTACCTTTGTTAAGCTATGAGTTGATGCTGGGTCTTAGGCCACAATGTAGGCCTAAGTTGTCTGACCCAGCTTAATTTAATGAGTCTACGTAAAACTGGGTTAAAAACACAATTAGTCACTTACTGCTAGTTATTAGAGAGTCCCTTTTCCCGTCTTGTTTAATTGTTAAGAGCGTACTTGCTGGTGGAGATCTTTTTCCGGTGTCTGTTCTTCTCCCTTCCCTCGTCCCGTCTTGTCGCCCCGTTCCTCGTCGTTTTCGTTCTCCTTTGTTCTCCTTTTCGCGGGGCTTTTTCCACCAGCGTCGTCTTGGTTTTTTCCTCGGTTGGTTGATCGGTAATGTATATCTATTACCGAGCACGCTCTTGTCACACAGTATATAAATACTAGTGTGGAGAATAACTCTGGTGAGCAACCAATTGGTTTCTTCCACCCAGTTATTGACATAAAAGGAATTTAATAATTGTTAGATTAACTACCTACCTACTCAGTGAACCATTTTCGTTACCTCCCAACTACCCACACATCAGTTTTCCATATACTGGGGGCCCCGGGAGATAAAAATTTTGGTGTCAGTGTCACCAATTTTTATGTCTGAGTGTAGACTAGCTAACTATTTGACTGTAAATGCCTGTTAATCTGATTAACAGTGACTATCCTCACCTTCTCATGGAGAAGATGTAGCATTTAATTAGAAGAGAAAATATACATCCATAGGATGAAACTGTCTATGGTCTTTACCATAAGAAAAGAAAAAGTGAAAGTTAGAAGATAAAATTACAATTCCCCAGCATCTATTTTTTGTTGTAAAAATAGTCGCGCCTTCAATGCTGTTTGTCGCTGAGGTCTTGTGTCTGTCAATGTTGTAGTAGGATGCGTTACCACTCCTACTGTCAAAGGAATAGTTACTGGAAGTTCAGTGTCTCCAGTTGTTACTGTCAGTGGAGAAGGTTCTCCAAAGTCCATTGTTTTGGGTCCAGACTCTAAAGGGTACAAAAGAGAAATGTCTCTTGTTGTGTCACCCGTTGAAGTCCTTAATTTGACCACTCTTGTTACCCCGTCTGCCCCTGGTCTGAGTTCTAAAACTCTAGCCAGAGGCCAGTATTGTCTTGGAGTACTGTCATGTATGAGAACAAGGTCCCCTACCTTAATTGTGTCAGACCAATCCTTCTTAGTCATTTGTTTATGTCTCTCCCTTAGACCATCAAGTACTCAGTTTTCCACTGTTTAATAAAATGAGCTTTAACTCTAGTTAAGTGTTGTAACTTAGTCTGGAGTTCATCGTGTCGTTGAGTCCAGTTTGGGTCTTCTGAAGAGTCTATATTGTAGTCCGGCAGGAGACTAACTTGTTTTCCCCGAATCAAATGATTTGGAGTTAATGGTTCCGGGTCATTAATGTTGTCACTCACATAAGTGAGTGGTCTATTGTTGATGATGTTCTCAATCTCAGCCAGGAGAGTGAGCAACTCAAATAAGTGTATCTGTTTTTACCAATTGCTTTCTTCAAGCAATTCTTTACTGTTTGTATATTCCTCTCCCAGATAGAACCATACCAAGGAGAGGCAACTGGAATATACTTCCACTTTATGTTTGAATTTTGTATATATAATTGTGTGAGTTCGTTGCTTAACAAGTCGTTGATGACTTGTTCACCAGCCTTGAAATATGTAGCATTGTCAGTCCAAACTGTCTTGGGTACTGAATGTCGTGCACAGAATCTCTTAAAGACAGCAACAAAAGATTCTGCTGTAAGGTCCTCCACAACATCCAGATAAACAGCTCGTGAGCCAGCACATGTAAACAGTACAATGTACATTTTTTGTTCAGTGTCAACTACCCCTACAGTCAATGCTCCTGTATAGTCAATGCCTACAGTCTCAAAGGGCCTGTTGAGAGTAACTCTCTCCTCTGGCAAAGCAGGAGGATTTGGTTTCCTATAGGGCCTAGCATGAATACGCCTACATGTGACACACTCACTCAGGACTGTTTAACAGTGATCCTTCCCTTGGGTATCCAATAAGTTTTTCTTAATGTAGTTAGTGTCGGTGGTACCCCCATATGATATACATCATTGTGTGTTTTTTCTGATGATTAATGTTGTCAAATAGCTAAATCTAGGTAAAAGGATTGGATGTTTGCTTTTGTATGACAGTTTTGATTTGTCTAATCTCCCTTTACACCTTAGAAGGCCTTCCTCATCTCTGAACAAGTTTAGATCCACAACTACTGATGTACAGGTTCTTTTGTTTGTTTCCCATTAGTCAAGAATTCTAACTCTTTATTGTACTTTTTGTGTGCATGGCCTATCCAGTACTTGGTTGCAACTTCTGTATAATTATGATTGTTTTTATTTAGCTGTTTGTTTATTATAGTTAAACAGTTGTGAGCAAACCTCAAACAGTAGGCTGTGACCCTGACAAGTTTACTGAAATCAGAATACTGCTCATAATTAGTGATTGGTTCAACCTTTTCATTTGAAAAGATTAAATTTAATGTCAATTAACTTGTTCCACAGGCCATTGGTCTGTATTACAGAGCCACTTAAGTCCCATAAACCAAGTTTTGTTTGACTTCAACAAATTGTAGGATAAACCTCTGGTCAGAAAGTCTGCTGGATTTTGTTTTGTTGGAACATAGTGAAAGTTTACTTGTAGGCTTTCATTAGCTTCAGCTATTTCTTTTAGCCTATTTCTTACAAAGATATTCTTACTATTAATGCTATCATTCCGTATCCAGGCAAGACAAATCTGACTGTCAAGCCAGATGTGGATATCAGTTATGTTCACATCATGGTAAGCATCCTTAAGCAATGAAATGGTTTTAATGGCTAATGCAGCAGCCAATAGTTCCAATTGAGGTATGGTTCGGGTAGGTTTGAGAGGTGCAACTTTCCTTTTGCATAAATTAGATGACTTTCTGTAGGACTTACAAGATACGCACAGCACCCATAAGCTTGTGTGCTTGCATCAGCAAACACATGAAGTCTCTGGGGCTTATCCCTAAACCCACAGCACTTTGAATTTTAATGTCCTGCACTTTTGTTAAATCAGCAGCTAACTTCTTCCAAGATTTTGATCTTCATTTGTTATTGGATCATCCCACCCAACATTTGTCCTCCAAATTTCTTGGAGGAGAATCTTTGATTTTATTGTTGAAGGCAGGAATAGACCCATGGGATCAAAAATTTTGGAAGCCTCTGATAATATTTGTCTTTTAGTATTGCTTCCTCATCAAGTTTAAAACCTTTAGTACAGATTGAATCATGACTGTTAGAAGTTGCATCCAAATACCAGTTCATACCTAAAGTTTTAACTCTGTCTGATGGCTCAGTAAGACCATTATTATCCTTTAAAATCTTTTTGTTTAAATCCTCATCATTTGAAATCCACTCTCTAAGTTCAAAGTTACCTTGTTGCATAATGTTTTGAGAGTGTTCATAGACTTCAGATAATTCAGATTTTGTTGCTGTTGAGCCTATTAGATTGTCTACGTAAAAATGTTCCTTAAGGAAGTTCAATGTTAAAGAGTTATTAAACTGGTTCAAATGATGTCCAATTGTCAATGCTAATAGGCTAGGTGAGCAATTGGCTCCAAACAACACAACATTAAATCTATAGGTTATGAACCCTTTATTCAAATCAAATGGATCCTTGAACCATAAGAACCTAAGTTGGTTCTTATCATATTCATTTTTAAGATTTATTCTCAAAAATGCCTTTGAAATGTCACTTTGTACGGCATATTTATCTAACCTGAACCTCAGTAAGATCTTCACAAGGTCAGAAATGAGATTAGGACCCTCAATCAGGCAATCATTCAAACTGTGTTTATCACTGTCTTTGAGGCTACAGTTATATACTACTCTGAGTTTTGTTGTTGGGGCATCTTGTCGATAAACCCCCCTGTGGGTTAAATAATGACAACAATCTTTTTTAAAAGGGTTATTTGTTACTTCTTCAATGAAGCCTTTCTGTAGCTGTTCTTTGAAGACATCACTGTACTTTTGAATATTATTATCTTGTTTGAGTTTTTTCATTACTTTATATAAATGTCCTTTAGCTACTTTGAGATTATCTCTTAAAGTTGGACAATTTATTTTCCAAGGTAACTCAACAAAATAACTATTGTCTTTGCACTGAATGGTGTCTTCAAATCTTTCTACCATTAACTGATCTTCTGAAGTTTGATTTGTGTCATGTATACCCACAGATTCTAGCAACCATAAAGTTTGAATTGCCTCATCCAGAGTTTCATTTGATAGTGATGAATTAATGTTCTCAGTTGATATAATATTATTCAAAGTGTTGCTATTCTTACAGGTGTTATGTAGGACTGAGTTGAGGCACATAGTATTTGTTAGTCATGAACTATTTTGGTTTAGGTCTAGGTTGTATTTGGATAGGTCACCCAAAGGGCTATCCTGATGGAGTCTGATAAGCTATACCATCACCTATCTTTACTATGCCCTTATGAATAAGATTAATATAATCTGCCCCTATTAACATTTCAATGTTAGCTACTGTGTTGTTTGTGATATGTCTATCAGCTATTTTGTAGTGTTTCCCAAATGATTTATGGTTTGTTCTAGTTTGGGTATAACCAGTTTGTTTTGTCCTACTTTAGAAATAATAACTGCTTCAATTTTCTCTAATTTATTTTCTAAATGTAGTTCCAGGTCAATTGTCTTATAGCTATTTTTGTCCGAGTTATCCTTAACAAAGGATGCAATATTGAGTTTTGTTCATTCGGGTTTGGTGTCAAACCCAATTTATTAACTACATTTGCGAAACAAATGTTTGTTGAGAACAACAGTCTATAAGACATCTCACTGGAGTGGTGCTACCCTCACTATTCACTAAGTCCAAAGTAATAGTTGGTAAAAGAATCTCAGTGTTTCTTGTTACGTTGTTTGAACAAACAGAATGTCCCATGAAAGTGGCATTTTCTTGATTACCTTTGTTTGGTGGAGGTATCTTTTGAGCTTGAGTACTATTGTTTGGACACTTTGGTGAATCACACATTGATGAGACATGTCGTAAACTTTTACAAAACTTACACTTGAATCTTAACCTAGATTTACAGTCTTTCTTATAATGTCCCTGGCCAGTACACTTTTTACATAGGTTCAACTGTTCACATCTTTTAGCTCTTGAGTTAAAGTCTGAATATTTGTCACACCCAGTACTACTGTGTTCATCACTTGCACAAAATTTGCAATGTGGTGTGTAAGTTGAGGCAGCAGTTACATTAAAGTTCTGTAATGTAGGTGTTCGTGTATTACAGTTGGTCACATTTGATTCTACAGTATCAAGTTTTGTCTGTTTGGCTGTAGCTAGTTGGTCTCTGGAAACAGTCTTTGGTTTATCCATAGTCTGGGTCTTATTTTGTGTTAGAATATTTCTCAATTTGTAATTAGTTAGGATATTTGGAAAGTGTTTTCTGATATTTTCAAGATTAGGATAATTTTCTCCCGTCTTTAGAACTAAAATATCTTTAACCCTCAAAGGAAGGCACCTAAGAACTATGCCTTGTATAATCCAAGATGAAGCTTTAATATCTATCTCATTGCTAACCAGTTGTCCTATAATAGCTTCTAATTTTGAATAAAATTTTTCCATATCACTATGGTTATCTTTTATGGGTGCAAAATCAAAAATTTGTTGAGATAATTCATATACAATCTCATCTTTATTAATGTAATTAAAGAGATCAATAGCTACTTCATATGAATTCCCTACAGCTGGTAAATAGGCTATCAGGTTATAGGCTGGGCCTTTAAGGAAACTAGTTAAGTAGCTAAACTTATCAACAGTTGAAATATAAGGTTTATTACCTATTAAACTCTCAAATTTTTCAATGAAACATGGGAATTGTACCGTGTCCCCTTCAAATGTTGGTACTAACAAAATGGGTAACTGAGCCCTCAATTCTTGTGACTCAGGATTTGGAATGCCACTTAAATTTTGTTGAAGGTTAGCTCTACTTTGATTAAAATCAGAATTAGGTTTATTTGGTGTTAAGTCAGTCAAACGAGACTGTAGTCTCCTTATTTGCTGTTCAATTGAGATTACCTGAACATCATTATCAGCGTAAAGGTCTATCAATTGTTTTTCAGCCATTTCGGATTCAACTAACTCTGAAATACTCTCATCAATGGCTATTATTTCCTTCTTTTTAGTTTCCAATTTAAGAATTACACACTCTAAATCTTCCTTACCTGGTTGTGTAATATTGTTAAAAGTGTTCACGGCCTTTGTAACAGCACCCAACTTTCCCCCCTTTTCTTTTTTAACTTTTTCAATTCCGCACTGTCCATGTTTAAGTCAAAATTGTTTAACTGGGGATCGTAATGAAATAGAGGACAAGAAGAAATTACCAGAGAAGAGAGAGCACAGACAAAACAGTCAAGTTTTAAATTTGGTTTAATCCCCCCCAAGTACTTATGTGTCACTCAGGTCTAAGCTTATAAGAGAATGAGACTCCTTAAATGTAAATGTTTCCTAGTTAGGCCCTAGGTTGTAGACCTAATTAGGCATGATTAGGTTAGGCTTAGGCTTAGGCTAGACCATTTAGCCTAATTCTGCAATTTTTTTTGTTAAGTAAGGTTAAGGTTTGTAAATTCCCCACACACGGACCACCAATTTGAAAAATGCTCTGTATGAATTGGTCCACAATTAACCCACCCCTTATATCTCCAGTCTAACTATAGAGTAGATCAAGTCTAGCCTAGAGGGGTCAGCCTAGAGATTCCGGAAATGGTCCAGAGCGGGCAGATAAATTGAGGTCCACAGTAGGATTCCTCACCAAACTAGGTTAGGGCAATCTACCTTTACCTTTGTTAAGCTATGAGTTGATGCTGGGTCTTAGGCCACAATGTAGGCCTAAGTTGTCTGACCCAGCTTAATTTAATGAGTCTACATAAAACTGGGTTAAAAACGCAATTAGTCACTTACTGCTAGTTATTAGAGAGTCCCTTTTCCCGTCTTGTTTAATTGTTAAGAGCGTATTTACTGGTGGAGATCTTTTTCCGGTGTCTGTTCTTCTCCCTTCCCTCGTCCCGTCTTGTCGCCCGTTCCTCGTCGTTTTCGTTCTCCTTTGTTCTCTTTTTCGCGGGGCTTTTTCCACCAGCGTCGTCTTGGTTTTTTCCTCGGTTGGTTGATCGGTAATGTATATCTATTACCGAGCACGCTCTTGTCACACAGTATATAAATACTAGTGTGGAGAATAACTCTGGTGAGCAACCAATTGGTTTCTTCCACCCAGTTATTGACATAAAAGGAATTTAATAATTGTTAGATTAACTACCTACCTACTCAGTGAACCATTTTCGTTACCTCCCAACTACCCACACATCAGTTTTCCATAACACTCTGCGTTTGAAAGATGGGAGGTCATAAACAGGAGGGAAGATGGATTGAGGAAGATTGTTTCAGAGTTCACCGGTTGAGTAGATAAAAGAATGAAAATACCGATTAACCCTTGCATTAACTAATTGGACAGAAAAGGAACGAGAAAGTGTAGAAAGTCTGGTACTCCGTACTCTCCTGAAAGGAGGAGGCATGCAGTTAGAAGTTAGAGAGTTCAGAAGAGGAATGTTCGTTATGATAGCGATAGTAAAGAGAGAGTGGGGAAATATTGCGGCGAAGAGAGAGAGAAATTGAAGACAATCAGTAAGAGGCGGGGAATTGATGAGACGAAAAACCTTTGATTCCACCCGGTTAAGTACGGCTGTGTGGGTTGAACCACCACACACAAAAGAAGCATACTGCATACAGGGGCGAACAAGATCCCTGTACGGAGACAGCAACTGAGTGGGAGTGAAGAAACCGCGGAGTGGTACAGCACACCTAACCTTTTAGAAGCTGTTTTAGAAAGAGTATATGTGATCTTTCCAGGAAAGCTCACGAGAAAAGGAAACGCCAAGACTCTTAAGAGAAGAGGAAGGATTGAGTTATGTGTTGTTGAAGGTAAGGGGATAGTCGTGTAGAAGATTGTGACGAGTAGACAGATGAAGGAACTGAGTTTTTGAGGCACTGAAAGCCACAAGGTTTTCTCTGCCCCAATCAGAGATAGCAGAAAGATCAGAAGTCAGGTGCTCCACAGCCATACTACGCGAATCATGGAATGATTGTTGAGAGGAACGCTTTGGGAAGCGGGCGGAGAAGTGAAGAGTAGAATCATCAGCATAGGAGTGAATAGGACAGGAAGTGCGAATTAAAAGAGCATCAATAAATAAAAGGAAAAGAGTGGGTGACAGGACAGAACTCTGAGGAACATCACTGTTAATAGCTTTAGAAGAACAGTGGTCATCTACTGTACAACTGCAGCTATAGATCAGCCAGAAAGGAAAGTGAGATAAAGGCACAAATAGAAGGATAGAAACCGAAGGAGGGCAGTTTCGAAATTAAAGATTTGTGCCAGATTATCAAAAGCTTTTGATATGTCTAGCGCAATAGCAAAAGTTTAACCGAAACCCCGAAAAGAGGATGACTAAGAGTCAGGGAGATATGCAAGATCGCCAGTAGAGCGTTCCTTGCAGAATCCATACTGACGATCTGAAATAAGATTGTGAGAAGAAAGGTGTTTAAGAATCTTCCTAGTAAGGATAGATTCAAAAACTTTGGAAAGGCAAGAAATCGAAGCAATTAGGACGATAGTTGGAGGGTTGAGAGCGGTTACCCTTCTTTGGGACAGGCTGAATGAAAGCGAACTTCCAGCAGGAAGGAAAAGTGCCAGATGAAAGACAAAGACGAAAGAGTTTGCCTAGGCAGGGTGTCAGCACAGAAGCACAGTTCTTAAGAACAACAGGAGGAACATCAGAGGATCATACGCCTTTCTAGAGTTGAACCTACACAGGGCAAAAAAAATATCTTTAGAAGAGATTCTAATTTCAGACATAGTAAAGTCAGTGTGGGGTAAGAGATGGTGGAACAGCACCGGAATCGTCCAGGGTTGAATTGTAAGCGAAAGTTTGAGCGAAGAGTTCAGCTTTGTCAGAAGAAGAGACAGCAACTGTGCCATCGGAATGGAAAAGAGGAGGGGAAGAAGAGGAAGTAAAGTTGTTGAAGAGGTTCTCAGCTAGATGCCAGAAAGAGCGAGAAGAATTAGAATTGAATAGATTTTCACATTTTTGTCTGATGAAGGGATTTTTGGCGAGTCGAAGAAGAGATTTTGCACAATTCCGGGCAGAAACATAAGCTGAATGAGAGTCAGGAGTTGGATGGCGACAGTACCTTCTGAAAGCCTCCTCTCTGTTGCGGATAGCATTAGAACAAGTAAAGTTAAACCAAGGTTTTTTTGCATTAGTAGTAACAATAGAATATGGAATGTACGTCTCCACGCTCGAAAGAATCACCACTGTGATGCGCTCAGCACACCCAGAAGGGCCCCGGCCACGGAAGCAGTAATCATTTCATGGGAAATCACAGAAGTACTGCCTAAGGGCCTCCCAATCAGCGGCGCCGAAGTGCCAAAGGCGCCTCTTCTTGGGAGGATCCAAAGGCCGAATTGGAGCGATAGGAGAGGAAACAGATATAAGATTGTGATTGGAGGAGCCCAACGGAGAGAAAAGTTTCACAGAGTAAGAAGAAGGATGAGAGTCAGGAGTTGGATGGCGACAGTACCTTCTGAAAGCCTCCTCTCTGTTGCGGATAGCATTAGAACAAATAAAGTTAAACCAAGGTTTTTTTGCATTAGTAGTAACAATAGAATATGGAATGTACGTCTTCACGCTCGAAAGAATCACCACTGTGATGCGCTCAGCACACCCAGAAGGGCCCCGGCCACGGAAGCAGTAATCATTTCATGGGAAATCACAGAAGTACTGCCTAAGGGCCTCCCAATCAGCGGCACCGAGGATCCAAAGGCCGAATTGGAGCGATAGGAGAGGAAACAGATATAAGATTGTGATTGGAGGAGCCCAACGGAGAGAAAAGTTTCACAGAGTAAGAAGAAGGATGAGAGGTAAGAAATAAATCCAGAATGTTGGGCCTATCTCCAAGGCGATCGGGGATACGAGTAGGGTGCTGTACAATCTGCTCTAGGTCATTTACGATAGAAAAGTATCTAGTTCACCAGGAATGTCAGTGAAATGGGAGGAAAGCCAAAGGTGGTGGTGAACATTGAAATCTCCTAAAATGGAGATTTCAGCAAGGAAGAGCGGGAAAGAATGTATTCCACTTTGGAAGTGAGGTAGTCAAGGAATTTTGGATAGTCAGTAGAATTAGGAGAAAGGTAAACAGCACAGATGTATTTAGTTTTAGATTGTCTTATAAGCCGTAGCCAGAGGGTATAGAATTCGAAAGATTCGAGTTCGGGAATACGAGAACAAATTCGGTCATTGCGTACATATACGCAACAACCACCTTTGGAGTGAAATTGAGTATAGAGAAAGTAAGAGGGTACAGAAAAGGGTTGCTGTCAGTCGTCCCAGACACCTGAGCTTCAGTGAGGAAAAGAAGATGAGGTTTAGAGGAGAAGAGGTGGTGTTCAACAGATTGAAAATTTGAGAAAAGGCCACGAATGTTGCAGAAGTTTAAGAAAAGTGAATCAGACAGAGGTCCAGAATATCTCGAATGAACGGTAGCTGCCCGGATCTGCGTTCCCGGTATCGGCAGGGAGGGAGCCAGAAGTGGGAACATTTATGGTCCCCTCCCCAGGGGATTCCGAGGCTCTTGAAGTTGATGCCATTTTTTTTTTAAATTTTGAAAAGATCATGTAATGTGTAAGATGCATATTTATGTAGTGAGGAATAGGGAGAGAAGTGTGTGTTTGAGAGCATGCTGGACTGCTCACAGGGTGGATGAGACACGGAAAAAGATCAGCTAAGGAGGATAGTGACAGGAGAAACGGGAGTTCCAGCACTCTATCTTCTGTCTAATGCCCCCCACCCCCGGAATACTTCCCTGGTCGATTGGTGTCTACAATCTCCTCCTAATGTGTCATAGCATCAATTTCATTCTAAAAAATTATTTCTTTGTCAATAACGTCCCAATTATTACATCCACGTTTTTCTACTTAAGTTGAATGAAAGCACTTTGTTACCTTACCCAAATAAGATCATGCTGGTAACAGAAGATATTAACAATCATTAACAGTAATTTCAAATATTTGCGTTTGTTTGACTGAATTTTTAAGTATCATTGACAATGAACTGGAAATTAAAGTCAGGTCAAGTGAATTATTTTTCAAAGTCTACCGAAACTATATTTATTCCATAGTACCTAAATTCAGTCGTACGCATACACAGAGAGATGCTCTCCAGCAGGAAGAGAGGAAAACGGGGATTTCTGGGCCATTCCCCTAGAAATACTTCAAAGTTTCACCAAGTCCCCTGACGTTACAGTCAGAGATCGCCATACTTTTTTTACCCCTCCATATTTCAAATGAGGAGTACATTAATAAAATTTTCTTTGGTATTCTTCAAAGAAGTAAAAAAGTTGGTTTCTGCAAAGACTTTGTGAAGGACAACTTTTTCCAACCAGCTTTCCCCTTCGACCCTGTCGCCGATGTTTTGATTTGTATGTTGTCCCCAAACATTTCGATAAGTCCAGAACGTACAGGTTTTCTTTGACAGCTCCACCCTTAAAATCATTCACAGTGTTTCCTCCGACCAATTACGCTGCGTTCGCACTTATTAAGCAGATTACATTTTCTCCAATGTTTTCAAAAGTTTTTCCCCGATTTCAATGAAATTTGTACCAAATAATCACTATATATATATATATATAGCAGCATTGATGGTATTCATTTCGATAAAATATTTTGGTAATTAAAATAATTATCTCATTTTATTGAAACATATGTAAAATCTTGTGTTCCGAATTATTAAGCAAATATTCTATTTATGGATCTAAATGGTGAAACTGGGTAAGAAGAAGGATTTAACATTAACTGAGAAAAGAAAAATAGTCAAGTTACTCACTGAAAATATAAAATCTATTGAAATTGCGAAGCAGTTCGGCAGAGCTTATCGAACTGTAAACAAGTTTGTAGCGGAGGGTACCAAACTGAGGCAGCGAAGTGATAAAGGAGCTATAAGAAAAGTGACAAGGCGGCAGATATCTGTAATCAAGCACAAACTGCAAAGCATCCATTGTCCTTAAGTAAAGAGATTTTTGAGCAGGCTGGCATACATAATGTACCAAGAACATCTCGATGTGGAATCCTCCAAACAATTGGCAAGACGTGTAAACCTACGATTCAGTCACCATTAACACCCAGGTACAAGAAGTAGCGTGTTGAATGGGCGCGTCAGTACGTGAAAACAGATTTTAATACTGTATTGTTCACCGATGAATGAAAAGCAAACCTTGAGGGACTTGATGTTTGGTCAAGGAGATGGATTGCTGAGAGCCAATTTCTACCATCGAGATTAAGACGCCAACAAGGTGGAGGTAGTGTCATGTTTTGGGCAGGATTGATAGGCAATGAAGTAGCTGTTCCATACAGAGTGCCTGGTAGTGTAAAAATGAATGCCCAGTCTTACACAAACTTTTTAAAAGAAAACCTCATTCCATGGTAGAGATTGACCTTTAGCAATCCATCTTCTTGACCAACCATCAGATCCCTCAAGGGTTGCTCTTCATCATCGGTTAACAATACAGTATTAAAATTTGTTTTCACGTACTGACGCGCCCATTCAACACGCTGCTTCTTGTACCTGGGTGTTAATGGTGACTGAATCGTAGGTTTACACGTCTTGCCAATTGTTTGGAGGATTCCACATCGAGATGTTCTTGGTACATTATGTATACCAGCCTGCTCAAAAACCTCTTTACTCGAGGACAATGGATGCTTTGCAGTTTGCGCTTGATTACAGATATCTGCCGCCTTGTCACTTTTCTTATAGCTCCTCTATCACTTCGCTGCCTCAGTTTGGTACCCTCCGCTACAAACTTGTTTACAGTTCGATAAGCTCTGCCAAACTGCTTCGCAATTTCAATAGATTTTATATTTTCAGCGAGTAACTTGACTATTTTTCTTTTCTCAGTTAGTGTTAAATCCTTCTTCTTACCCATTTTCACCATTTAGATCCGTAAATAGAATACTTGCTTAATAATTCGGAACACAATATTTTACATATTTTTCAATAAAATGAGATAATTATTTTAATCATCAAAATATTTTATCGAAATGAATACCATCAATGCTGCTATATATAGTGATTATTTACTACAAATTTCATTGAAATCGGGGAAATCTTTGGAAAACATTGGAAAAAATGTAATCTGCTTAATAAGTGCGAACGCAGTGTATACCACTTCCCTGCGAAGACCAGCTGTTAATGAAAGCTTTAATTTAAGTAGAAATGGACGCTTTTGGACGTTGACTCCAGATTCTCAGGATAATATTGAATTTGTACCTAAGATTTATCCTAAAGTCACAGAAGATGATGTGCAAGAACTGTGCACATTATTTAATAGAAGAGAAAATATTAAGTGTTCTTGGTTCATTTATGTTAAATATACTACACAAACTGGTCCGATAAATTTAAAACATAAAATGCTAACTTCGTCGTCTGATCCTGTGACTGGTAATCAATGACCAAAAACCTTTTTAATGTAGTTTCGTTTTTGGACAAAAGATTTTTTTTTGAGTTATAGTCACAAATTGAATATTTTCCAGGTTCATCTAGAAATGGTAGGAGAGAGTTTCAAAGTAATTTCAGTACTTGTACAGCTGCGGAAATAAATTCGCCGATAAAGCTAAAATTTTAATTCCCTACAAATTATTAATTAGTAATTTTTATAGCCTTTATCAGAAAACTTAAATTTTTTCGGCAAACTTTTTTCCATAAGTGTAGACTACGTCCAGTAAGCACTGATGTGCAAGACTTGTGCCAAAATCTTTAAAAAATGGGTTTTATTCAAGAGAATTCGTAAATAGCTGCTTACCGATACGCCTTTCGGGGACATGGGGTTCCTTATTAGCAAAAATAATATACTGTAGTTACATTTGTGAAATATTTTCCACTTTAATATTCAGATAACGATCGCTGCATATTTCCTTATCCATCCAGATAAAAATATCGTGTCCACGTCAGAAATAAGTGAATACAGAAAGTGCAGCATGACGACAGTAACATTTAAATTAGTTGCTATGGAAACGTTACATATGTATATTGCCGCATAGCAATCATGGAAATTTGTGCGTAACTATTATTTTATACTCATTTGGCATTTTAGATAAGTCCGAACTTGAAATGTTGTTTCTGAACAAAAGAAATCGTACATACGAAACTATTGTGTAGATTATAGGTTATATTACATAGGAGTCGCGGAGGTAGACAGAACGTAATTAAATCGAACCGGAATTAATCGACTCATACAAACCGTAATTAAATCCAATTTTGAATCATTTAACTGGAATAAAGTCGACACCGAGTTAATTCCAGATAGATCCAATTCACGTACGTCATTATGATATAGGAATTCTATTTTATCTTCACCTAAAATATCCTCCCGATTTCCCGGACCTTGCATCTTTACCTTCCGAAATCTACGAGTATGCTTGTTTAAAGGCTTGTACTAGAAATGACATGTCTGTATAATGCCATGTCTGTATGGCATTATTATTTTCATTCTCATATAAATTTAATTTATGTGACCTACGCATGCGCATAACCTATAATATGTGTGTGACCTTGAAATGATTTTGTATAACAGTTCATAAAGTATAGATAATAAAATATTTCGTGTGCATAAATGCAATAATGTACATAGTATTTCTCAAGATTTTATGTAACATAGAGAATAAAGAGTATCTTTTCCAAAATGCAAATGCTTTACCATATTTCAGATGACGGCGAACATGTGTGTCACACCATCGGTGAGTGACCTTGAAAATTGTTTACATGTATTATATACAATGTAAAATGACATTGTATAGGACATATTGTATAAAATGCAGTAATAAAGCAGAATGTACGTCAGAACGGTAAATATTCTGATATTTGAATCCTCTGCTGAAATTCCTCTTCATAATATACTGTAAGACAAATTAGGTAATGCTCACTATCATTCAACTGATAGAGGTGAAGACGTAAACGGCGAATGTTTAGTAATTCATATTTATGAAAGCATCCAATCTAAGAGCTCGATGTTGTTTTAATAACCAATTCTATTTCATCTTCACTTCAAGTACCCTCCCGATCTTCCAGAACGTTTCCAAACATTTGACACTGTCATTCTGCCAGCACGAGATAGTCTCATGCTTGTTTGCAGGTTGTCATTATTTCTGAGATCAGTGTCCGGATGACGTTGATGTCTTTTATCTCTTTGGCTTGTAGCCTTCAAGTACCGGTCTTGAGAGTTTGTCCTTTTTCTTGACCTTCCATTTCGTTGTTTACCTTTAGTTGACCCTGTTTCAACATGGTGTTTTCAGAAATGTTCAGTTTTCTTTTAACAATTTCTCTAATAGTATATCGTTCTTCTCCTAAAGTCACGGTTCTAGGACAAATTGCCGCGGGACAAATTTCCGCTGGTTTTATTTCCAAGTGACAAATTTCCGCCAGTTATATTTCCGCCGGACAAATTTCCGCAACACACATTTACACAAGGAGATTTTTCTAAAAGGACATTTTCTCGCAAAGAGTTTTACCCGCAAGGACTTTTTTCCGAAAGGACTTTTTCTGCAAGGACATTTTTCCGCACACATATTTCTGCAGATATTTTTCCGCGTTTTATATATACTTTGTAAAATCAATAGTAGTGTATAGCAGTGGCGACCGCAGGGGGTGGTGAGAACTTGGACACGTGCCTCTCCCGTCGTCCATGATATGTATATAAATATTATTATATGTACTCGTATGAAACTTTTTCCTATAAGGAGATATATACATGAAATGAACAGAAATAAAAATCGGTTATCATTATCGACAAAAATTTTTATTTTTACTGAAATTACGAGTTGATACGAAAAATCAGAAATTCTTTGATAAAATATAAGAATCTACCAAAATTATAAAACAACACAGAAAATCTACCAAAAATATACGATACTATAAATTGGGAAGCAATCAGATCGCACATGGCCCAAATAGAATGGAGAACAATTTTCGAGAATAAAACAACTGAAAAAATGCTAACAACCTTGGAAGAAAAAACGCTGAGAATTTTAGAAAAAATTGCTCCGAAATCATAGCCAAAAGGAAAGAGGAGCTGGCTAGAGAGGCAAAAGAGAAGACTATTCCGCAAAAGAAAGAGAGTGGAGGCGAAGTTAGGTAACTGCGGAGATTGATTAAAAACTGTAAAAATGAAATAGCTACACCTTTATACTGGATATGGAGAAGATCCCTAGACACTGGGGAAATACTGAGCATCTTGAAAGAGCAAACATTGTCCCTATATATAAAGGAGGGGACAGATCTCAAGCAAAGAACTAAAGACCAGTGTCATTGACGTCCCACCTCACCAAAGTATTTGAAAGAATAGTTAGAGAGAAAATTTATGATTTCCTGGAGACACGGGAAAGATTCAACGAAAATCAGCATGGATTCCGATCAGGTAGATCATGCCTATCACAACTAATAGAACACTACACAATATCCTAGATGCATTGGAAGGCAATGACAACTACGATGTTATATACACAGATTTTGCTAGAGCTTTCGATAAATGTGACCATGGTATAATAGCACATAAAATTAAATATATGGGAATAACAGGCCAAGTGGGAAAATCTATCTACAACTTCCTTAGAGATCGTCTGCAGGTCATCAAAATTCAAGGTATATCATCATCAGAATCGGAAGTACGCAGCTCAGTACCACAAGGGACAGTACTGGCCCCACTCCTGTTCATTATCATGCTAACAGACATAGACAGCGGCGTAAACAGCAACAGTATAGTAACATCCTTTGCAGACGATACAAAGATCAGCAGAAAAATCAGCGATGTACATGACGTGGAGGCCTTGCAGAGGGACACGAACAAAATATACAAATGGTCAGAAGACAACAACATGTCATTCAACGCCGAGAAATTTCAGCTCTTGAGATATGGTAGAAAAGAAGAACTTAAACAGACTGCATATTATGCTCCAGATAGACAGGAAATTCAGAGAAGCACGAAAACGATTGATCTCGGGATAATAATGATAGATGATGCGAAATTCGAAACACAAAATCAGATAGCGATAAATAAAGCAAAAAGAGTCGCCGGACAGGTACTAAGAACGTTCAAGAGAAGGGACAGGACAGTAATGATTCCCCTGCTAAAAACACTGATTATACCAAAACTTGAATACTGCTCAGTTTTGACGTCCCCATATAGAAAGGAAGAAACTAATAAACTAGAAGAAATGCAAAGGCATTTCACAGCCAAGATTGATGGCTGCAAAGAACTCAACTACTGGGAAAGACTAAGTAAACCAAATCTGTACTCACTGGAAAGAAGAAGAGAGAGGTACATCATAATCTACATATGGAAAATGATCTAAAAACTGGTACCAAACTGGACCTCCTCAACCCTGAAGAAAAATAGCTTAGTTGTCAGGGGGCCAAGACTTTTCAACCAGCTTCCTAAGGACCTCAAAAACGTAACTGGGTCAAAGTTGAAGTCTTCAAGAAAAGACTGGATGCCTGGCTCAGGACAGTACCAGATGAGCCGGGCGTGCCTGGTTATGTACGGTGGAGAGCGCAAGAAAGCAACTCGCTCCTCCACCAGGCCAGACCTAGAGGCGGGGCCACCAGCTTGACCTCCGTGTGAAGAGAGACCAACGCACGAAACAACATAAGGTTTATAAGGTAATGATACCATCTAGTGATATTTACACCGTTAAATGTATTTACAGCCTTGTTTGAATCACAAATTTACTAATTTTTGCAATTATAAGTGCAAATAAAGTAAGCGATATCAAATTATTTACACACAAAATTTTTATTTTTTCTCGAAATTTTTTACACTGGTGAAATTTTATATTTACATGCAATAGCTGACATTTTTTATATCAAATTGTTATCTATGTGTTTGTGTGCTTTCATTGCTTTTGTTTAACTTATAATAGTATAAATACTCGAGATTACTTATGCAGTAAGGTGCTATCTTAAATATCCTCTATAAATTACCAATATATATATATATATTATATATATATATATATATATATATATATATAGGGTGGGCAAAAAAAAAGGGAGATCTCGAACTTTGGCTGTAAAATCTAAAGTTATGGTCAGATTTCAATATTGTTTCACACCCCAACAACTAAGTAAATTTCCTATACGATGAGTGAATTTCAAAGAAAACTAATAAAAATTACGGATTTATTGAACATTTCTTTATGGCACTGGAAATTCTCCATTTACATTATTACTGCATTATCGGGTCGGCAAAAAAAAAAAAGGGAGACCTTTTAAATCCTTCATATCTCGGCAAATACAGTACATAGAACCATAAAATTTTAGCATGGTAGTACTAGGTAATTTTATGGTTTGTATGCAATCTTTTAGCATCTCCTGTTTTATCAATTTTCTTGAGAAGCTTGTTCAGACCTCTTGCAGTTGGCTTACGTTAATTAAAATCGCTTTAATTATCGCAAGATTTTTCTGGAATATTCGCCATAAATCCAATTTCTCAGTTAAACTGCTAAAAGATGGCGTACAAACCATAAAATTACCTAGTACTAACGTACTAAAATTTCATGGTTCTATGTACCGTATTTGCCGAGATATGAAGGATTTAAAAGGTCTCCCTTTTTTTTTTGCAGACCCGATAATGCAGTAATAGTGTAAATGGAGAATTTTTTTTGAAGGGGGCTGGCACCTTGCAAAGGATTTACTTTAATTTTTTTTTGGTTACATATATATATCGCATCTATTTTTCTGAGTTTCCCCATTAACCCCACCCCCCTCCCCCATTACCCCACCCCTCCCCCATTTTGTGCCAAAATTATGATTAAAAATGAAGAAATGGGAAGAACTGTACCCCTAAAAGGGGGGGGCAGGATTTATGTTCGGGAATTTTTTTTTAGCATGGGCACTGCACAATAAAAAGACGCATCGAATGGTGAAAACCGCATTGTTCTACACCAATTGTAGCGACCTGTAGGTGTGCGCAAAAAACTGTTACATATATATATATAAGGCTTCATTTCTGAAATAGTATATTAGATGGAGAATTTTCAGTGGCATAAAGAAATGTTCAATAAATCCGTAATTTTCATTAGTTTTCTTTGAAATCCGTTCACCGTATAGGAAATTTACCTAGTTGTGGGGAGTGAAAAAATATTGAAATCTGACCATAACTTTAGATTTTACAGCCAAAGTTCGAGGTCTCCCTTTTATTTTGTCCACCCTATATATATATATATATATATACATATATATATATATCCAGACATACAGGGTGTCCCGTAAGTCTGGACCCATAGGGAAAAATAATAAAATTACAAAATAGTCCAAAAATTTATTACATAATCTGTTCAAAGTGTCCGCCGTTGTGTCGCACACATAGTTGAAGACGTAATCTCCACTGCGACAGCACTTTCTGAATCACAGTCGCAGAAATTTCTTGACACGCCTCCACAATGCGTGCTTTAAGGTGGAAAATGTTCTGAAGTTTGACCTCGTACACTTTGGCTTTCAAGTGGCCCCACAAATAAAACTCCAGCGGAGTAAGATCATAATAAAAAATAATAAAAATAATAATAAAAATAATAAAAAAATATATTATAAATAAATTTTTGGACTATTTTGTAATTTTATTATTTTTCCCTATGGGTCCAGACTTACGGGACACCCTGTATAACGTAGTGGAAGTGCCCCCCTGTCAGAAAATCCTGTGGGTGCTACTGTTGTATAATCAATAGGATTGTTTTCAATCATTTATTTCTGAAATATGTACAATTAAAATAGACTACTCAAAATACGACTACTGAAACACTTAAATATAAACTAAAATTATTTCACTGTAGTATAGTTAAAATATATATATCACTTCGATGTAGTAGTCAAATTATATGCAACCTATAAACTATGAGCCTATAAACCTAACCTAACCATAACCTAACAGCGATATTGCTTACTGAACCAGACGCGGGACAAATTTCAGCTACACAGTTAAGTTTTCACGGTGGGGGCCACAATGTCTGGCGGAAATTTGTCCTGGTGGATAAATGTCAAGTGGCAAAATGTTCAGCGGTATACTGTAGTTTCCGGCGAAATTATTTCCCACGGCAAATTGTCCGGCGAAAAAATTGTTCGCGGCAAATGGTCCGTACGAGTAAAGTCATGATATTTATGCGAATATTTTCTGGTATCTGCCGTGCTGGAACCATTGCACGTGAAAAAATCAATTGAATCCACCCGTAAAAAGAGATCAAGACACTCATTATTTCGATACATGATGTAGAAAACTAGCAATGTTTATAAAACACATCGCAACACATAGCGCTATTGTAATGGAAACATTCTATAAACACAACTATTCTACTATAGTTAAGCAAAGAATGAAAAAGCCTTTAGCCTAAAATCGATGTTCAATGAAAAGAAACAGAGATAATATACCTGAGTGATGCAATTGTAAGAATGCTTTCAGATAGTTAACCGTGCAGGTTACTGTTTATATTGCGCATGCGTAACGTGGACAAGTAAAATTATGCTATTTAGGAACATCTGTTGCCAAATGTTAGATTTAAACTAGATTATGGAGGATTTTTGGTCATTTTTATTGACATTTTCAAACTTTTGATTCTCTCATTCTGCCAGCATGAGATAGTCTCATGCTTGTTTGCGGGTTGTCATTATTTCTGAGATCCATGTCAGGATGACGTTGGTGGTTTAAGGGAAACTGTAAGGTAGTTACATGTGTATAATTTTTTACTCAAATGTGGAGATATCAAATTGCAATTCCATGTTTATATTCAGCCAGACTAACTTTTCTGTAAAGGTTGTTGCATGATCGTTTTATTTTCCATATCCACTTGTTACGTTGGCTGCAAAATTTTGCACTTTTCTGAACCCCTTTTAGTAAAATTGAGGCAGAGCTATTTCAAATGATTGAAGACAGTAAGATAGGTAGCTTGTTACCAAACTACTTACGATCAATGTTCTCGTCTCTATACTGAAACTGTTTCAGGTTTTGGAGATAAATTAAGGTGTTTTTCGCTTTTCTACACATTGCATTTATATGCTCTTCAAAAGACGTGTGTTTATCAAAAAATGATACCTAGATATTTGATTGATTTAGAAATAGGTATGTAACAAATATTCAGCTTTACTTGAGTTTCTTCATTTATCTTTTACACGTATTGCTTTGATACTATGAATGCACATTATGTTTTATTTGGACTTACTAAGTATTTTAATGCCTATATGTAGTGTCATACTGTCATTTTAATTTCAATAAGTCTGTTTACTTTTCTTATTATTTTAGTCTCTTTATTCGACTTGCCTCAGTGAAGAAGTTGAACATCGTCGGCATGCATGACGGTTGTATATTCATTCGCAAACTTGCTATCATAATAAAAACAAGGAAAATGATAGGACCCAAGACTGAACCTTGTGGAACACCATACTTGACTGGTTTGGTGTTGGAGATTTGTTTGTAAGATTGTCTTCAAATCAAAATTTATCTACATTAATTGCATCCGATTTTTAAGTAATTACTCATGATTTACTGTGTCAAAACCTTTGGAGAAATCTATCAGAAAAAGTAATATATAATTTCATTGTTCTCTATTTATGCAAAAAAAATTTCAGTTATTGTCAAAAGTGTTGTCTCAATAGATAGACACTTTCTGTATCCGTTCTTATGTTGACAAAATGGTATCTTCAGGATATTCCTTTATCAGGCTTTCTTGTTAAAATTACGTATAAAAATAGAATAATTCCACTCTTAATGCGTAACTATCCTAGGAATCTTAAATGGCACAGTTTAAAGTAATAATGTCAAGACAAAGCATGCCTATACTGTATCACATACATAAAAATTAATTAAGAGTTAAGTATTGTCGGAGCGATGATAAGGATAAACTTTTCATGAGTTTCTCTATTAATACGTACTTTATTGTAATATACATATAATTTTAGAAAAAATGTAGATGAATGTAGATATATATATATACATCAAAAGAAAAACTCTGAAGAGGAAATGAACCTTTTTGTACTGCAGAGGAGAATCTACACCAGAATTGTACACACGTATATAATAGATTTAACAGCTATAGATGCTCGATGAAGATGTTTGTCAATGCTGTTGTATTTTGTGAAATGAATTGCAGGTGTTTACAATGGACAATAAAACGTGAGAGATGAAAGTGTTACACAAGATATCAGTAAAGCCAAATCGTTAAAATCATTCCATAAAACCCCCAAAATGTGGGTAAATGAAAAAAAATTCTTAATCTTACTTTCTCTAATAAAACTGTAACTGTGTATGTGATCTTTTATTTAGGCAAGATGTAAATGATATTAAATTTGTTTCAATATATATATATATATATATATATAATATATATATGATGAATAAAACCACGAAGGAAAGGAAACACAAAATGGTGCTCAAGCGCTTTTCAGGAACACTGAAGTACATAAAAGGGTAACAGCCTATATATAGGTTACAGAAAGAAAAAAAAATAAAAATAAATAACATACATACATACATACACACACACATATATATATATATATATACATACATATCTATATATACATATACATACATATATATATATATATATACAGTATATATACATATATATGCAATAAACAGAGAAGTAAAAATAAAAATTAAAAATTAAAAATTAAAGGATTATCCGTGAGGCGTACAGATTTGTAAGGAATAATATCGATTTTTAGCACAAGCTCAAATGGATTATAAAAATACAAATTTATATTGGAATACTGCCCGGGTTTTAACACTCTGCCTATGGTCAGGTTTCGATATATATAAAAATAAAATGCAAATTAAAAGTTAATAAAGTAGCAGACAAGTTTACCAAAGATTTAGTGTTCTACCTTTTTTATCTAAATCTGTTTGGAAGGAATTCAAAATAACAGGATCGAGTTGAAAAAGACCTTTGCTTATGTTGAAGTTATTTGAAAGTTGGATAATGGCAGACTCAAGAATATTTCTATTAACAATGTTGCTAGAATGGAATAAAACTGAAGCATTATTCCAATCAATACAGTGGGCTAACTCTGACAAATGGACAAAAAGGGCACTGGACAACTGTCCTGTCCTGGGATGGCCATGGGCAACACCTTATCGCCCCTCCTCTCCAATATTTATATGGAGTTTTTCGAAATTACTTATATTCCGAGAATCCTGGGGGTTGGCATCCCGTGGTTGCAGTACGTCGACGATATTTTGTGTATCTGGCCCATGAATCGTGACCTGGATAACTTCCTCCTTCAGTTAAATGATCAAGTCCCCTCCATTAAGTTTACTTTAGAAGTGGAACAAGACAATTCAATCCCATTTTTGGATGTGCGTGTACATAGGAAAGCCCAGGTTTTAAGTTTAGTATCTATCGGAAAACAACAAACAATTTGTCCTACGTACACTTTTACTCGGGACATGACACCCCCACTAAGAAGGCCATTTTTTCATCAATGTTTCTCCGCGCCCTTAGGATCGCCAGTCCGGAATACATCGATGCCGAATTGGAAAAAATCAACGGTATTGGAAGTGATTTGTGTTATCCATCTGCGTTTATGGAATCTTGTCTCAACAAGGCAAAACGAACTTTCTATCGTGTCAATAATAACACTCGTACTTTGTCAAAAAATATTTTAGTACTTCCATTTTTCCCGGGCTTTTTAGGCATTGCTAATGTACTTAAACTTTTGGATATTAATGTAGTATTTTCATATAACAATATTGTGAAAAATATCATAGTAAAAAATAGCCCTACCAATAATTCAGGCATTATCTATAAAATTGGTTGTAAACAATGTGATTCCTTTTACATAGGTCAGACGGGAAAGGATTTGCACACACGTATAAAACAGCATCAATATTCCGTTAGAACAGGACAGTTGTCCAGTGCCCTTTTTGTCCATTTGTCAGAGTTAGCCCACTGTATTGATTGGAATAATGCTTCAGTTTTATTCCATTCTAGCAACATTGTTAATAGAAATATTCTTGAGTCTGCCATTATCCAACTTTCAAATAACTTCAACATAAGCAAAGGTCTTTTTCAACTCGATCCTGTTATTTTGAATTCCTTCCAAACAGATTTAGATAAAAAGGTAGAACACTAAATCTTTGGTAAACTTGTCTGCTACTTTATTAACTTTTAATTTGCATTTTATTTTTATATATATCGAAACCTGACCATAGGCAGAGTGTTAAAACCCGGGCAGTATTCCAATATAAATTTGTATTTTTATAATCCATTTGAGCTTGTGCTAAAAATCGATATTATTCCTTACAAATCTGTACGCCTCACGGATAATCCTTTAATTTTTAATTTTTAATTTTTATTTTTACTTCTCTGTTTATTGCATATATATGTATATATATATATATATATATATATATATATATATATATATATATGTATGTATATGTATATATAGATATGTATGTATGTATATATATATGTTGTGTGTGTGTGTATGTATGTATGTATGTTATTTATTTTTCTTTTTTTTTTCTTTCTGTAACCTATATATAGGCTGTTACCCTTTTATGTACTTCAGTGTTCCTGAGGATGTCATTAGACGAAGCGCTTGAGCACCATTTTGTGTTTCCTTTCCTTCGTGGTTTTATTCATCATAAATATTTTTCACGTGTTACTTTCGTGAAATAATTTTCATATATATATATATATATATATATATATATATATATATATATATATATATATATATTATATATATATATATATATATATATATATATATATATATTTTTTTCCTCTTTCATCTATAAAAGTGATTTTTCTGTAATTTATTAAATGTCTTTCAATTTGGGAACAATGTATCCCCGAATGCATTTTCTGCCAGTGAAAACCTTCGTTCATTTTTGTCTCAGTAAACATTATTTGCACTTCAACCAACCAAAAAATATTTCTCAAATATTGTGAAGTCATTTTCTAAGGTAAACAAAATCGCCTCCTGTGATCAAACTCCATCTATCTATCATATCTATTTATCCAATATATATATATATATTATATACACCTTGTAACCTCGTAGCAGTTCGTGCATTGGTCTCTCTTTACACGAAGGTCAAGTTGGTGGCCCCACCTCTAGGCCTGGCTTGGTGGAGGAGCGAGTTGCTTTCTTGCGCTCTCTACCGCACATAGCCAGGTACACCCGGCTCATCTGGTAGCGTCCTGAGTCAGGCATCTAATCTTCTTTTGAAGACTTCAACTTTGACCCCTGTCAAGTTTCTGAGGTCCTTTAGAAGCTGGTTAAAAATTCTTGGACCGCTGCCAACCAAGCTATTTTCCTTCAGTGTTGAGGAGGCCCCTTGTCTGGCCTTTAATTTGGGAACTACACATTCTGCCTTTCCTATTTTCCAGTGTTGTTTGGATGGTAATTGGGTTTAGTTTGAGGTTTGGTACCACTTTTTCGATCATTTTCCATGTATATATTATGGAGTACCTCCCTCTTCTTCTTTCCAGGGAGTACAGATTTAGTTTACGTAGTTTTTCCCCGTACTTGAGTTCTTTGCAACCATCGATCTTGGCTGTGAATTGTCTCTGAATATCTTCTAGTTTATTAATTTCTTCCTTCTTGTATGGGGACGTCAAGATAGAGCAGTATTCAAGTTTTGGTATGATCAGTGTTTTCAACAGGGAATCATTACTGTCCTGTTCCTTCGTTTAATTAAAGATTCTCAGTACCTGTCCGCAACTCTTTTTGCTTTGTTTAGCGCTATCTGATTTTGTGTCTCGAATTTGGCATCATCGGTCATTATAACCCCCAAATCTATCGCTTTCGTGCTTCTCTGAATTTCCTGTCTGTCTGGAGCATAATATGCTGTCTGTTTAAGTTCCTCATTTCGACCATATCTCAAGAGCTGGAATTTCTCGGTGTTAAATGTCATGTTCTTTTCTGCTGACCATTTGTATATTCTATTTGTGTCCTTTTGCAAGGCCTCCACCTCTTTTGCAGCGCTGATTTTTCTGCTGATCTTTGTATCGTCTGCAAAGGATGTTACTATGCTGTTGCTGTTTAGTGTTTACTTCATTGCTTCTTCTATGCCTGTTAGCATGATAATGAAAAGGAGCGGGGTCAATACTGTTCCTTGTGGTTCTGAGCTGCGTACTTCCGGTTCTGATAATGTTATATCTTGAATTTTAAAGACTTGTAGACGTTCTCCGAGGAAGTTGTAGATCCATTTTCCAAATTTGCCTGTTATTCCCATATGTTTTATTTTATCCGCTATTATACCATGATCACATTTGTCGAAAGCTTTAGCAAAATCCGTGTATATGACATCGTAGTTTTCGTTGCCTTCGAGTGCGTCTTGGATATTGTTATAGTGCTCTGTAAGTTGTGATAGGCATGATCTTCCTGATCGGAATCCGTGCTGATTTTCGTTGAATCTTTCCAGTGTCTCCAAGAAGTCATAGATTTCCTTTCTAACTATTCTTATAAATACTTTGGTGAAACGGGACGTTAAAGACATCGTTCTATAGTTTTTTGCTTAAGGTCTATCTATATAGGGACAATGTTTGCTCTTTTTAAGATACTCGGTATTTCCTCAGTGTCTAGGGATCTTCCCCACATCCATTGTATGGGTGTGGCTATTTTATTTTTACAGTTTTTAATCAATAATGCGTTCCACTTGTCCGGACCTGCAGCTGGGTGTTATTTCATTTGTCCTATCGCTCGCACTATATTTTCTAGGATAAAATCAAAATCTGTTATACAATCTTGCAATTTCTCTTCAAAAAAAGTGTCTGTGTCAAGTATCGTTTTGTAACTTTTTTGGGGTACTGAAGACTGATTCATACTGGGCTTTCAATGTTTCACATATTTCTTTTAGATCGTCCGTTAGTTCATTATATCCTTTCCTCAAGAGCCCGATAGTGGCGCGCGTTTTTGTTTTTCTTTTCGCATAGCTATGGAAATATTTTGGATTATCCTTTATTACTTCTACCGCCCTTTCCTCTTCCGTCTCTGTATGGTCCTGAACCATATATATATATAAAGGGTGATCCAGAGAAATGGGACCCAAAAGAAACCCCTGTAACTCTTAAAGTATAAGTCCTTTTATAAAATCATACGCATCATTCGAAAGAGGATAGTTACAAGTTTGTACAGGATTGTATAGGTTTTGATAATACAAGACAAGATAAGATACAAAACAAAATAAAAGTGTTAGTTAAAACTAACCCTTCAAGATGACTGCATGGACTGTGGAACAGCTGCGTTTCATAACTGAGCAATATTATGAGCATGGAAGAAGTGTAGTTTCAGCTCAAAGATCTTTCAAAACAAATTTTCAGATGTCAAAATCACCTTCTAAAAAAGTAATCCGTCGGTGTGTCAGAAATTTTTCCCTAACTGGCAGCATTGGAAAAAGAAAACCAACTGGAAGAGTGCGCACAGCAAGGATAGACGAGATCATTAACAGAACTCATGAAATTGTACAGGATAATCCTAACATAAGCATCAGACGTGCTTCTCAGCTGTTAGGAGTTGGATATGGAACAACACACCGTATATTCAAGCAAAATTTAATGCTCTTTCCATATAAAATTCAAACAGTGCAACAACTAAACGATGGAGATTTCGCACGAAGACGACAATTCTGTCAATGGATCCAACAGAAGGTAAATGACACCACCAATTTTCTAGCAACTTTGATTATGTCAGACGAAGCCCATTTTCCATTGAATATTACCGAAGTCCCGTTGCATAGTCAGCGTGTAACTGTTTGGTGTGGTCTTACTGCATCTCAGATCATAGGGCCGTACTTTTTCGAGGATTCCACCGGAAACACGGTCACTGTAAATGGTGATCGCTACGAAAAAATGTTGACCGATTTCCTTATTCCTAAATTAAGAGATCTTTGTCTAGAAAACCACTGGTTCGAACAAGACGGAGCTACCTGCCATACCACGAGGAACTGCATGGCAGTTTTGCGTCAAACGTTTCCAGGCGAGTTAATCTCAAGATTTGGAGACGTTGAATGGCCCGCAAGGTCTCCGGATTTTTCTCCCTTAGATTATTATCTCTGGGGATATTTAAAGAGTAGGGTATACAGAAATAACCCAACGACCTTGCAAGAATTGAAGGCCGCCATCACAAATGAGATACAGGGCATACCACCGCACACTCTTGCAAAAGTGATGCAGAACTTACAAGCGAGAACACTGGAATGCTTGGCAACTAATGGAGCACATTTGAAAGGAGTCATTTTTAAAAAATAAATATTTCATAATAAACTTGTAACTCTACTCTTTCGAATGATATATAGTTTTTATGAAAGGAATTAAATATTAAGAATATTTGGCTTTTTTTTATGGGTCCCATTTATCTGGATCACCCAGTATATATATATATATATATATATATATATATATATATGCTGTTGTATACGCGCCTCGATGGTATAGTGATTAGCGTCGCTGAATACGAATCCATCGGTCCTGGGATCGAGACCCAGTGACGGTAGGCGGCGCGCAGCAAAACCCACCTGTTCATCCTTCCACACAATAAAGAAATTGGTTGGTAGATAAGTGGGTACCCTAGGTAGCCTAGTGGGTAAGACGTTGGGCTGCTGCTGGTGGGGCGTGGTTCGGATTCCACGTTAAACTGTAGGTCTAAGGTAGAGTGAGAAGCTTGACCTTCGTCAGAATGAACAGTTCGGGCGGAAGCAAAACCAAGGTTAACCAATGTTATGTTACATGTTGGTTCTCGGGAAACCATTCTGAGTCATATATATATATATATATATATATATGTTACGGCCTCTTTGCAAAATCGGCCGTTTTGCAAAAAGGCGGCCTTTTTGCAAAAGGGTCAAAAACCCGGCCTTTTTGCATAATGGCATTAAATGCCAGGCCACTTTGCAAACAGGCCGGCATATTGGCCATTTTGCAAAATGGCTAGTAATGCTGTCGGCCATTTTGCGAAAAGGCAGAACTCCAATTAAGAGATTCAATCCAGTTCGATTGAAATTATTCAAATTAGTGAAATTTAAATTATTTAATGCCCGGTTAGGTTAACTGAATGCCCGGTTAGGTCAACTGTCCGCCCTTGACGATTAGTTAGGTTAAGGCGTGATATTTTCGGTAAGCCTTAACCTAACCAATCGTCAAGGGCGGACAATTGACCTAACCGGGCATTCAGCTGACCTAACCGGCCATTCAGTGTCCAGTTCAATGTGAAGTTCTGCCGTTTCGCAAAATGGCCAATATGCCGACCTGTTTGCAAAGTGGCCTGGCATTTAACGCCATTATGCAAAAAGGCGGGTTTTTTGGCCCTTTTGCAAAACGGCCGATTTCGCAAAAAGGCCGTGAATGGCGGGTTAGGTCAGCTGAATGCCCGGTTAGGTTAACTGACTGCCCGGTTAGGTCAACTGTCCGCCCTCGACGATTGGTTAGGTTAAGGCGTGATATTTTCGTTGTTTAACGAAAATATCACGCCTTAACCTAACCAATCGGCAAGGGCGGACAGTTGACCTAACCGGGCATTCAGTAATTTAAATTTTAATAATTTGAATAATTTCAATTGAACTGGATTGAATCTCTTAATTGGAGTTCTGCCTTTTCTCAAAATGGCCGACAACATTACTAGCCATTTTGCAAAATGGCCAATATGCCGGCCTGTTTGCAAAGTGACCTGGCATTTAATGATATTATGCAAAAAGGCCGGGTTTTTGGCCCTTTGCAAAATGGCCGATCTTTTTGCAAAACGACCGATTTCGCAAAACGGCCTTAACATATATAATATATATTATATATATATATAACCGAAATTGTGAAAGAAAATAGGCTCTACTTTTAAATTGTCTTTTCCATCAACATCAACATTAATATTTAATTTCGAATTGCATTTACTTACAGTCAAATTCCATTTTTCAATTTTATGAAAGAAAACTTTTCAAAAATTAATAATCTTATTTCTGTTTTCAAAAAGGAAATATATTGGAGATAATATATATATATATATATATATATATATATATATAACGTAAAGAACGACGCTTGTATAGGAGATATTCCGCGCAACGAGAGAGAGAGAGAACGAAACAAATGAAAAAATGAGGTAACCACCCGGGAATCGAACCCGGGATCTTCCGATTGCCGGTCAGATGCGATAACCATTACACCATAGGCCTCACTCTTCCAAATGCCGTAATTCTTCTACATACTCGCAGAAACCAATGCCCCAAGGGGGCACCTCCCGCATGCCGTAACATTATATACATTTAACTGCAAACACGCAGTACAATTAACGTAAAGAACGACGCTTGTATAGGAGATATTCCGCGCAAGACGAGAGAGAGAGAACGAATGGTTATCGCATCTGACCGGCAATCGGAAGATCCCGGGTTCGATTCCTGGGTGGTTACCTCATTTTTTCATTTGTTTCGTTCTCTCTCTCTCGTCTTGCGCGGAATATCTCCTATACAAGCGTCGCTCTTTACGTTAATTATACTGCGTGTTTGCAGTTAAATGTATATAATGTTACGGCATGCGGGAGGTGCCCCTTGGGGCATTGGTTTCTGCGAGTATGTAGAAGAATTACGGCATTTGGAAGAGTGAGGCCCATGGTGTAATGGTTATCGCATCTGACCGGCAATCGGAAGATCCCGGGTTCGATTCCCGGGTGGTTACCTCATTTTTTCATTTGTTTCGTTCTCTCTCTCTCGTCTTGCGCGGAATATCTCCTATACAAGCGTCGTTCTTTACGTTAATTATACTGCGTGTTTGCAGTTATATATATATATATAATATATAATATATATATATATAGATGATGAATAAAACCACGAAAGAAAGGAAACGCAGAATGGTGCTCAATTGCTAATGTCTAATGTCATCCTCAGGAACATTGAGTGTTCCAAAGGATGTCATTAGACGAAAGCGCTTGAGCACCATTCTGTGTTTCCTTTCCTTCGTGGTTTTATTCATCATAAATATTTTTCACGTGTTACTTTCGTGAAATAATTTATATATATACACACACACCGTATATTGGGGCATATAAGTCGGTATTTTAAGCTTAAAATTATGCCCCTAAAGTAGGGAGTCGACTTATCGGCCCAGACTAAAAAATTAACCTTCCATTTTCCATTTTATCATAGGTAGTCAGAAACTGCATTAGCTCACTTTTGGTCAACATCTGAATTGGATCCGTATGACGAAGTACTTGCAAATGTATCTCAGGATGTATATAATGAACTTATGATGTCAGATGATGATTATGATGATGATTATGAAGGATTCGATAACTAATTTTTCCAAGGTTTTTACAAAGTTTTACTTTTTTATGTTGGCAAGTTGGTGGTCGACTTAGACACCCAGAATAGGCTAAAATCTAAATCTGAAATTGAAAGTTAGGGGATCGTCTAATCTGGATCGTAGACTTATACGCCCCAGTGGGCCAATATACACTATGAAGTTTAACACCGAGAAATTTCAGCTGTTACGGTACAGAAAAAGAGAAGACCTAAAATCCATGGAATATTATACCCCAAATGGACAGGAAATTTAGAGAAATTCTAGAGCAAAAGATTTAGGGGTTGTAATGACAGATGATGCGAAATTTGAAACACAAAATAAGATAGCAGTAAACAGAGCAAAGAGAATAACGGGGCAGATACTGAGAACCTTTAAACGAAGAGATAGGAATGTAATGATTCCTCTACTGAAAACCCTGATCATACCCAAATTGAAATACTGCTCGGTCCTAACATCCCCATATATAAAAAAGAAGACATTAGACAGCTGGAAGGGATTCAGAGAAGTTTCACAGCCAAGCTCAACGGGTGCAAAGAACTAAATTACTGGAAAGGAGAAGAGAGAGATACACCATTATTTACACTTGGAAAATAATGGAGAAACTAGTCTCTAATCTTACTCTGAACCCTATAACTCCCCAAACAACGGTGGAAAGTAGAAACGGTAGACTGTGTCGTTTTCCCAAATTAAAGGTGAGACAGGGAACATCCTTAACCCTGAAAGAAAATATAGTAGTTTTGTGGTGAGAGAACCAGAACTGTTTAATCAGCTGAGTAGCATGGGCGCAAAATGGGGAAGTGCAAGAATGTTGCAGAGATAATGGTCAATATTGCAAAGGGGGAGGGGTTATGCAACAACTCAATGTTGCAAAGGGGGAGGGGGATGTTGCATGTGCAACAAGGGTCATGAAACTTGGATGCGGCGTTATCCCCCAAGAGAAAGACAGGAGAAGGAGAGAAAGGAAGAGAGGTGTTCACCTGGCAGGAGCCAAGTGCATATTAACACTTCAGCCAACCCGCCGCTCTTTTATTAGTTGTAAATCAGCCAGTTGGCTTAGAAGGCGTAAATGGCTTGTACAGGTTGAGTTGCCAGATTGTGCTTTTTTTAATTAAAGCCTATATTATTGACTGTTGGCTTAGAAGGCGTTAATGGCTTGTTCAGGTTGAGTTGCCAGATTGTGCCATTTATTTAATTAATTCTTAACAGTTGGCTTAGAAATCCGTCAGTAGGTTTAGAAGGCGTAACCAGCCATTTGGTATAATTGTTTACAACCAAAAGAATTAAATAAAACAACATTACATCATTCTGTTTATTAAATATTGTAAATATATAGAAAATAAATATACATTTGAATGGTCAAAAAAATTAAAAATAAATAATAGTATAAGAAATATGAACGAGGAATATGCATATAATAAAAAATATAACCGTCAATATAACAGTACAGGAGAAATATATATATGTATATACAATTATATTATAGAAATATATGGAAAATAAATACACATTGGAATGATCAAAAAACAAAATAAAAAAAAATGAAAAATAAGAAAATATATCCATCAATATAGCAGAAACATATACACACACAATTATGTTAAATAAATAAATACATACACTTTATCTTCTACCGCACAAAATAAAAATAAGAAATACAAAACGTATAGCCATCAATATAGCAGTACAGGCGAAATATATATATATACACAATTATATTAAATATATAAATACATTTCACTTTGTTTTACGGCGCAAAACACTAAACTCACACTTAATCGAGTCTACAATTACATCATTATTGCTCTGCATTACTCGATATGAAGGGCCTTCATATCGTTCAGTACTATTTTTGTTCCCACTTTACAACCGGTTGGCAAGTTATCTTTAAGTACGTCTAGAATACAATCAAAAGCACGCACAAAGAGTTCATCGTTAGCCACAACGTCAAATACAAGTTTATAAACACGCCTTTCCAATCGAGGGTTTATTTCTACCGACCTGAGCTTTTCAATCGTGAACTCTTCTTCACACTGCATAGTTACAGTTGAAATAATCTTCTAAGTCGTTACGACAGCTGTTCGTTATATAAAGAAATAGTTCTTCAGGGTGAACGGTGTAGGTGAGCTCAGCCCTGTACCGATCAAGTGCTTTGTACCAAAGTTCAGGATATTTCAAAGAGTCTAAACTTTTTAAATAAACGTCCAGCTCTAGACCATTCTCATCTTGTTCAACCCTACACTTGGTAAACCCATCGAGCAGAGCGGTGTATACGTATTCAAGAACCGTATCAAAAATAAAGCATATCCATAACACGCGCGTCTAATATAGGCTTCAGCTTGCGGAATCCGACGATTTCAAACATTCTGTCGAGGATGAAACGGTTTCGCATACGGACAAGAGCGTTATTATCAGAAGCATTCTTCCACATCAACCGTATATCAATGCATGGCCGATCGTTATTTATACACAACGTACATACAACGGCATATGATGGGGTGTCACTAATCTGCTCTCTTCTTGTACCTACACCTGTAGGAATTTTATAACGATCTTCACTCCACTTCTCAACTATCACGAAGATTCTATTCATCTCCTCGACACTTAAATAAACAACATTCCGTTTGTTTGTTTGTCTACAATCCGTTTCCAGTACATAGTTAACGACACCGGATTTACGCCTGAACACGCGCAACGACTTCGTCACGGGCACATCGTACACGGCGTTGAGAATGCTGCTCAAAGGAAGTTCCATCGTATTTGAGGAGCGCACGTCCACTCGGTTCAAGCTCTGAGATAACTATGAGCCACATGCAACGCGTCGGCTCGACGGGAGGAGTGAGTCACACCATAAGCTAATGAAACGTGTACGGCGCTGTTCCAACATGAATCGTTGTATCCCATTATATTGGGCAGGTGTTTTGAGAAATTTTCCATCTGCGACACACGAAGTAATATCGGTTTTAATGTTTTATCACTCCCACTTCCCCGAATAAGCACCAGGCATTTTCCTTCAGGGTAATTTTCACGAACTAAACGCATTTTATAACGGTTTTAATGTTGTACCACTCACCACACGTTCATTTCCACAAACTAAACATCTTCAAATTCCGGCGCACTATTTGAGAGGAACATATACCCATATTTTTCCTTTTTGTTTAAGAAGCGATACTCGTCTCTAAAGTCTGTTAAAAACTCGCACAGGGCATTAGCCACAACCTCACTACAAACTTCGTCATGATATACAGGGTGAGTCAAAAGTAGCGCCCGATTTCTGTCAGTTGATTGTTTGTCTGCCATTTGTATTACAGTGTACAAGAAGGTAGAAATAAATGAATGACATGTTTATCTAACCATTTATTCGGGGGAAAATTATTACGGAACTGTACCAAGCTGTTTTACTTGCAATTTTCAAAGTGCCCTCCCTCGTGATCGATGCACAATTGCAGCCGAGCAGGCACAGAGTGGCGCACACGCCTGCAGAGTTCGATATCAATTTCCTCAAACTTTGCAGTGATTTGAGCCTTCAATTCCTGAATGGTACGAGGCTTTTCACGATAAACAAGGTCTTTCATGAGCCCCAAAGAAAGAAATCTGGAGGTGTAAGGTCTGGGGAGCGTGCCGGCCACTCGATCGGACCGCGGCGGCCGATCCACTTTCCGGAAAGTTTTCATCAAGCCACTGACGAACATGACGTCCATAATGAGGTGGAGCTCCATCTTGCTGGAAATAACAGTCCTGATCTTGTACCCTGGGCCAAAAGAAGGTTTGCAGCATATCCAGGTAAATTTCTGCAGTGACAGATCCCTCAAAGAAAAAGGGTCCAATTATCCCTAATGGAGATACAGTATGGCTGCCCAAACTGTCACGCCAGGTAAATTTACCTCCTTCTCAACTGTCACTCTTGGGGTTCTCCGCAGCCCAGTAGACACAATGTGTTGTTAATTGTGCCGTTAAGCTTAAAACATGCCTCATCTGACCACCAGATGTTGTCTAGCATTGTGTCCTCTTCGTCAAGTTTAGCTAAGAACTCTTCGCAAAATTGAAGACGGCGGTCGTCATCTCCATCATGAAGGGCATGCAGTAAGCGTGGAATGTAAGGTTTCCATTTTTTCTGGTGAAGGATACGGATAACACTTGATTGGCTCACTTCCAACTCTGCAGATAAACGGCGAGTTGACTTTTGCGGACTTTGTTCCAGTCTCCTGATGGCTTCTTCAGCCTTAGCTACATTCGTTGCCGTTTTCGGACGACCGGACTTCTTTTCAGTGGCTACCGACCCTGTTGCTTCAAATTTCTCGACAATCAATCGTATGTTTCTTCCCTGGGGTGGGTTAATATCGAATTCCTGTGCCAAACGGCGTGCCGCCATCGTTGGTTGTTCATTACATTTGTAGTAATGTTTCACGGCCGCAATGCGTTGATTCATTGAAAGGTAATTCATGGTTCAATTTGGTGCAAATTCAGTAACTTTCCAAACTCTCAGCAATAACCTGCATAACAAAAACAAAAATAAATAAACTAAGAAAATTAATAATCTGCAAGACAATTATTAACAACATGACTTCCCAGAAAGAATCTGACAGCCTAAAAAACAGAAATCGGGCGCTACTTTTGACTCACCCTGTATATTAATATAGTGATAAAAATACTTAAGATTCTCATGAACAAGACTCACTATCCATAACCGTTGTTTTTCTTCTGCACGTGTTGTTTCTTTTACTTCACGGTATATGTAAGCTTTTATAAAGTTTAGTCCTACAACATAATAGTTCAATACATCACTTGTCCTACGAAATCCTACAATGCTCTCACCAGAATAGCCATAGAGTATTTGTACATCTTGCTCCTTCGCACGATTCAATGTAGCCTTAAAAGCATCAAAGGAGGGTGGAATAGGGAGTTTTTCAGTATCCACCACATCTTGACACTTTGCAGAATACCATTTCATAAACGTTGAACAAGCAATATTAAAGGTAGCCATTACTATTTTCTGTCTACGCGGGAGAATACACGTCTGATGTCCAGGGCTTACTGCGATCAACTGAGCACGCAGGGAAGCCCAGGTAGTAGCATGACTCACGTTGCTGGTCTTACAGTGGGCGGAGCTTAGAACTTTCTCCTGTGTACACACACACACACACACACACACACACACACAAAGGAGAAATTGAAACGCTAATTGAAACACGATTTATTTAATAAACGAAATATTCAAGGTGTATATATATTTACAAATACGTGTAATAAATAAGTTAGCAATAGACACATCAAAGATTATATTTAAGTCATATATATTTACAAATACGTGTAATAAATAAGTTAACAATAGACACATCAAAGATTATGGTATCCAAAGGGTACGGTATCATAGGTATCAGGTAGCTGGTAACGTTTCCTTTAGGTGTTACGGCACACCTTTGTATCCCTAAGTTCCTTCACGCCCCCAGCTTCTGCGCCCGAACATTGTAGGTGCCTACAGTTAGTTGGGGCGGCCGATCGCCCTCATGATCATCCAAGCACACTAGCTCCTTCAACGATTCAACGTTAACGATCCCCCGATTCGCATGGTTGAGCGTGATACCATTTGCCTTCACGATATATTTCATATCCTCCCCACCCTCACCCGTACCCCGTAAGTTTTTGGTCGTGTTGAGACAAAAGAGTCGGCGTATGCGGTGACTCCATACTCATCCTTGATCTCATCAGTCAACTCACCGAGGAATTCACCAATAGGAGGCATGTATTCACCCTCCCTCTCTGTGAATATCACACCATCTGTATCAGCGTACAATACCCTCCGCCCAAGAGAATGCAATAAGCTCCAAAGTTTAAGGCGTGCGTAGGCCGTTGTGAAGCTGGCTACAGGTGTTTGTAACCGGTGAGGTATCTGTGGCCAATTCGGTATTGTTGTACTTTATTATGTAAGTATTACCTACATTCACGATCTCCATGACCTCTTTATCGGGAGCATTGGCGTAATCCCAGACTTCACTATAACTTTGTGCCAAATGAACGTTCCCTTTGCCAGTATTCTGCGCAAATTTTCCCCAAAGACTATTTAGACACAACTTTGCAATAAAGCGCTTGCCAGGATTCTTTACAATTTGGGAACGGTCAAGCTGTATACCTTCACGGTCACGGTAACGTTGAATATAGGCCGACTTTTCATCTTCGGTATCAACTCCTCGCGGATACCCTGATGCTTCGATCTTATCTTTCAAAAAAGCGTTTATATATGGTGTGAAAAGGTTGGGTAGCTTCTGAAACCTCCACACCTCATATATCTTCAATATGCTGTAGCCATGGCGAACAGCTAGATCCAGCTCTGGACTTGTATATACACCTCTAATCTTACGCTGGTGGGTTGTATGGTCACAATCACCATTGTTCTCTTCTGCGCAGTTTCCGCACAAAGGAAACATGAGCTTGTGATCGATAACGACGGGTAAGATCGGCAGCCATAAATTGCGAGGGGGGAGGACGTCTACGAAAGAAAGCCCGAAATAGTACCCGTTCAAATTTCTTGAGAACTCCTCGATGGTGGGCAGATCAGGTACCAACAGTTTCTCAGGGGCACCTACGGGGTACGGATTGTTCTTCATCACGTAGGGGTATAAAGAACAGAAATCGTAGTAATGGAGTTTCACACCCTCCGTAGGCGGAAAGTATAGCTTGAAGGGATTTGTACGCCATCCGAACAAGATATCACCGCATTTGAGAGGATCCAGCACCATTGAACGCTTGATCGTGTTTATTTCTTCAGGGTACTCTCCGTCTGTCTCCATCTGTGCATCATACTCATGCTCCCATAAGATTTTGTGAGTGAACTGGGAGCCTATAAGTTGATCGCGGGTGCGGGTCCACGCAAGACAGTCGGCAGGAGATCTACCGTGGATATCTCCTGCGATTCCACACTCAGGACGGGGACATCCGTGCCACCAGCAACCGTTAAAGGAGTACACAGTCTTCTCACCAGTGGTACGGTTTTACTTAGACCATCAACCCAAAAAACACGACCATTAACCTTAATGGGTACTTCACCCGTGTTGCGGGCATGCTTTATGTATACACCTGTCTGCTGTTGTAGGTGTATGGGCCAGTAAATAGCCTTGTGCCCATAACTGCGGGGATTGTTTCTGTGAATAATGGCTAAGGTGTCTTTAGGCATGAAGTTATTCTTGAACACCGTAAAACATAATGAGGCGATGGTGGTTGCGACTTGCAACGGATCGCATTTGAAAAGGCATATGTACATCCTTCTAAAGGCCTGGAAACATACTCTAAGCACGCGCACATTATTCACGCAATAACACTCACATTCATCAGCTATATTATCAGGACTAGATTCATTAAAACTGATGTAGTAGCGGTCAAAATCTTCACGTTCATCTGTACTCATACATTCATAGTTAAAGTAATGTTTGGGTGGAGATAGTCCTACGTAATTTAAAGTTTCGCTAGTGAGGAATGTGTAAGGGAAATATCTTTTTGAAACTTCAGCAGCTACACCCATCACCTTGGGTAGCTTTCCTAATTTACAAGGTGTGAATAATAAAGTGTCTTTAAACTGCACATTACCTCTTATTTGCATCTGTATTAGCTTGTTGCCTCTTTTCAAGGGGTCACCTCTAAATATCTCAGATGACTCGTGCTGAAGCAACTCCTTATAAACGAACTGTGTGTCAAATTTTGCCCCGTTATGGGCGAGAATATACACAGTCATTTTTTTGAACTTGTCCGCTAGCTTGAGAATATAGGACACAAAGAGTTTCACAGTGCTATCGTAGGCACTCGTTTTAAAAACGTTTGTACGTTTACCGCATTTGTGACACTCACCACACTCGATCTCCATACACTCATCCCATATAGTCTGGCTTACAAGTAAATGTGGAATAACCTCTTTGGTTTCGGCGTTCGTGTATGTTTCTATATCGTAGTACACAGTTATACAAGGGTTATTTTTAGGCTTAGCATCTTTCATATAACATACATGCTTTACTCCATTCGCCTTATATTTCTTATGGCATATAGGACAGTGAATTTCATAACATTTATGCTTGAAATTCCCCCAGTTATCCATCATATGAAACATACCACATTCACAGATTCTCATTTTCCTGCACGTGCCAATTCATTTATGGAGCTCAAAACAGTTATTATTGAAAAATGTGCGTCTACACACATCACAGTCCCTCATCTCAGCTTCAACTACACGGCTTTCACATTTGGAGCTTTTACACTGCTCACATACCATGTGGCAATCTTTACAATGTTTCACTATATCATCCGCAAACTCGATATATCCTTTACACAAATCATGATGTCGCCCATATTTTCGACTTTTATCATAACTCGCGTAAAGGTCCCTTATATTACGGATGGGGAGATACGTTGTCCCTGACAGTCCTAAAATAAGTAGGGCCCTTGTACGATCTCTCACACAGCTTTTAAAAACATACACAGTCCTACGACGATCATCCATTCCAAATACAACTATACGAACATTCATTTCCTGTTCTCAGTTCTTCAGGACCCATATTACAGTCAAACTCAAGTTTACAATCTACAGCTAGTTTACGGGCACGCTCCACTACCGTAGGCAACCAAATTTTTTGGGTCCGTGTATTTAGTACAAAAACATACGTACTAAGACCACTGCTATAAAGCCGCAACCACGATCGACGTTTATATGCCGTCTAAAAATAGCCTGAGAATTGAAGTTAAGACTATAAGGTGTGGCGCTATGACCCGCAACACGGTATACACGGTAAATATTTACCGTGAAGTTGTTTATATTGAAAGGTACACTACTTTGAGGGGCATGCATTATACGGCCTAACATATACTCCATATCTTCAGCTGCCAAACGTCTGGAAGGTATTACTACCCAAAAATCATCTACATTTCCGTCATCTGACCCGAATCCAAAATACAGCAGCGTCCTGACTTCACGTTCGTCGCGGTTCTGAAGGGCAAACTCTACAATACGCTCAACTATGCGCCGTAGTCCGTGTTCAACACCATTGCTATACACGGATCTAGGACTGGTGGTCTAACAACCGGCGCAATCCTGGCGCGCTTTATACCTGACGTGGAGGGCTCTTCATCATGTCTCCGCTTTGAATTGTCGCGTGCTACAGGTATCGCTGGTGAGGATTCGTCGGCGGGGAAGGAATCTGTGATCACAACTACACTGTCGTCGGGGTCAGCTGTAATATCGATGATGGGGTGCTGTACCCCATCGTCATTCACGGTTCTGTGGGAGAAGAGAAAAACAAGACTGTAGAATATAAGGAGTAGCACTCAAAATTTGCAATATTTTGTAAATGACCCACTTAGGAGTGTGATGTGTTAGAAATGGACTCTGTAGAAAAATTCAGGTTCATGAGCCCATCCACATGTATTATATCTGGACCTACAGGATGTGGTAAAACTGTGTTTATTCTTAAAATCATTAAAGAAAAGGGAGAGATGTTCTCAAAATTTGTGCATAAAGTTATATGGTGCTATTCGACGTATCAATCAGTGTTCAACGAGTACCAAGATGATATTTTGTTCCACAAAGGCGTATATGATGTTAATTCGTTAAAGGGAAATGAACATACAGTCATTGTAATTGACGATCTTATGCTGAAGATGGATAAAACGTTTGCCGAGACATTTACAGTATTCTCTCACCATCTTAACATAAGCGTGTTCTTCATCAATCAGAATCTATTTTTCAAAAATAGATACATGCGCGACGTGTCGTTAAATACACAATATCTAGTCTTATTCGCGCAACGTAGAGATGTATCACAAATTGGGGTATTAGTCAATCAAATGTTCTCGAATCAACGTAAGGAGTTTTTGGAAATTTATAAAGAAGCTACAAGTACGCGTTACGGATATTTGCTTTGCGACCTTCATCCGCGAAACACGTTTAGAGTGCTTCTAAGAACGAATATATTTCCAAACGAGCCTGAAACGGTGTATATTCCAGAATGACAAAGAGGCTAAAGAAATACAGTGAATTAATAAAAATCTATCATCGACTGCCCCGGGCAATGCAGCAGATGTTTATTAAAAATATCTACTCCGACTTTGTAAAATGCATCTGTGAAATCTGTCTTAACGTTATAAATTGCAATGTATCAATGAAACCACCTCAGAAGGCTCGCCTACGCTGTTACAAGAACATAATACGTGCACGCGTTCGTAAAAGTGAAACTGTAGGGAAGAAAAAATGAATTATTGTACAAACAGGAAGGTCATTCCTCCCCATCTTATTTTCAGTTTTGGGTCCTTTACTGACTAGATTAATATAATGAAGAAAGTGGTAATGATTCCACACGAGGTGTACGCTTCACTGCAAAGAAATCCAGACACGGATCTAGATCCCCGTAAAAGCAGACTTAAAAGAATGGAAAGCAAATTGCTAGCCCTATTAAACAGTGAAAAAACACCTGATGAGTAAAGAATCTTATACCAAGAAGCTCTGCAGAAATTTCTTCACGAGTACGAAAGTTATAAGAACCCGACAGAGATTCCCGTGGTTATTAGGCACAACACAGGGAACGATGGACATGGTGACATAGGACCTGTACCCGACGATACAGCTGACCAACCAAAGATTAAGGGATCAGCCACACAGAACATTGAGCATGTATTAAAATGCACCCTCCCACATACGTTGAGGAATAAAGGTTCAAGTCTTTATAATCTATTGAATGAGGACCCAGCCATACAATGGACCGATACAGGCGAGATCATTGTGGAAGGATCAAAGGTACAAGGATCGAATATCGTAGACATTGTCCATGATCTAGTGAGAAAGTGGGATAGGCCCTCACCATCAGGGTGGAAGCATATTGAAGCAAGACTACAACAAATAAATGTCCCCAAAACATTGATAGAAAATCTGAACAGGATAAAAGACTTGGAACATGCGACGCACGTGACACAGTTGAAGACGCCATCACCCCCTGCGGTAACATCTTTGAAGAGGAGAAAGAAGAGGTTAAACAACGGTCAACCCTACCCACGTGCCTCTAAAATACGCAAATGGCTAACATATTAAGAAGACGCTATTATGACATTTCTAACCCAGCCTCCTACGGAGGCATAGATAGACTGTACAGAAGTGTTTACGGAGTAGGAAAAAAAGATGTTGAGAGATTTTTGCGGGAGCAGGACGCTTATACACTTCATAAGCCTGTGAGAAAAAGGTTTAAAACAGCCAAGACAACAGCTGCCTCGATTGACTCTATTTGGCAAGCAGATTTAACAGACATGCAAAGATATTCTGTGTATAACGATGGTTACCGCTACATTCTATTCATAATAGATGTATTCTCTAGATATCTGTGGCTAATTCCTCTGAAAAATAAATCACCTGAAACAGTTGCTAAAGCCACCAAAACACTGATGTTAAAAGAAAACAGGGTTCCTGGCTATTTTTGTACGGATATGGGGAAGGAATTTAGAGGCCATGATTTTCAGAACATGTTGACAGAGTTTAATATCGGCTATTACACTACCAATTCTATACATAAGGTTTCTTTAGCTGAAAGAGTTCAACGTACCATAAAGAAGCTACAAGCCCGCGTTACGGATATTTGCTTTGCGACCTTCATCCGCGAAACACGTTTAGGGTGTTCTAAGAACGAATATATTTCCAAACGAGCCTGAAACGGTGTATATTCCAGAATGACAAAGAGGCTAAAGAAATACAGTGAATTAATAAAAATCTATCATCGACAGCCCCGGCAATGCAACATATGTTTGCTAAAAATATCGACTCCGACTTTTTAAAATGCATCTGTGAAATCTATCTTAACGTTATAAATTGCAATGTATCAATGAAACCACCTCAGAAGGCTCGCCTACGCTGTTACAAGAACATAATACTTGCATTCGCTCGTAAAAGTCAAACTGTAGGGAAGAAAAATGAATTATTGTACAAAGAGGAGGGTCATTCCTCCCCATCTTATTTTCAGTTTTGGGCCTTTACTGACTAGATTAATATAATGAAGAAAGTGGAAGTGATTCCACACGAGGTGTATGCTTCACTGCAAAGGAATCCAGACACGGTTCTACAGGGTGGGCGAGAAGTCACCGTACACCCGTACGATACGCACCCGAAATCAATTTAAGTTTACACAGCACAGCACAGCACACACTACTATGTACAATGGCAGTCTGGCAACAGTGTCGAATGGCAATCTGGCAACAGTGTCGAAGACAGTGCGTACGTGACAGCCGTACCCATGGAATTTAGTTGTGGTGTCGGTATGGTTGACACAAGCAGTTACTCTGTTGAGGAGCGGTTGGTGGCAAGTGTGTGGGTGCATGAGAGACCGCACGCGGGACAAACAATGACGCAGGTGATGGCTGTGTTTCGGGAACGGTTTAATAAGGCTCCACCACGAAGAGCGACACTGCTGGATTGGGAAAAACGTGCGTTCGCTCTTGGAAGCGTTAAAGACAGGCCGCGGAGTGGGAGAAAGACAACACGCTTGGAAACATGTGCAGCGATTGCCGCTTCCATTGAACGTTCCCCAATTAAGTCGACGCGGAAACGATCATCAGAGCTTGGTGTGCCACGGTCAACGATGCGAGACCACATGAAGAAAGATCTGAAAGTGAGGCCGTATCGCCCAACTTTCGTGAATGAACTGTCAGATGCCGACATCGATCGGCGTTATGAATCATGCCGTTCTCTGTTGGACACATTCCCAAGTGCCGTATCCCGCTCAAAGGTTCTTTTCAGTGATGAATGTGCCATCTATCGCAGTTCGCGCGACAGAAATGTGGTGTTCTGGTCAAAAGAGAATCTCCATTTCACGCAGGAGCTGGAACATAATCCACCGCATGTGGTGATATGGGCAGGTATGACATCAGGTCATTTGATTGGACCTTACTTTTTCGATGGATCCGTGAACGCGGCATCTTATTCGGCAATGTTGGAGACGTGGCTCATACCTCAGCTCAGAGATAGGGGACTCATGGATGACGTGTGGCTGCAGCACGATGGGGCACCCGCACACTTTTGCTCTTTCTATGCGCGACGTTTTGAGCAAACATTTTGCAGGCCGCTGGATTGGCCGTGGTTCACCGGCATCTCCGGCACCATTACCATGGCCACCACGTAGTCCTGACCTTACCACACCGGACAATTCGTTGTGGGGTATTATCAAATGAGTAGTGGCTGCGCGTCGCTACAACACCAACGAAGAGTTGCGCAGAGCTGTGGAAGACGCCTTTCGCACCATTACTCCACAAATGCTCCGACGCATGTCACAGAGGACCTTTGCCCGACGATACAACTGACCAACCAAAGATTAAGGGGTCGGTCACAGAGAACATCGAGCATATATTAAAAAGCACCTTCCCACATACATTGAGGAATAAAAGTTTGTCTATAATTTATTGAATGAGGATCCCGTCATACAGTGGACCGATACAGGCGAGATCACTGTGGAAGGAGTAAAGGTACAGGGATCGAATATCTTAGACATCGTCCATGATCTGGTGAGAAAGTGGGATAGGCCCTCACCATCAGGATGGAAGCATAGTAAAGCAAGACTACAACAAATAAATGTCCCCAAAACAATGATAGGAAATCTGAACAGGTTAAAAGACTTGGAACATGCGACGCACGTGACACAATTGAAGACGCCATCACCCCCGGCGGTAACACCTTTGAAGAGGAGAAAGGAGAGGTTAAACAACGGTCAACCCTACCCATGTGCTTCCAAAATACGCAAATGGCTAACATATTAAGAAGACGTTATTATGACATTTCTAACCCAGCTTCCTACGGAGGCGTAGATAGACTATATAGAAGAGTTTACGGAGTAGGAAAAAAAGATATTGAGAGAATTTTGCAGGAGCAGGACGCTTATACACTTCATAAGCCTGTGAGAAAAAGGTTTAAAACAGCCAAGACAACAGCTGCCTCGATTGACTCTCTTTGGCAAGCAGATTTAACAGACATGCAAAGATATTTTGTGTATAACGATGGTTACCGCTACATTCTATTCATAATAGATGTATTCTCTAGATATCTGTGGCTAGTTCCTCTGCAAAATAAATCACCTGAAACAGTTGCTAAAACCACCAAAACGCTGATGTTAAAAGAAAAGAGGGTTCCTGGCTATTTTTGTACGGATATGGGGAAGGAATTTATAGGCCTTGCTTTTCAGAACATGTTGACAGACTTTAATATCGGCTATTACACTACCAATTCTATACATAAGGCTTCTTTAGCTGAAAGAGTTCAACGTACCATAAAGGAACGCATGCACCGCTATTTTACACATAAAAACACATACAGATTTCTAGACATTCTGGAATCATTGGCTCATCCTACAACCGCTCACACCATCGCACGATTGGGACAACACCTAACGAGTTTTAGAAAGAGGTACGCCCAGAGGTGAGAAGAGATGGAACACCACCACCACACTCTGCGCGTTTCAAAATCAATGATTATGTAAGGCTGTCGCGTTCGGGAAATAAATTCGCGAAGGGATTTGAGCAAGGATGGACACGTGAGATTTTTAAAGTTAGGGCTATGAGACCTAAAGGTGAGATAATGATGTATTACGTTGAAGATTTGAATGGGGAAAAAATCTCAGGAGGCTTTTACCGCGAGGAGTTGCAGAAAGTGGCATTTAATTTAGGAAAAAATGTGTTTAAAATTGAGAAAATTATAGGAAGCAAAGGTTCAGGAAAGAGAAAAATGTACCTGGTGAAATGGCTAGGGTACCCAGAAAGCTTCAACACCTATATAAAAGCTGATGCAATAATGAAGCTTAAATAGTATGCAACATGGCTCCTAACCATTTCTACGTCACACTCCCGTCCTCCTCGTCCCTGTCTGTACACCCTAACAACACACTAGCCAACTTTGTAACAGATCTCCATGGACCCATTGAATTGGGTCGTGATTCGTATGAGGTGGGGATATGTGAAATTCAGCTGGACACCCTCTTTTTAAATATTGATTATAAAGATACCGTTTTTACGATTCTTAGAGACTGTAATGAGTGTGAAAAAGCCGGGGTAACTCGGGATGAAACTATACGTATCGCCCGGACTAAGGTTGCACGGTATTACAGTACAGAAGTAACACTAGGGCCGGGCCTTATGGTTGGCTGAGGATGTTGTGAGAGACTTAAACGTAAGTTTATAAAACTCAAATCTTACGAATGATTTATTATGCGAAATCGTAAACAAAGGAAACCCTGCACATACTCTAATCCTAAAATCAAAGGCTAACAGAAATATTAGAGACCGAAGAGTGTTCAAAATTATAACCGAGGGGCGATATCGTTCAGCCTTCTAAAGAGACACATTTCACGAGGCACAGCATGACTTGTCCAGCTTAATGTATCAATTGAAGATGGAGAAATTGATTGAAAACTCTCAGCCCCCAGACATGTGCTATATTTACAGCAATATAGTGGAGCACCAGTTTGTTGGGGATACCCAGGCACGCCTGCTGCGCATTGCCCACATTCCCAACCATAGAGGAAGGAGTTTGAGTATTACATATGACAGACCCCATTATGTGAATGTCGCAACTAATCTAATAACCAATATCTCAATATATATAAGAACGATTGAGGGTAAAAATTTCCCATTCGGTGACGGGAGCTTAACAGTGAAGCTGCACTTTCGACGCACTGAGTTATAATGGACAGAAAGCCTTTCACCGTCTATCGAGGGGTGAGATACCAGCGTGGTAGTGGACTTGGGTCCATTTTTTCAACCATACTACGTACGGCTGTTCCTTTGCTGAAGAGGGGTGCCAGATACCTCGGAAGGAAAGCGCTACAATCAGGTCTTAACACTGCAGAAGACATATTGGCTGGGTAAACCTAAAGAAGCTCTAAAAAAACATTAAAACGTACACGGGACGAAATCATCAAAGATGCAAAGAGAAAAATGCGTGGTGGGGAAGAAGAGGACTGTCCGGAAGAAGGGATTACCACCACGTGGCATTAAACGTAAAAGGATATCAAAAAAGAAGTGTTCTAAGCGAATGAAACCTATGGTTGACCATTTTTTGACTGATATAAGCTAAGGACATTGATCTCATGAATCATAGTTTGTTTACTACTTGTCGAGAGAGGAGGCACTATTTCTAACTCGTCATGGCACGCTTCATCCATCCGTGTAGTTCACAATGCTGTAAATCGGAGCTTTCCCTCTTTGAGAAGCCCCCAACTCAAGTTTCTATTGAACACAGTGACTTTATTACAATTAACCCTTTAAACACAATTAGTTCCCCTAGCGCTCCTATAGAATTCGTGATACCTAGCTCAGGCCCTTATTTTTTTAATCCAAGCTGTGTGCACATGTACGCTAAATTACGTATAGCCCATTCTGATGGAACGAACTGCGATGACAAATATGCTGTATACCCTGAAACAAACTTTCTGCACTCCATATTCAACCAGTGTGACGTATATTTAAATCAGGTCAATATATCGTCAGGCACGGGATACTATCACCTACGAGCCTATCTGGAAAATGTCCTCAACTTTTCCAAAGAAGCGAAGGCTACCTTTTTAAGTGCCGAGGGATATTATCAAACTAAAGACGAAAGTAGTATAAAGGACAAATTTAAAAATTCTAAAAAGGAGATATACGAGTGTTTTGGACGCCTGCATACAGATTTCACATTCCAGGATAAGTTGCTTGTGAATGGGGTGGATATGAAAATAAAGCTCACCCGCACGAGTCCTGAGATCTGCTTAAATCTGGATGCTGATCAAGAAGAGGGAGCAAAACCCGTTGTAGTTCACATTATGGAGACATACCTCCGCGTACGGCGAGTGAAATTAAGTTCACCAAAACAACTAGAAATTGAGAAAAATTTACTAAACGCTACAGTATAATACCCTATTAACAGAGTACAAATCAAACTATACACGGTGCCAACAGGGTTGACATCGAAACAGATAGAAAACATCGCCCTGGGAAATCTTTCGAAAAGGATATTAATCGGAACACAGAACCATGCTTCGGTGAATAGAAAATATAAAAAGAGTGCCTCTAAATTCGAGAATTTTGGACTTAAAAATATAAATCTATATGTTAATGGCATTGCGTTGGGAGGAACATTGGATACGGACTATTCATTAGACGCTGTGTTACCGCTTTGCGCGAGAGCTTCTAGTAATCTGGCCCATCAGGGGATTGTGATGAGCTCGGTAATGGGGTAACGCAGAAAGAATTCATTGATCAATTTAACCTTTATCCGATTGACATCACACCTGACTTATCTGCTAGCGTAAATACACATTTAAGTCCACAGCAGAGTGGAAACATCTCAGTCACGTTGGAATTCACCAAGCCTATAGACACTCCTATTATTGTACTAGTATACCTCGAGTCGCAAGCTCTAATAGAAGTAGATAGATTTAGGGACGTTATCACTGACTTTTAAAATGAATGTGAATACACTTCAGAGAGTAATGAATAGTGAACGAATCACACGTTCCAAATTTATCGGCGCGTTTGCGAAGAATGAAGCACTGAATTTGCCAACTACGCGAGATTGCGGTAGTCTTATTGTGAACACAGATGTCATCGGTAATGAAGGGATTCATTGATTTGCAATCTATTTTAAAAATAGGGACCGCCTGTACTATTTTGATTCACTCGGGACTCAACCCTGGAGTGACCCTGTTATTGTAAAATTTCTCGACAGTTACATATCCCCGTTGTATGGAACCCATTCCGGTTACAAGGATATTTTAGTAATATTTGTGGACTGTACTGCATTTTATTTTTCATGCATATGTCACGCGGTAAGTAATTTATAATTTTTTTAAAATTATTCAACCCGTGTCACACTCAACGAAACGATGAAATGGTATGCAGACAGATAAAAAACCGTTTTCCAATTGTGCGTACTCGTTGTGTAGTATGATGTTTTGTTCGTGTATATATTTGTAACCAATAATGTTAGTTTGTATATTCTGTAGTTTAAGATGGTTATTGTACTAAAAACATGATTTCTTTCGTTTAATAAATTGGTGAAAATACAGTGTGTCTTCTTCCCCCCAAAAAAGATCAAACAAAAAAAAACACTTACATTATTTCATTAATGATGTTCCATTCGTTGGGCTGACTGCTCGGTATATCCTCCGTATTCAGGTTCATGACAAGAGGTTCATCAAAAGATTGTATAACACGTGACAAATCCTCATCGGACCTTAAAGGAGAAAGAATAATGTTCATACTGAATCTTTTTTAATAAAAACATACACAGAGTATACATATAGTAACAGTATTACAATGTGAAGATATCTTTGAACCGCTCAGAGAAGTTCATTTAAGAGGTAATTCCGAATAACATTCGAATTTATAAAAAAAACATGCAAAAGATTGCTATAAAAAATTCAATGAATCAAAATAAGATATAACTGTAGACTCATCTATAATTGTGATTACCTAGATGAAGCATTTTTAAGATGACGATATACTACATCCCTCCATATATATTATGATGAAATAATCCTCTTTCTGACAGTTCGCGAGTAATTGACTCCAAAAAAAAAATTATAGGCATTTACATTTCTATGGCCGTCCCTTGCGTCGGATCGTAAGGAGTGTCATTGCAAATATCATCAACGGTTTGCGTTGGAAATAATCCATCCCGGTCAGCCGCGTTAAAAAGATTAATTGTCACCATTTCTGGTGAACTAAGAACGGTTCGTAATGATTGGTTGTCAGTGTAACTGGGCGGGGTCTAATTTGTGTACCAATCGTAACACCTATATTATGGATCCATGCTTTGGACGACTAACGATGCCTTTATATTCTCTCCGAAGATTTAATGCTCGTATTACCCCTTGCAGTCTCTACCACCGCAATATTTGCGCCCATACTTGGTTTTCTACAACCCACCCCTTTATGCAATATCCCTCGCAACAACCATCTCTATAGAAGATTTCCAGAATGTGCATTATTACGTTTTGCTGTCAAACTATTCTCAGTTTTCCCACAATACTAATGTTCGTTTTGCTGTCATACTATTCTCAGTTTTCCCACAATACTTTTCTCGGTTTTCCCCACCCCACCCCTTTACGCAATATCCCCCGCAACAACCATCTCTATAGAAGATTTCCAGAATGTGCTTTATTAAGTCTTGCGGCCATACTAAACTGAGCCTCAATTTTTCGGATGCAAGTTGTTATAGGAATATATTCATTGCGGCCATACTAAATTGAGCCTCATTTTTCGGATGCAGCTCGTTACAGGAATATATTCATCAGAGTCGCTCAGCTCAGTACCGTAGGAAACAAAATTAGCGCCGATACTCTTCATAATCCTGGCATTAACAGCACAGTAATATCCTATGACACAAATATCAAATCTAGAAGATTTTTTTGCATTATTACGTTTTGCTGTCATACTATTCTTTTTACTTCTCGCGTAGAAGGGTGATTAATTTGTATTTAGTTACTGAATGTCTGCTTGGGATGGTAGATAAATGGGTACCCTAGGTATCCTAGTGGTTAATACGCTGGGGTGGTGGTTGAAAGATCAGGCGTTGACAATGTAATTTCACCCCGCCAGTGCCGGAGCTTAGTTCGGATTCCACGTTAAACTGTAGGTCTAAGGCGGAGTGAAAGGTTTGACCCTCGTCAAAATGAACAATTCGGGGAAAAGGAAAACCGAATTAGCTATTATTATTACTAATGTAATTTACACAACGGTTAGGTTCCAGTTACAAGGAGAATCTATGACCTGAATTTATTACATATAATTCTCGTATGTATTTTTTTTCTTCTGTAAAAGGTCTTTTGAAAATCTCTGTATTAAATATAATCTCCACAATAAATTATAAATATTTTTGTTTTTCAGCCCTTTATTTATATTTTAAAAAAGATTATTATATCCAAATAGAATAAACAAAACTTTCTTTCTGTGTGTGTGTTTGTGTGTGTGTGTGTGTGTGTGTTCCTCACTTTCTCTGACAAAAATCTGTGTGTATATATATATATATATATATATATATATATATATATATAAGAATTTTAAATTCAGTTTTACCTTCACTAGCAAAAGTAATTTTATTAATTTCTTTCCATTTTTTTTATTCATTCATTTCAATAACTATGAAGATGATACCATGCAAATTAAACGTAAAGAAAAACAATGAAGTTGATCAAATATAAAAACATTTATATACAGGAAAAGCTTTCGCATGGTGCGAGAAGAGACGGAAGCGAGTGTTTTGGTGAAAGTTTGTCCCACGACATTCCGATGTGTCTAGTTCGCGGTCAGCCTTTGCCTCGAGGGCTCACTTGACTCCAATTTTACATTTTTTCTTCCAGAGACGATTTGAAAGAAGGAATGAAATGAAATAGGCAGAATAGCATTTAAATAAATATCTCTTTTGATGTTTATTGTTTATCTTATATATATATATATATATATATATATATATATATATATATAATATATATATATATTATATATATATAATATATATATATAGGTGTGTATTTTAATTTTTATGATACAGAAAGGATTGTCAAAAGTAAATAGACAGAATAATATTTAAATAATTATTTATTTTACTGTTTATTGTTTATCTTATATATAAGGTGTGTATTTTAATTTTTCTGATACAGAACGGATTGTCAAAAGTAAATAGACAGAATAATGTTTAAATAATTATTTCTTTTACTGTTTATTGTTTATCTCATATATATATATATATATATATATATATATATATATATTATATATATAAGGGTAAGGAGAAAGTTGGTCAAATACAATTGTGTGTTTGTGAGTGTGTGTGTGTGCATTTCGCCTGAACTATTAGTTTGGTGATTATACGTTTCGTATTTCTTATATTATTTTTTATTTTGTGCAGTAGAAGATATAAGTGTATGTATTTTATTTTCAATATATTTACAATAATTAATAAACAGATTGATGTAATGGTGTTTTATTTATTTCACTTTAAATGTATTTCTTTTAATGTTAATATTGTTTTAATAATTAAATATCTTTAAGGAGAAAGTTCACTTGCTTTGGCAACTCGTGTGAATTAAAATAAATGGTGGTATCTAGCAACTCACCCTAATACTAATAATGTATACCTGAACAATTAAAATAAAAAGTGATATCTGGCAACCCATGTAAATAAAATAAATGGTGGTATCTAGCAACTCACCCTAATAATGTATACCTGAACAATTAAAATAAAAAGTGATATCTGGCAACTCAACCTTCCTCTATATAAGACCCAGTTGGCTTCGGAGCGGTCATAATGATGCGAACTTCTGAGGAATAAAGATCTCACTATCCTTCCTTCTAAGGTTAAGACTTAGGTTAGGTTTCCCTTTGGGGGGTAAGGACATCCCACTTCTTCCCCAAAGACCTTCACCGTCTCTCCTCTCTCTTCCTCTCTTAGGTTAAGGCAACCCCTTTGGGGGGAGGTCATCCTCCCTTCTCCCCCCGAAGACCCTTCCCCTCTCCCTCCCCTCTCCCCCTTCTTTGCATACCCCCTCCCCTTCATTGCAAACCCCCACCCCCTTTGCAACATACCCCCACCCCCTTTGCAACATTGAACATTATCTCTGCAACATCTCCGCACTTGTGCTTTTCGGAGCCGCCGATCGGAACGAACTACTTTCAACGCAATCCATTGGAGAAATTTCTGACGGCGAGAAAGAACCAGCTGATAGAGAGGCCATTGAGATGTAAGTAGAAATAATTACGTGATAATTTAAAAATTAGTTTGTGAAATGTAATTTAGACTGGTTATCATTCTCGGGTTATATATATATATATATATATATATATATATATATTCAGTGCTTAACCCTTGCAAGTGTTAACTAATTTTATAAAAAGCCATAATAAACGTATTTTGAAGTGAAAGGATATTCGACTGGGTTCGAGACCTGGTGTTGACAGACGTTGCGTAGTACACCCAGCTAATCTTCCTTTCGACCCCGTTCAACGGTCCTGGGTTCGAGACCTCTTTTTTATTTTTGTGGCCTATATTTATTCGCCAACTTGTTATTAGTTTACTGTTCCTGAGAATGTTCTTTGAAAGTGAAATTTTATTACGCGTTTGTTCCCCTGTACGTGTTAACTTAAAAATTTATAGAAAGTTCTATAGGTAAGCTTTTAGAATTACTAAAACTTTAAAGGTAAGGAAATTCCAACGGTTCTGGGATCGAGACCCGGTGATGGTAGGCGATGCGTATTATGCACAGTTAGGATAAATGTATTTCCGGCGCTGTAAATTAGTGTACTTGTAACTCCTTGTAGCTCTCTCTCTCTCTCTTCAAACCCACAAGGAAAAATAAAAACGATTCCAAGGCCTTTCATGTATTCAGAGCGCCACCTCGTCAGGGAATGAAAAGAGGAGGCAAGATGGCCATAAATATATACAACGTAGCGAAAACCAAAACAATTAGCACATACTTAACAAGAGTTAAAGAGAGGGAAAAGGAATTTGAACAAGATATTGTCAATTTTATACATTCCCGCACTGTTATTGAAATTGTTTTTAAAATGGATAAATGCACATTCTAGAATATTTCTTTCAATTATATCTCTGTTTTCAACAAGCGCTTTAGAATCATTAGAATAATATATATATATATATATATATATATATATATATATATATATATATGTTCCTCTGTGTGTATTTTGGTGAAAAACAATTGGTTTTTAATTATTAACCATTCACTCCCTGTGGTTAATTCTTCACGTCATATATATATATATGGTGTGGATGTAATAAATTTTCAACTCATTACATTTTGTTGTAAGATGTTTCATTAAAATAGCAGGTATCCTCAATTTTTAATTATAGATTACTTTGCATTAGTACTGTGCTCGTCTTTCTGAATACAATTCGAGTTTTGAAAAAAAATTAGATTTTAAATAAAAAAGATTCAGAAAAATGTATGAACTAATCAAGTTAATTTAAAATTATACTTTCTCTTATAGGTCCGATGCGGAGTTGACACGTGTTATAGCTACTTGAAGAAATTTGAAGCTATTTGAAGAAATGCAAATAACCGATGGTGATTTGGAGATTGAAGTTTTACCGCGCAGTCAAGCCAGTGACCTGAATACGGAGGTCGAAGTATTGGCTCACATCCGGTCCAACGATTGCCAAGTCGTCGGGGAACTAATGTAAGCTTTCAGTTAAGAACAAGACACAGTGTATTTTCATCAATTTATTAAATGATAGAAATCATGTTTTATAAATTAGTAGAATTTTACACCCAACTTAAATTAGTTCCAGAATTAACATCCATTCAATTTTAAGTAAGCTACAGAGCACAAGACTATCATTATTGGGGACATCTTTTACACAATATTGTTGCAATTATACATTTTATATATACGCATAAAACTTTACACAATACATCGATTGCGCACAAACGGAAAACGGTATTTTATCTGCATGCACACCATTTCATCATTCAGCTTAGTGTGACACGGGTCGAATAATTTTTAAAAAATTGTAAATTCATTTCCACGTGACATGTGCAAGAGAAATGAAAGATAATACATCCCGCAAGTATTAATAAAATACCCTTGTAATTGGTAGGGATTCCAAACAATTTCGAGGATATGCAATTGTTCGAGCAATTTTACAATAACACTCCAGGGGCGAGTCCCAAGTGAATTAAAATAGTACATTCTTTCTCTATTTTTAAAGTAGATGCCCAACCAATGAATCCCTTCGCCATCAATAATATCTGTGTTGACAATAAGGCCACCGCATTTTCTCGTAGTTGGCAGTTTCAATGTTTCATTCTTTGCAAGCACACCGATAAATTTGGGGCGTGTGATTCGGTCACTATACATTACTGTCTGAAGTGTATTCGTATCCATTTTAAAAGTCAGTGACTATACTCCTGAATCTATCGATTTCTATTAGAGCTTGTGATTCGAGGTACACCAGTACACTAATGGGCGCGTCTATCGAGTTGGCGAATTCCAATCTGATTGAGATGTTCCCACTTTGTTGTGGACTTAAGTGTGTATTTACACTAGCAGATAAGTCAGGAGTGATGTCAAACGGGTAAAGATTAAAATGATCGATGAATTCTTTCTGCGTTACCCCACTCCCAACTCATCACAACCACCAACAATATGGGCCAGATGACTATATGCTCTCGCGCAAAGCGGGAACACAGCGTCTGATGAGTAGTCCGTATACAATGTCCCACCCAGCGCAACACCGTTGACGTATAGAGTTATGTTTTTAAGGCCGAAATTCTCGAATTTAAAGGCGTGCTTTTTATATTTTCAATTCACCGAAGCGTGATCCTGCATTCCAATTAATAGCCTTTTAGGTAGAACCCCCAGCGCGATGTTTTCTATCTGTTTCGAGCTAACCCTGTGGGTACCGTATATAGTTTGATCTGTACTCTGTTAATTGGGTATTTTGCTGTGGCGTTTAATAAATTTTTTCAATTTCTATTTGTTTTGGTGAACTTAGTTTCACTTGTCGTACACGAAGGTATGTTTCAATAACATGAACAACAACGGGTTTTGCGCCCTCTTCCTGATCAGCTCCCAGATTTATGCAGATCTCAGGATTCGTGCGGGTGAGCTTTATTTTCATGTCGATACCGTTCATAAACAGTTTCTCCTGGAATGTGCAGTCTGTAAGCAGGCGTCCAAAACAATCGTATATCTTCTTTTTAGAATTTGTAAATTTATTCTTTATACTACTTTCGTCTTTAGTCTGATAATAGCCCTCGGCAGTTAAAAAGGTATCCTTCGCTTCTTTTGAAAAGTTGAGGACATTTTCCAGATAGACTCGTAGGTGATAATAACCCGTTCCTGCCGAAATGTTGACCTGATTTAAAAACATCACACTGGCTGAATATGGAGTGTAGAAAGTTTGTTTTGGGAAATACAACATATTTATCATCGCAGTCCGTTCCATCAGAATGGTCTATACGTAGTTTAGCGTACATATGCACACAGCTTGGATCAAACAAGTAAGAGTCTGAGCTGGCTTTCACGAATTCTATAAGAGTACTCCGGGAACTAATTGTGTTTAATAGGTTAATCGTAATAAAGTCACGGTACTCAATAGAAACTTGTGTTGGGGCATATCAAAGAGGGACAGCTCCGATTTACAATATTGTGAGCTACACGGATGGACGAAGCGTGCCATGACGAGTCAGAAATAGTGCCACCTCTCTCGACAAGTAGTAAACATCCTTATCAACCATAGGTTTTATTCGCTTCGAACACTTCTTTTTTGATGTCCTTTTACGTTTAACGCCACGCACTGGTAACCCCTTCTTCTTCTTCTTCCGGACGGCCCTCTTCTTCCCATCACCACGCATTTTTCTCTTTGCATCTTTTCGTCCCGTATACGTTTTAAGTGCTTTTTTAGAGCTTCTTTAGGTCTAGCCCCCGCCATTATGTCTTCTACCGTGTTAAAACCTGATTGTAGCGCCTTCCTTCCAAGGTATCTGGCGCCCCTCTTCAGCAAGGGGACAACCGTACGTAGTATGGTTGAAAAAATGGATCCAAGCCCACTCCCACGCTGGTATCTCACCCCTCGATAGACTGTGAAAGGCCTTCGGGTCATTATAACAGTGCGACGAACGTGGAGCTTTACTGTTAAGCTCCCGTCACCGAATGGAAAACGTTTTCCCTCAATCGTTCTTATATATATTGAGATATTGGTTAATAAATTAGTCGCAACATTCACATAGTGAGGTTTGTCATATGTAATGCTAAAGCCCCTCCCTCTATGATTGGGGATATGAGCAATGCGGAGCAGACGCGCCTGGATATCCCCAACAAATTGATGCCCACGATATTGCTGTAAATATAGCATATGTCTGGAGATGGATAGCCATCACCCAATTTCTCCAATTTCAACCGAGACATAAGGCTGGACAAGTTATGTTGTGCCTTGCCTCGTGAAAGGTATCTCTTTGGAGCGCTACTCCATCTTCCCTAGGTTATAATTTTGAACAGTCCTTTGTCTTTAATATTTCTATTATCCTGTGATTTTAGGGCCAGAGCATGTGCAGGAGTTTCTTTGTTTATGATTTCGTATACTAAATCAGCCGTAAGATTTGAGCTTTTTAAACTTCCGTTTAAGTCTCTCACAACATCCTCAGCTGCACCATAACGACCCGGGCATAGTGTTACTACTGTAATATAATACAATGCCTCCCCACTCCGGGCGGCGCGCATGGTTTCATCCCTAATTATCCCTGCCTTTTCACGATCTCTAAGAACCGTAAAAACGGGTTCTATTTATAATCAATACTTAAGAAGGTGGTGGATAGCTGAATTTCGCATATCCCCACGTCATACGAATAATGTTTCAATTCAATGGGCCCATGGAGTTCTGTTACAAAGTTGGCCAGGGTGTTGTTAGGATGTAACCTTTGGTTAGCTTCCGCCCGAATTGTTAATTCTGACGAAGGTCAAGCTTTTCACTCCACCTTAGACCTACAGTTTACGTGGAATCCGAACCACGCCCCATCAGCAGCCCAGCGCCTTAACCACTAAGCCACCTAGGGTACCCATTTATTTACCAACCACTTTCTTTATTGTGTGGAAGGATGAACAGCTGGGTTTTGCTGCGCGCCGGCTGCCGTCGGGTCTCGAACCCGGGGCCGATGGATTCGTAGTCAGCGACGCTAACCACTACACCACCACTACACCACCACTACAAGCCTGTGTCTACAGCATTCCCTGTAAAAGTTGTGATTTAGTATACGTAGGAGAAACTGGAAGAAATATTGAAACCCGTATTAAAGAACACAAATATGTCTTCAAAAGTTGCAATACTAATAATGCAATTTTTTATCACGCCAGCCAAAATGATCATGTTACAGATTGGGAATCAAGTAAGTTACTTTATAAATGCAGTAATTATGTCAAACGAAAAAAAATAGAATCTGCATGGATAGAACAAGTGGATAATTTTAATTTGTGCGAAGGTACTTATAAGCTGGACCCTCTAATGAGATTCTTGATCAAAAAATCCCTTACGGTGTCGGGTGAACGGGTTCTAACCTAAGTGTGAATTTCTTAAAGGTCTCTGGATTGTTTTCTTACTCGCTTTTGGTTCATTCGTTTTTTCGGTAAAATGTAAATGGAATAATAAACGTAAATGTAAATGTAATAATGGAAGTAATAAATGTGGAAATAAATGTAAATGCAATAAATGTAATAATAAAGGTAATAAAATAAATGTAATAATAAGTGTAAAGGTAATAATAATAAATGTTGAAAAACGTAAATGCAATAATAAATGCAGTAATTATGTCAAAATAATAGAATCTGTATGTATAGAACAAGAAGATAGTTTTAATTTGTGCGAATGTACTTATAAGCGGGACCCTTTAATAAAATGCCCTTCTGGTGTCGGGGGAACGGGATCTAACCTAGGTGCGAATTTCTTAATGGTCTCTGGATTGTTTCCTTCTCGCCTTTTTCATTCGTTTTTCGGTTTATAATTTCTGTATAATAAACAACAATGTAATAATCAATGTAATAATAAATTTATAATTTCCGTAATAAATAATAATGCAATATTAAATGTAATAAATGTAATAATAAATGTAATAATTATGTAAAAAAAAAAATAAAAAAAAAATAGAATCTGTATGTATAGAACAAGAAGATTGTTTTAAATTTGTACGAATGTACATATAAGCGGGCCCCTTCAATAAAAGTAACCTTCCGCTGCCGGGAGAACGGGATCTAACCTAGGTGCGAATTTCTTAATGGTCCCTGGAATGTTTTCCCTCTTGTTTTTGGTTCATTCGTTTTTCTGTATCCACCCGAAGAGGATGCCAGTGGGCGTCGAAACTGATGTGGAAATAAACTCTGTCTATTAGAGTGGGTTTTTATTATCATAGATCTGTATGTGTTTTTATGTGTAAAATAGCGATGCATGCGTTCCTTTATGGTACGTTGAACTCTTTCAGCTAAAGAGGCCTTATGTATAGAAGTGCTAGTGTAGTAACTGACATTAAACTCTGCCAACATGTTCTAAAAAGCTCGGCCTATAAATTCTTTCACCCATATTCGTACAAAAATAGCCTGGAATCCTGTTTTCTTTCAACATCAGAGTTTTGTTAGCTTTAGGAACTGTATGGGGTGATTTATTTTTCAGGGGAATTAGCCACAGAGCTCTAGAGAATACATCTATTATGAATAGGATGTAGCGATAGCCATCATTATATATTGAATATCTTTGCATGTCTGTTAAATCCGCTTGCCAAATAGAGTCAATCGAAGCCGCTGTTGTCTTGGATGTTTTAAACCTTTTTTCACCGGCTTATGAAATGTATAAGTATCCTGCTCCCGCAAAAACCTCTCAACATCTTTTTTCCCTACTCCATCATTGTAAATACCTCTGTACAGGCTATCAATACCGCCGTAGGAGGCTGGGTTAGAAATGTCATAATAGCGTTTTCTTAATATGTTAGGGTTTTGCGTATTTTAGAGGCACGTGGAGAGGGTTGGCCGTTGTTGTTTGGTCTCTTCTTTCTCCTCTTCAGAGATGCTACCGTTGTGGGTGATGGTGTACTCAGATGTGGCACATTCGAAGCTTGCTCCAAGTCTTTTAACCTGTTCAGATTTCCTATCAATGTTTTGGGGACATTTATTTGTTGTAGTCTTGTTTTAGTATGCTTCCATCCTGATGGTGAGGGCCTGTCCCACTTTCTCACCAAGATCATGGACAATGTCGACGATATTCGAACCCTGTACCAGTGTTCCTTCAACAATGACCTCGCCTGTATCGTTTCACTGTATGATGGGGTCCTCACTCAATAGATTATAAAGACATAAGCCTTTATTCCTCAATGTATGTGGGAGACTGCGTTTTAATACATGTTCGATATGTTGTGGGGGCGCACCGTTATTCTTTGGTTGGTCATCTCTAACGTAGGCCCCAGGTCCTATGTCGCCATGATCATCGTTGCCCACGCTGTGCCTAATAACCACAGGGATCTGTCAGATTCTTATAATCTTCGTACTCATGAAGAAATTTCTGTAGAGCCTATTGGTATAAGGTCCTTTTCTCATCAGGTGACTTTTTACTTTTGAATAGGTCTAACAGTTCGCCTTCCATTCTTTTAAGCCTGCTTTTACGGGATTCTAGAACCGTGTCTGGACTTTTTGAACTTTGCAGTGAAGCATACACCTCGTGCAGAATCATGTCCACTTTCTTCATTATATTAATCTAGTCAGTAAAGTTCCCAAAATTGAAAATAAGATGGGGAGGAATGATCCCCCTCTTTGTACAATAATTCGCTTTTTCTCCCCTATAGTTTGACTTTTACGAGCGAGTGTATGTATTATGTTCTTCCAACGACGTAGGCGAGCCTTCTGAGGGGATTTCATTGACACATTACATTTTATAACATTAAGGCAGATTTCACATATGTATTTTAAAAAGTCCGAGTCGATATTTTTAAAAAACATCTGCTGCAATGCCCGGGGCAGTCGATGATAGATTTTTATTAATTCACGGTATTCTTTAGCCTCTTTGTCATTCTGAAATATACACCGTTTCAGGCTCGTTTGGGAATATATTCGTTCTTAAAGCACCCTAAACGTGTTTCGCGGATGAAGGTCGCAAAGCAAATCTCCGTAACGTTGACTTGTAGCTTTTTATAAACTTCCAAAAACTCCTTACGCTGATTCGGGAACATTTGATTGGCTAACACCCCAATTTGTGACACATCTCTACGTTGCGCGAATAAGACTAGATATTGTGTATTTAACGACACATCGCGCATGTATCTATTTTTGAAAAAATAGATTCTGATTGATGAAAAACACGCTTATGTTCAGATGGTGGGAGAACACTGTAAATGTCTCGGCAAACGTTTTATCCATTCCTAACATGAGATCGTCAATTACAATGACTGTATGCTCATTTCCCTTTAACGAATTAACGTCATATACGTTTTTGTGGAACAAAATATCATCTTGGTACTCGTTGAATACTGACTGGTAGCTCGAATAGCATCATATTACTCTATGTACAAATTTTGAGAACATCTCCCCTTTATCTTTAATGATTTTAAGCATAAACACAGTTTTACCACATCCTGTAGGGCCAGATATAATACATTTGGATGGGCTCGGAAACTGAATTTTTCTACAGATTCCATCTCTAACACGTCACACCCCTAAGTGGAACATTTACAAAATATAATAAAAATTTAAGTGATGTTCCTTATATTCTACAGTCTTGTTTTTCCTCTTCTTCCACAGAACCGTGAATGACGACGAGGTACAGCATCATGTCCCCATCATCGATATTACAGACGATCCCGATAACCGTAGTTGTGGTTACAGACTCCATCCCCGCTGACGAGCCCACACCAGCGACACCTGTAACACCACCACGCGAAAATTCAAAACGGAGGCATGATGAAGAGCCTTCCACATCAGGTATAAAACGTGCCAGGAGTGCACCGATTGTTAGACCCCCAGTAATAGAGTCCCAGTCCTCTACGTCTTACGACACAACCCCTACACTAGATCCCTCCTCAAATAAAGTTGTATCCGCTTATTCCTGTTCAATTCAATTCCGGGTACTTCCTCCACAACAGTAGCAGCTTCTCGCTCTGTAGAGGATGGCATAACATTCGAGTTGGTGCGCACCGTAACCCCACCCTGGCCCTGACTAGAAATCGCTACGTAGTTAGGGTTGACCCTGGAACCCTGTATAGCAATGGTGTTGAACACGGTCTGCGACGCGTAGCTGAACGTATTGTGGAGTTTGCCCTTCAAAACAGCGACGAACGTGAAGTCAGGGGGAGGTTATCCTTCGGGTTCTGGCCGCTGTAGATATAGAATATATCTTGGGCCGTATAATGCAGTCCTCTCAAAGTAGTACAGCCTTTAATATGGACAACTTCACGGTAGATGTTGACAGAATATTCCGGGTTGCGGGTCATAGTGCCACACCTTATACTGTTAACTTTATTTCGCCGGTTATTTACCAAAAGCATATTAACGTCGATCGTGGTTGCGGCTTTATAGCAATAGCCTTAGCTCATATGTTCACTGTGCTAAATACAGGGACGCAAAAAATTTGTTTGCCTACGGTTGTGCAGCGTGCACGTGAACTGGCTGTAGACTGTAAACTTGATTTTAACTGTAATATGGGTCCTGAAGAGCTGCGAAGGATAGAGCAGGAAATGAATGTTCGTATAGTTATATTTGGAATGGATGATCGTCGTAGGACTGTGTATATTTTTAAAAGCTGTGTGAGAGATCGTACAAGGCCCCTACTTATTTTAGAATTGTCAGGAACAACATATCTCCCATCCGTAATATAAGTACTCTCTACGCTAGTTATGATAAAAGTCGAAAATATGGAAGGCATCATGATTTGTGTAAGGGGTGTCTCGAGTTTGCGGATGATATAGTGAAACATTGTAAGGAATGTCACATGGTATGTGAGCAGTGTAAACGCCCCAAATGTGAAAGCCATGTAGTTGAAGCTGAGAAGAGGGAATGTAATGTGTACAAACGTACATTCTTCAATAATAAATACTTTAGGCTACATAAGTCAAATGGCACGTGCAGGAAAATGAGAATCTGTGAATGTGGTATGTTTCATATGATGGATAATTGGGGGAATTTCAAGCATAAATGTTATGAAATAGACCTTGTATAGCTGTGCACTACGATATAGAAACATATACGGTTGCTGAAACCAAAGAGGTTATCCCACATCTACTTGTAAGTCAGACTATCTGCGATGAGTGCATGGAAGTCGAGTGTGATGTGTGTCACAAATGTGGTAAACGGACAAACGTTTTTAAAATGATCGCACACGACAGCCCTGTGAAACTATTTGTATCCTATATTGTCAAGTTAGCGGACAAGTTAAAAAAAATGACTGTATATTCTTGCCCATAACGGGGCAAAATTTGACACACAGTTCCTTTATAAGGAACTGCTTGAACACGAGTCATCGGAAATATTTACAGGCGACCCTCTGAAAAGGGAAAACAAATATACAGATGCAAATAAGAGGTAATATTCAGTTTAAAGATACTTTATTGTTCACACCTTGTAAATTAGCCAAGCTACCCAAGGTGATGGGTGTAGCCGCCGAAGTTTCAAAAGGGTATTTCCCTTAGACTTTCCTCACTAGCGACACTTTAAATTACGTAGGACTACCTCCCCCCCCCCCTCAAACATTATTTTAACTACACCAACATGAGTGATAATGAGCGTGGAGATTTTGACCGCTACTACAACAGTTTTAATGAAGATAATCCTAACAGTATAGCTGATGAATGTGAGCGTTATTGCGTAAATGATGTGCGCGTGCTTAGCGTATGTTTTCAGGTCTTTAGAAGCATGTACATAGACCGTTTCAACTGCGATCCTTGCAAGACGCAACTACAATCGCCTCATTGTGCTTTACTGTGTTCAAGAACAATTTCATACCTAAAGACACCTTAGCCGTCATTCACAGAAACAACCCTCGCAGTTATGGGCATAAGGCTATTTACTGGCTCATACACCTACAGCAGCAAACCGGTGTATACATAAAACATGTCCGCAACTAAGGCTGCACCGGAACCAGAATATCAAGTTCCGGCCGAAACCGGAACTTTAAGTGTTGCTTAAACGACGAAAAAAAAATCTGTTTCATAGGACACCCAGAAATGCTAGTATGATATTATTGGTCTTTGTCTCGGTTTTCAAACTAATTTCTAAAACTAAAGCCGTGAAATGAAGTTCAAGTAGGCCACTTTGTTTTATATGCTTTACCACTTTTTAATACAGTGTTTTTTTATATATAGGAATACAACAATCTATATATTAAATACATTAGGTGTCATTATAACGTGATTTTTGATGTAATAAAATTTTGACTTTTCATACATAGTATTTAATTATTAACCATAAAATGCCTTTATAAGCTACATTATGTGAAAGAAAAAATAAGAAGCATTAAGAATTGCTTTTGTGTTACATCATGGATTGGAGGAAGAATAAGAACATTAATAATAACATGTTTTAATTTATGAAACAGTAACCAATATCACAATAAAAAGTTCCGATTCCGGCCGGTTATTTTTCTAAAGTTCCGGCCGGAACTGGAACTTCATAAAAATTGAGGTTCGGGCCGGAAGTAACAGACCGGAACTAAGTTCCGGTGCATCCCTATCCGCAACACGGGGGAGGTACCCTTTAAGATCATTGGTCGTCTTTTTTGGGCTGATGGCCTAAGCGAAGACCGGGCCATTGGTGAGAAGACTGTGTACGCATTTAACGGTTGCTGGTGGCATGGATGTCCACGTCCTGAGTGTGGAATCGTAGGAGATATCCACGGTAGATCTCCTGCCGACAGTCTTGTATGGACCCGCACTCGCGATCAGCTTATAGGCTCCCAGTTCACTCACAAGATCTTGTGGGAGCATGAGTATGATGCACGGATGGAAACAGATGGTCAGTACCGTGAAGAAATAAACACCATCAAACGCTCAATGGTGTTGGATCCTCTAAAATGCGGTGATAGCTTGTTCGGAGGTCGTACAAACCCATTCAAGCTATACTTTCCGCATACGGAGGGCGTGCAACTCCATTACTATGACTTCTGCTCTTTATATCTCAACGTGATGAAGAACAACCCATACCCCGTAGGAGCACCTGAAAAGCTGGTGGGCCCAGCCCTTCCCATCATCGATGAGTTATCAGCAAATTTGAACAAGAACTATTTCGCTCTTTCTTTCGTGGACGTGCTCCCAACTCGCGATTTATGGATGCCGGTCTTACTCGTCGTTATAGATCACAAGCTCATGTTTCCCCTGTGCGTGAAGTGCGCAGAGGAAAACAATGGGTCCTGTAATCACACACCCAATCAACGGAAGATCAGAGGTGTATATGCAAGCCCTGAACTGGACCTAGCCGTTTGCCATGGTTACAGAATATTGAAGATATATGAGGTGTGGAGGTTTCAGAAGCTACCCAACCTTTTCAAGCCACATATACATAAATACTTTTTTGAAGGATAAAGTAGAAGCATCTGGTTACCCGCGAGGGGTTAAGAGCGAGGGTGAAAAATCGGCGTATATTCAGCGCTACCGTGACCATGAATAGATACAACTTGACCGTGCCCAAATTGTTAAGAACCCTGGCGAGCGCTTTAATGCAAAATTATGCCTAAATAGTCTTTGGGGCATATAGAAACACTTTTTTGAAGGATAAGGGAGAAGCATCAGGGTATTCGCGAGGAGTTGATACCGAAGGTGAAAAATCGCCGTATATTCAGCGCTACCGTGACCATGAAGGGATACAACTTGACCTGGCCCGAATTGTTAAGAACCCTGGCGAGCGCTTTAATGCAAAGTTGTGCCTAAATAGTCTTTGGGGAAAATTTGCACAGAATACAGGCAAGGGGAGCGTTCATCTAGCCCAAAGTTATAATGAGGTGTGGGATTATACCAATGCCCCCGATAAAGAGGTTATGGAGATCGTGAATGTAGGTAATACGTACACAATAAAGTACAACATCACCGAATTGGCCACAGATACCTTACGCGTTACAAACATACCTGTAGCCAGCTTCACAACGGCACACGCACGCATCAAGCTTTGGGAACTGTTGCAATCTTATGGGCGGAGGGTCCTGTACGCAGACACAGATAGCGTAATATTCACAGAGAGGGAGGGTGAATACATGCTGCCTATTGGGGAATTCCTCGGAGAGTTGACTGACGAGATCAAGGAAGAGTATAGTGATAGTGCATACGCTGACTCCTTTGTATCAACAGGTCCAAAAACTTATGGGGTACGGTTGAGGGTGGGGAAGAGATGAGATATATCGTGAAAGCTAAGGGTATCATGCTTAACCAGGCGAACCGACGGGTCGTTAACTTTGACTCGCTGAAGGAGCTAGTGTGCTTGGAAGATGAGGGTGACCAGCCGCCCCAACTGATTGTAGGGACCCACAATTTTCGGGCAGAGAAACTGGAGGGCGTGAAGGAACATAGGGGCACAAAGGTGTGCCGTAACACTTATAGGAAACGTTACCAGGTGCCTGGTACCTATGATACCGTACCCTTTGGGTACCATAGTATTTGAATGTTATATATATGTGTGTTTATTTACCCGTTAACGATATGTTTATTTTATTTATTACGTATATTTGAATATGTTTATTAAATAAATCATGTTTCAATTAGGGTTTTATTTTCTCCTTTGTGTGTGTGTGTGTGTGTGTGTGTGTGTGTGTGTGTGTGTGTGTACAGGAAAAAGCCCTAAGCTCCGCCCACTGTAAGAGCGATCAAAGGGTCACGTGACTCCTGCTACTACCTGGGCATATCTCTACCCTGCGTGCTCAGTTGACCGCTGCAAGCCCTGGATTTTATATTTATATTTGAAGAATTCTCACGTAGACGAAAAATAGTGATGGCGACTTTTGATATTGCGTGCTCGACGTTTATTAAGTGGTATTCGGTAAAGTCGGAAGATGTGGTGAATACTGAAAGACTTCCTAGCCCTCCCTCCTTTGAGACTTTTAAGGCTACATCGAACCTTGCGAAGCGTGAGGTGCAAGAGGTTCAGATACTCTATGGATATTCTGGCGAGAGCATTGCCGGATTTCGGGGCACAAACGATGTAATGGACTACGTTGTAGGGCTAAACTGTATAAAAGCGTACATATACCGTGAGGTGGAAGAAACAACACGTGCAGAAGAGAAGCAACGGGTATGGTTAGTGAGTCTTGTTGATGAGTGGTTTGACAAGCGGTATTATGTCATGCTGCATCATACCGAGTACGCGTAGCCTGCGGCTGAGAATGTAAATCTTGTCATCATGGACAAGCTGAAATACTTTTACCACTACATTCATATATATCATGACGAGGTTCGTAGTGAGGTTGTGGCTAAAGGCCTGTGTGAGTTTTTAATAGAATTTAGAGACGAATATCGACTGCTAAGTAAAAAGGATAAATACGGGTACATGTTTCTCTCAAATAGTGCGCCGGATTGTGAATAAAATGTGTTTAGTTCGTGGAAATGAACGAAAAATGTCTAGTGCGCAGTCTGGGGAGTGATAAAACATTAAAGCCGATATTGCCCCATGTATCGGAAAAATTCTGAATGCCCGGTATAATGGGCACAAGTACTCGCATGATTCTTTCATGCTGGAGCAAACCCGTACACGAAACATTAACGCTTGGTATAATTCGTCCGTGTGACTCACTCCACACCTGTCTCCGAACCAAACCACGCACCGGTTGCTCATAGTCATTTCAGAGCTTGACCCGACTAGACATGCATTCTCACAATAGAAAACGATGGAGCTTCCTTTGAGCAGCATTCTCAATGCCGTATACGACGTGTCCGTGACGAAGTCATTGCGTGTGTTCAGACGTAAAAACGGTGCCATTAACTATGTACTTGAAACGACTTGTAGACAAACAAACTCTGGTAAACGTAATGTTGTTTATTTAAGTGTTGTGGAGATGAATAGAGTCTTCGTGATAGCTGAGAAGTGGGGTGAGGATCGTTATAAAATACCTGCAAGTGTAGGTACAAGAAGAGAATAGATTAGTGATACCCCCCTCATATGTCATTGTTTGTACGTTGTGTATAAATAACGAACAGCCATGCATTGATATACGATTGATGTGGAAGATTGCATCTGATAATAACGTTCTTGTCCCTACGCAAAACCGCTTCATCCTCGACAGAATGTTTGAAATCGTCAGTTTCCGCAAGCTAAAGCCTATATTAGACGCACGTGTTACGGATATGTTTTATTTTAATACGGTTCTTGAATACGCATACACCGCCCAGCTCGAAAGGTTTACCGAATGTAGGAATGAACATGGCGAAAATGGTCTAGAGCTGGATGCTGGACTTTTGCTGGACTCTTCGAAATATCATGAACTTTGGTACAGAGGACTTGAGCGGTACAGGACAGAGCTCACCTACACTGTTCACCCTGAAGAATTGTTTCTTTATATAATGAGGTGCTGTCGGTACGACTTAGAAGATTATTTCAACTCGTACATGGTCCTCAGAAAATTCAGAGGAGAAATTTAAGAGACCAACTGTGCAAACTGAATCCTTAATTCTGTCCACTGTACTGGAAGAGGACCTCGTACATTACACAGGCCTGCGATGGTTTTGTTGTCCGAAATATTTTATCACTTATATAGTAATTTTTGCACCCTGATTCCGAAAATAATATTCATTTTTCGCCATCACGTACAGATTTTTCACAAAAAGTCATATTTCATATTACATATGTAAGTAATTTTCATTAAAATTGACTCGATTAAATTTTCATTAAAAACTACTGCCTATAAATGCTTCTAGATCAGAAGTGACGTCATAGCGTCTTCTAGAACATTCGAGAAACGCACCGCTAGTATATAAGTGATTCACGAGCCACGAGATGAGTCAGTCTGTCTAGTGCGTGCGAGGTTATAGTTCTTTATTATTCAAAGGTGCGCGGTGACTATATTTCTCTTTTGAAATTTGTTTATTTGTCGCTATGGCAACCAGAGGGTGTGTAAATACTAAATAGCCCCAACATTTTCTGTTATATTTGTGGAAAATTTACTGTGAAAAAACAAAGGCGAGATATTACAGACTTCGTCAAGAAAGCATACTATGCGTACTTCGGAATGAAACTTGGGGATCAAGACAAATCATGGGCTCCACATAAAGTTTGCAGTCTTTTTGTTGAACAACTTAGACTGTGGAGTAAAGATAAAAAGGGTTCGTTACCTTTTGGGATTCGAATGGTGTGGCGTGAGCCTAGAAATCACCGCAATGACTGCTATTTTTGTTCATGTAACGTGCAAGGCTACAATACTAAAAATAAAAAAAAATTCTTATCCAAACTTTCAGTCTGCTTAAGACCTGTTGCTTATGGACCTGGTGTATCTGTACCTACTAAACCAAATACTCTTGATATAACTTCATCTGATTCGGTATCTGATGACGATGGAAACGATGATATTGATTGTTTTCAAACCGAAACATCTGGCGAACCCCAATTGTTTACACAAAGTGAACTTAATGATGTGGTAAGAGATTTGTGTCTCCCGAAGGATTCTTCAGAGATTTTGGGATCCAGACTTCGTGCAAAGAACTTGCTTTCTCCCTGGACGTCAGTTTACTGGTAATTTTACTGGTCATTTTTCTCAAGAAAATTCACTGGTATATTGCAACAACAATGTTTCGGAACTAATACTTAAGCTAGGCGCTGCAGTCTATGACCCAAATGAGTGGAGATTTTTCATTGATTCCTCCAAAAGAAGTCTAAAAGGCTTCCTCCTTCACAACGGTAACTTGTATGCATCCGTTTCTGTGGCTCATTCGGTTCATTTGAAGGAAACGTACGAAAATCTTGAGCTTCTTCTAGCTAAGGTTAAATACAAAGAACACGGTTGGCTACTTTGTGGAGACTTAAAAGCGATTTGTATGTTGTTAGGTCAACAACCAGGTTATACGAAGTTTTCATGTTTTTTGTGTGAATGAGATAGCCAAGCAAGAACTCAGCACTGGATAAAAAAGGACTGGCCACTCAGAGTTAACCTGACACCTGATTCTAAAAACATTCAACGTGAAAGTTTGGTTGACACAAAGAAAGTCCTTTTACCTCCGCTTCACATAAAACTGGGCTTGATGAAGCAATTTGTTAAGGCCTTAGACGAAGATGGAGATTGTTTTAAGTATCTGTGTGGTAAATTCCCAACTCTTCGGAAGCAAAATTGAAAGAAGGAATTTTCGTTGGTCCCCAGATTAGAAAACTAACTTTGGATGAACACTTTGAAAGAACAATGAACAATCTTGAAAAAGAAGCGTGGCTTGCTTTTAAGGATGTTACCAGAAAATTTTTAGGGAACAACAAGGACCCAAATTACCAAAACATTGTGAACAACATGCTAAATAAGTTCAAAGAGTTGGGTTGTAATACGAGTTTAAAATTATATTTCCTACATTCACACTTGGATTACTTCCCTGAGAATCTCGGAGCACTCAGCGAAGAACAAGGAGAACCGTTTCACCAAGACATCAAAGAAATGGAGAAGTGATATCAGGGAAGGTGGGACATCAGCATGATGGCTGATTACTGCTCGATGTTGAAACGGAATACTCCAGAATTATTACATAAAAGGAACAGCGCGTACATTCGAGACTAAAAGGCATTATTGATCTCACAAGAAAACTCAGGACAAATAAAGATGAATATGTAATTGACGTTAATAGTCTTCTTTCTTTTTAAAGTTGTTTGTATTTGTAATTAGTATAACAAAGCGAAATAGGTACCAAATTGTAAATTGAAATAAATAATATTTATTTATGTTGTTGCTTTTTCCCTTCCAGTTTGCAGAAAATCCTTACGTAACAGAAAAAAATGGACACCTAATTCGAAATCAGCGTAGTTGAATTATATAAAATCAGTTATTAGTAAGAAAACAACTCTTACAACGTTCTCATTCGCAGGCCTGTGTTATCCATAAACTGAAACCAAAGAAGTTTAGGATGTCAGTTAAAGACCGACAGAATTATAGATTTCAGCCGACATAACATAACAAAACATTATATATAATATACTGTATATACGAATATACTGTAAATATCGGGTGATTTTTTAAACATCTGACAGTTCAAAAGGTTTGTATTTTTTAGTAACTGAAATTAAAGCATGAAAGTTTTACTGTACGTTCATTACACAGGGGAAATTAGTCCCCTGTGCAAAACATGCTCTATGTGATGTTCTCTCAGCTCATTGACTCTTTGCACACGAACAACAAAATTTTGTTTGCGGTACTCTAGACAGAGTATCTGTTGAAATCTGAAAAATTTCTAGTTCAGTTGATGCTTTCAATTCTTCTATTGTGTGTAGATTCTGTTTAAACACTCTATCTTTTAAATAACAGCAATTAAAAGTCCCAGGGGGTTTACATCTGGTGATGTTGGTGGCCATGATATTCCTTTATCATAAACCGCAGGAAATCTGTTGGACAGGACTTTTCCGTCGAAGGTATCGTGTAAGTATCGTGAGCTGAGAGAATATCACATAGAGCATGTTCTGCACTAGGGGACTAATACCCCATATGTAGAAAAGATGCAGTAAAAATTTTGTTTTTATTTCATTTAATAAAAAATCCTTTTAAAGTGTCGATGTTTAAAAAATCACCCGATACGCGCAAGCATGTGTCTCCTAAGATAAAATAAAACTTATACGCATCCTGTGTGTACAAAACCAGTTTGAATTCGTGTAACAAACGACAAAACAGATTTTCTTAAGAAATTACGTCTGAACAACAATCCATAGTTCAACTTATCAAATGAATTTTAATTATAAAGTTTCGATCCTTGATCAATAATGATCAAGGATTAAACTTTTTGCTGAAGTTAAATCATCACATTCGTCACATTTGAATTTTAGCGATACGCTGTAATTCTTCACGTTGATATAAATCATTATTATAAATCTTCATCATTACAGGGTGATTACAAAGTTCTTATGCAGTTTTAAACTTTAATAACTTTTGATGTGCGCGCAATAGATGCAAACTGTAAACGGCGTATGAAGGCGCAATTATTAAAGTTTATAACATTCTACATTACAAATTTCTAGGCCTCAACATGACCGCCATTTTTTCCGATACATCGTTCAATCCGATTTTTCAAAGACCTGAACAGTTACAATAAAAAATTAAGAATTTCCTGGGTTTCTGGACGTGTTGATATTTTCTAATGAAGCACGTTAGTGGCAAAGTCAACCGCCATAACTGCTGCATTTAGGGACAGAGAACCCTCACGAAGTCTGGCGACATGAAAGATTCCAAAAATCAATGTCTGGTGCACTCTCAGAAAGTCATGAATTATTGGTTCTTTATTTTTTGAAGAACCAACAATCAGTGTTGAACGTTACCTTGCAGTGTTGCAGAATTCCTTTATCCCTTAACTAAGACGATTTCAGATAACACTTCCTTTCAGCAAGACGGCGCTCCCTGCTACTGTGCTTTGAATGTGCTTCATTTCTTGACTGAAGTCTTCCCAGCCAAGTGGATCGGTAGAGGTGAACCAATTGCTTGACTACCTCGCTCACCTGACCTGTCCCGACTGGACTACATATAAGTAGCGTTGTTTACCCATCAAAACCACATTTTTTGGACGAATTTATATTGAGGATCACAAATGATGCAATTTATGAAATCACTGAACACCAACTGAAGAATGTTTTCAGGTCTTTGAAAAATCGGAGTGAATGATCTACAGATCTACAGAAGCTAAGGCTAACAAAGACCCTAAGATCCACTCTAAGGCTAGCCTGAGAGAAAGGAAAGAGTAGGGGGTTAAGAGAAGAGAAGAGAATAAGGGGTTAAGTAAGGAGCAACACCTATCACTCTTGGGTTAACATTCATTCAGAAAAAGAGAAAAAAGACTCACCATCATCATCCGCCGGCCACTGCCGACAAGTCAGAAAAATAGTCGGAGAGAATAGGAGAGGGGTGAAAGATGAAAAGAAGTAAAATAAGAACGCTTACAAACCATGCAAACACAGTCTTAACTCACAGTCATACCATGCAAGCAAACTACAAACATGCAAGGAAAGAGAGTTACAGACATGCAAGGTAAAAAAAGTAGGTAAAGTTAAACAAAAAGTGGGTTAGTTTACGCTACGAGCTACATCTACGTTCGTGTTAGTCTAATTTTTTTTTTTTTTTTTTTTAATAATTTTATTGCTGGCATCACACGCTGGCAAGTCACAAGCTGGCATGTCACAAGCTGGCATTCATCATCAACAGACTCGTCCTCGAGCACCACCACCAGAGCTCCTGTTAACTTTCTTTTTTAATTATAAACAACGTTAATATTTTTAAAATGTCTGTCAAGACGGTTCTTAAACATATTAACGCTGGTAGAATGAACGACTGACGCGGGGAGATTATTCCATTTATCAATTACTTTAAACGTAAAGAAGTTTTTAGCGATATTAGTAATGAAACGCCTGCCACGCAACTTAAATCCGTTATTACGAGTATTACTATTATCGAAAGTGAACAATTTGTCAAAATTTACGTTATCGACGTTATTAACGATTTTGAAAACTTCAATAAGCTCCCCCCTTAATCTCCTAGTTTCGAGTGAATACAGGTCTAACTCTTTAATTCTATCTTCATAAGGCTTATTGCGCAATGACGGAATAAGTTTCGTGGCACGACGCTGAACCCTTTCTAACCTATCAATATCCTCGCGCAAATACGGGCACCAAAACTGAACTGCGTATTCTAAATGAGGCCTGACTAGGGACTTGTATAGGGGCAATATAATATCCTTCGATTTAAATTCGAAATTACGCGCAATAAAGCCTAACATCCTATTAGCTTTTGCGCAAGACTCCAGGCACTGGTTCCTAACCTTTAAATCCTTAGATACGCGTACGCCTAAATCTACTTCCTCGTCAACGCTCGCGAACTCCCTATCATCCATCGTGTACGTGTAATTATTGTTGCGAGAACCTATATGCAAAACTTTACATTTGTCTTCGTTAAATTGCATCTGCCACTTATCTGTCCACTCCATAATCCTATTTACATCGTCTTGGATCCTATTTCTATCGTCCTCGTTAACAACCTTACCGCCTATTTTAGTATCGTCCGCGAATTTTGACACGTTACTAGTCAATCCTACATCTATGTCGTTAATGTAAATTACGAATAGCAATGGGCCTAACACTGAACCCTGTGGGACACCGCTACCTACATCTAACCACCCGGATTCACTACCATTAACTACGACTCTCTGCCTCCTAGCACGAAGCCATTCTTCTAACCAGTTAGCTACCTGACCGCGTATACCGTGCGCTTTAACCTTCGCAATTAGTCTCCTATGCGGAACTGTATCGAACGCCTTTTTAAAATCTAAATAAATAACGTCAGCTGCTCTATGCCTATCGTATTCGCGCACTATTTCGTTATAAAATTCTAACAAATTAGTTAAACAAGACCTATGGCGTCGAATCCCATGCTGACTACTATTAATCAAATCTCTACTTTCTAAGTGATCGATAATACGATCCCTAACTACGGATTCCAAAAGTTTACCGACAATTGACGTTAAGCTAATGGGCCTATAATTGCTTTCATATGACGTTTACAGTTTGCTTCTGTTACGTGTACATCAAAAGTTTTTAAAGTTTAAAGTTGCACAACGACTTCTTTGCAATCACCCTGTGTGTATATATAATATATATATATATATATCAGTGGCGACTCGTGACATTTTTGTTCAGGCATGGAATGTTATGGAATGGAAGAAAAACATCCGCCTAACCCTCTTGCCCAAACTTTGCATATTGTTTACATAGAACTTAGCAAGTTAAAGGTGTTTTACAAACTTTTGGGGACCTCTTTGAAGGAAAGTTCATTTAATGTTAGGCTTAAATATGCGAACAAAAAATTAGACATATTTATATATAGTAGTTACCGAATTGATCTAAAGAAAAAGATACAAATTTAAAATTTACCTTAAATAATTGTGAAGCATTATTTGAATTGAAATTCTGCTCTCCTAGTTTTCCTGCAAAATTCTTCGATGACCAAATTGTAAAAGTACTCTCGATTCTCCATAAGCTTCTTGAGGAAATTTTTTTCAATTGAAATTAAGGCAAGATTAGATAGCCTTTCTTCACTTTTGGAACTCCGTAAATAACTTTTAATTCTTTTAAGCGCAGAAAATGATCGCTCAACACTTGCTGTCGATATTGGTATAGTTAGAATCAAATTCGTCAATTTATATATTTCCTTAAGACCTTTGTGCATTTCGCTTTCCAGTAGATATTTTAGGAGCTCAGCAACATTCTTTTTGGCAAAAGATTTGTGCGAATATAAAACACAATTCAGAACGGAGACGAGGAAACTCAAAAAATGAATTGTAGCTTCTTTTCAAAGATTCAAAAGCTCTCTCTGGGAAAGTAACATCATAGAACTCAAATTTTTTGCAATCTAAAAGCTCAATGAATTCCAATTTTTCCATTGAACTGAAACGCTCTTTCATTTGAAGAAGTATATTATCGAATATTTCATGAAATAGTTGACTATACTTCTCTTGTGGAGAAAGACTCTGTTTCCTTTTACATACAGGTTCACCACATCTTTCTGTTATCAAGTCCCACATATCTGCAAATTTTGTATCCCTTATTTGTTTGATTTTTTTCATAGTGCTTTCAACGGTGATTGAGCTATACACAATATCCATAGATTTTGTTTGCAGCACATTAAATAGATATTCAGTAAAAGGAAAAATTGAAGAAAATACTTCTAATAAAAAATTAAAATCGAAAGTATCGATACCAGCAAGCAATCCGCGTGCACTATTTTTTGTTTTTTCATCAAATTTCTTTGGGTTTTCAAGAATGCTTTTTAAAAGATCTATTATATCTTCTTTATTTTCCTTAACTCTTTCAACTAGACGAGATGAATAGTTCCACCGCGTTGGAGCCAGTTTAGGGAAACGCTTTCCAACAACTTTGTCAAGCATTGAAGTTCGCTTAGTTGAACTGCTGAAAAATGATGACAAACTTCCTAATACTGAAAAAAATTATTACATTCGGAAATTTCAGCGACAGCTTGGGATAAAACAAGGTTAAGTTTATGGCGTAGCAGTGAAGAAAAATAGCCTCTGGTACAGTTTCTCTAATCTTTGTTTGTACTCCATTAAGATCGCTCCCCATAACAGCAGCACCGTCGTAGGTTTGAGCAACTAATTTTTTCAAACAGCCCAGTTCACCTAGTTGCCTTATAGATAAATCAGAAATCGCTCCTGCACTTCTATCATTGCTGACGTCATTGAATTTTATAAATCGTTCACAAATCTCTCCATGTTTATTAACATAACGAACAACAGTAGAGAGTTGAGAAAACAGCTGACATCAGATGTTTCATCTAATAAAATCGCCACATACATGCAGTCGATAAGCTCACGTTTTATTTGTTCTAACATAACTGCACTAATAGATTGAATTATGTCATTCTGAATAGCAGATGATGTTCCCTTAAAAACAGTCGCAGTTTTTAAATGGTTTTGAAGCTTTTCATCGAATTCTCCCATACAAAATACCAATTCAATATAGTTACCCCTATTGTCAGCGTTTTCTTCTTCATTGTGACCGCGAAATGCTAATTCTTGCATACCTAAAAAACATGTTATCCTAATCAAACGTTTCAAAATTTCTCGATTCTTATTAACTTCTTCGTTATGTCTGCAAATGGCAACTGATTTCTGCTTGTCGAGTATTAAATCAATTCTTTCTGACTTTCCAAATGTTTTAAGATCAACAAATGCATTTATGTGAGCAAGAGATTTTTCATGGCGAGAAATTGCAGTATGTAAATTGTTTAAATCGTCGTATCCACGACTAACAGAATTCCACACAGAGTTATCTCTTGAAAATAGGAAACACGACCAACAGTACAATTTGTTATTTGAAATATTTCCACATAACCATGGAACATCATCATACAGCTTAGGATTAAATTTCCTAGTGAAGCCTTTATTTTCTTTGCTTAAATTCAAATGTGGAATCGGTCTGCCATTATTCAATATGCGCTTTTTCTCATCAAAAGAGAGTGAGTAAAATCTTCTAGTCTTCAACTGATTAAACACATCGTCAGTCATTATGGGCACTACAATGCTATAATTTATTTAACTGATTATCCAAAATAACTAAAGCACAAAAGGGAACACCGAACACAAGTGAGTGCTTGCGGCTGTGGTACTGGAAAGAAGCCTTGTCAGAATTGCCAGATGTTACTTTTTGGTGAATGCACATATAAAACTGAATGCATGCCGTATTATTTTCATTAATTAAAAAAAATCAGAACAAAGCTTTTTAATTATTTTTAGTAAAAATATAAGTAAATTTTCTAAGCATATTTTAAAACATATTGCCTTTTGAATTTAGCTATAAGGCTCAAAAAAAATATCTTATGGATAGTGAGAAGTCTCCTTAAAAAATTGCCCAAGGCAAGGCGGTGTAAACAAAATCATGTCTTATTTCACTAGACAATTAAGAACATTTTTCTGTACCCAGACTGAATTAGTGAATGCTTTAGCTACAAGTATTTCGATCTGTGTACAGAAAAATGTTCTTAATTGTTTAATGAAATAAGACATAATTTTGTTTAGACCGCCCAATAGCCAGTACATGCGTGATTGAAGCCTTAGCCTATTTTTAGTTTCTGAAAATTATTTTTGTTAATTATAATCCTTACTTAGATCTGAAAAGAGAACATATTTAACGCGCATGCATTGCATGCGTTGCATTCATTAAGAAATCGCCACTGAATATATATATATATATACATACACACGAGGGTAATTCAATAAGTATTCGCACTTTTTATTTTCACAATTATATTTTCACATCTGATAGATTATAAACACATCACTTCTCAACATAGTCTCTCTGTTTCTCAATACACTTAGTCCAGCTTTCTAATGCTATCACAAAAGAATGTTTTTGGCTATGTGCATAGCCAGTCATGCACCGCCTCCTTCATCATCGCCAGTTGACAGAAGAGCACAAGCGTAATCGTATGGACGTCTGCTCTCGTCTTTTGGCGCGGCATCATAATGAAGGTGGAAACTTTTTGGAGCGCATTATCACTGGAGATGAAACCTGGATCCATCAATATGAACCAGAAAGCAAACGACAGAGCATGGAATGGAAGCATCCAACATCTTCCGTTGCAAGGAAGTTCAAAGCGCAGCCGTCAGCAGGTAAAGTTATGCTAACACTGTTTTGGGATACACGAGGCCCTATCCTTGAACATTATCTAGAGCGTGGAACTACAGTAACAAGTGCATCGTATTCTGACATGCTTCGGAATGAGTTAAAGCAATCAATTCGCACAAAACGGAGAGGGAGATTGTCGGAAGGTGTTATTCTGTTACACGACAATGCGCGCCCTCATACCGCTGCACAGACTAGGAAATACCTTCAAGAATTTAAATTTGAAGTTCTCGACCATCCAGCCTACAGTCTAGACCTGGCACCTTCGGATTTTTACCTGTTTGGACCACTAAAAGACGCTTTGAGAGGTCAGCGATTCCAAGGCGATGATGACTTGAAGGAGGCGGTGCATGACTGGCTACGCACACAGCCAAACACATTCTTTTGTGATGGCATTAGGAAGCTTGTAGATCGCTGAACTAAGTGTATTGAGAAACAGGGAGACTATGTTGAGAAGTGATGTGTTCATAATCTATGAGATGTGAAAATAAAATTGTGAAAATAAAAAGTGCGGATACTTACTGAATTACCCTCGTGTGTATATATATATATATATGTATATATATAATATATATATATATATATGCTGCAAATCCACAAGGAAAAAGAAAAATGATTCCAAGGCCTTTCGTGTATTCAGAGCTACACCGCGAGGTGTAGCTCCGAATACACGAAAGGCCTTGGAATCGTTTTTCTTTTCCTTGTGGATTTGCAGCATTCATTCATTTCACGTGTTTAATTGTGAAATTCATCCCTATATATATATATTATATATATGGGACACTCTGTGTGTGTATATATATATATATATATATATATATATATATTATATATATATATATATATATATATATGGGACACTCTGTGTGTGTATATATATATATATATATATATATATATATACGAGGCGAGTCCGAAAGTATGCGGAAAAATGTTCCTGTGCAAACACGTTGTTTTTTTTTCAAAACAAACGAGATTAATCATGTCTTCGGAAGTTGATGATGATATCTGACAGGTTATTTCATTAATTCACTTGTCATTGTGTATTGAGGGTGCCTTTAAAAGAACGTCATTTTTCACCCCATAGAAACCAGCGATTTTGCGTTGAGGGCCATCATCAAATTCTTGTTTAAACTCGAGTGGACAGCTTCGCAAATCAGTGAAGCTTTGCAAAGGGTTTATGGAGATGCTGCCCCAAAGAAAACAGCAGTTTATAAATGGATTAACCGTTTTCGAAATGGTAGAGAAGACCTGCCAAGATGATCCAAGGGAGGGAAGACCGTCAACCTCGACAAATGAAGAAATGGTAGCCAAAGTGCAGAAATTCGTGGAAGAAGACCGTAGAGTTACAACTGATCAGGTAGCTACTGCAATGGGCATCTCACATGGCTCGGCATCTTCGATTTAAGCGAACATCTCGGCCTCAGCAAGCTTTCGGCGCGATGGGTCCCAAAAGCGTTGCGCCCAGACCAGCTGGTTCAAAGAGCTGATCTTTCGATGGCTTCTTTAACAAGATCGAAGCTAACGAAGACGAATTTATGGATTGACTCATAACCGGCGATGAGACGTGGATCTACCAATACGATCCTGAAAGTAAGGTACAGTCCAAGCAGTGGCTTCCCCGCGGATCTTCTGGACCAGTCAAATTCAAATCGGAGAGGTCGGCGCAAAAGGTGATGGCCACAGTTTTTTGGGACTCGAAAGGAGTGATTTTGGTAGACTATCTTGAAGGACAAAGGACTATCACGGGAGCATACTACGTAGGAGTTTTAACAAATTGAAAGAAGCATTGGTGAAAAAACGACCTGGAAAGTTGCACCGAGGGGTCCTTTTTCATCACGACAACGCTCCAGCGCATTCTTCGAAGGTTGTCAGGGCTGTCCTACGAGAATTTCGATGGGAAATCTTACCACATCCACCCTACAGCCCTGATCTCGCCCCATCTGACTTTTTTTGTTCCCAAAACTGAAAAACCATCTCAAAGGAGCCCGATTTAGAAGTATGGACGAAGCAAAAATAGCCGTTTCAGATTGGTTCAAAACGAGAGGTGAAGGGTTCTTCAGGGAGGGGTTAAATGGATGGAAACACCGCCTTCAAAAGTGCATGAACTTAGAGGGGAACTATGTTGAAAAATAATTGCTTTACGTTCATATGTTTTCGCTTAATAAAGGATTCTTTGTTTTTTCCGCGTACTTTTTGACTCCCCCGTGTATATATATACAGAGTGTCCCATAAGTCTGGAACCATAGGGTAAAATAAGTAATTCATGTTTTTCCGTTTATGCAAGTGCCCATGATGTCTTTGAGTAAGGAAGAAGGCATCCAGGTAATTCTGCTCGTAGGAAATTGGAGTCAGAGGGAGGTCGCTGAGGAATTTAACAGATTGCATCCGGACCGCGCGCCAATAACACATAACTGTGTCGGCAAACTTGTAGCAAAGTTCAGGGAAACGGGATCCATAGGAGATAAACGACGCAGTGGACCTCCGAGGACATCCACCGACGATGACACAGCCGCTACCATCCTCGCTCATTTCACAAACAGTCCCCAAAAGTCTCTACGGCGTTTTTATTGCCGTTTTTATCATTTTCCCTATGGTTCCAGACTTACGGGACATCCTGTGTATATATGTATGTATATATATATATATATAACCTTTGGTTAGCTTCCGCCCGTATTGTTCATTCTGACGAAGGTCAAGCTTTTCACTCCACCTTAGACCTACAGTTTAACGTGAGTAGTATAGCCGCAAAAGGGGAGAGTGCAAGAATGTTGCAAGTGATTACGTAATGTTGCAAAGGGGGTGGGGGGTTGTTGCAAATGGGGTGTTGCAAAAAAATACAAAATACAAAATAAATAAAAAAAAGGAAAAAAAAAGGGAAAAAAAGAGAAAAATTACCCCAAAGGGCCCTATGTTGCCAACCGGGGTTGCAAGGGGCATGCAACTTGGAGGCGGAGTTCTCCCCCAAGCTATTCCCCCCATGCTCGGCTGGGAGCCGAGCTTGTAATTACTCCGTCAGTCGTCTCTCGGTCTTTTATAAACCTCTATTCTGGCTGAGTTGCCAGATAGCGCCATGTATTCAGTTGCCAGATAGCGTCATGTGTTCCAGATAGCAATATTTATTAAATTGTACTTGTATATATAATAAACTAATGAACCACTCGTGTACACAAACCATATAAAATACCACAATATATGACGGTAGATGAATCCAATTAAATTCTGTTTATTAAATAAATAATTTTTACACACTTAATTTTTATTATAAATATTCGAATAACAGTGGGGAAAAGAAAATTTACGAAACACACGAGGCTCATTCCCCCCAATCCCCTGCGAAGAAAGATATTCAAGTTATATATATTTACAAATACGATTTAATAAACGAGATATTCAAGTTATATATATATATTTACAAATACGTGCAATAAATCAATAGATACTTTACAAATACGATTTAATAAATGAGATATTCAAGTTATATATATATTTACAAATACGTGTAATAAATCAATAGATACGATTATATACAAGACAAATACGTGTGAGTTAACAATAGAAGCATCATACGTTATGGTATCCAAAGGGTACGGTATCATAGGTACCAGGTAACTGGTAACGTTTCCTATAGGTGTTACGGCACACCTTCGTACCCCTAAGTTCCTTCACGCCCCCCAGCTTCTGCGCCCGAAAATTGTGGGTGCCTACAATTAGTTGGGGAGGTTGTTCGCCCTCATCATCGTCCAAACATACTAGATCCTTCAACGATTCAAAGTTAACAACCCGCCGATTCGCATGGTTGAGCGTAATACCCTTTGCCTTCACGATATATTTCATTTCCTCCCCCACCCTGACCCGTACCCCATAAGTCTTAGGTCCTGTTGAGACAAAAGAGTCGGCGTAAGCGTTGTCCCCATACTCGTCCTTGATCTCATCAGTGAGCTCGCCGAGGAACTCCCCAATAGTGGGCATGTATTCACCCTCCGTCTCTGTGAATATCACGCTATCTGTATCGGCATACAATACTCTCCGCCCAAGAGAATGCAACAGACCCCAAAGTTTTATACGGGCGTAGGCTGTTGAGAAGCTGGCCACAGGTATGTTTGTAACCCTTGAGGTATCTGTGGCAAATTCAGTGTTGTACTTTATTATGTAAGTATTACCTACATTCACGATCTCCATGACCTCTTTATCGGGAGCATTGGCATAATCCCAGACATCGCTATAACTTTGTGCCAAATGAATGCTCCCTCTGCCGGTATTCTGCGCAAATTTTCCCCATAGACTGTTTAGACACAACTTTGCACTAAAGCGCTTGCCAGGATTCTTTACAATTTGGACACGATCAAGTTGTATACCTTCGCGGTCGCGGTAACGTTGAATATAGGCAGACTTTTCATCTTCGGTATCAACTCCTCGCGGATCCCCTGATGCCTCAACCTTATCCTTCAAAAAGGCGTTTATATATGGTGTGAAAAGGTTGGGTAGCTTCTGAAACCTCCACACCTCATGTATCTTCAGTATTCTATAACCATGGCGTACGGCTAGGGCCAGCTCAGGACTTGTATATACGCCTCTGATCTTACGCTGGTGGGGTATATGGTTACATTCGCCGTTATCCTCTTCCGCGTACTTCACGCACAGGGGAAACATGAGCTTGTCGTCGATAATGACAGGTAAGATCGGCATCCATAAATTGCGTGGGGGAGTACGTCTACGAAAGAGAGCCCAAAGTAATGATCATTCAAATTTTTTGAAAATTCATTGATGGAGGGTAGGCTAGGTCCCACCAGTTTCTCAGGAGCGCCCACGGGGTACGGATTGCTCTTCATCACGTATGGGTATAAAGAACAAAAATCGTAGTAATGGAGCTTCACGCCCTCCGTAGGTGGAAAGTATAGTCTGAAAGGATTTGTACGTCCTCCAAACAAGCTATCACCACATTTGAGAGGATCCACTACCATTGAACGCTTGATCGTGTTTATTTCCTCACGGTACACCTCGTCTGTCTCCATCCGTGCATCATATTCATGCTCCCACAAGACTTTCTGAGTGAACTGTCATCCTATAAGTTGATCGCGGGTGCCGGTCGATGCAAGACAGTCGGCAGGAGACCTACCGTGGATATCTCCGGCGATTCCGCACTCAGGACGGGGGCATCCATGCCACCAGCAACCGTTAAAGGAGTACACAGTCTTCACACCAGTGACACGGTTTTCACTTAACCAATCAACCCAAAAAACACGTCCATTAATCTTAATGGGTACTTCACCCGTGTTGCGGGCGTGCTTTATGTATACACCTGTCTGTTGCTGTAGGTGTATGAGCCAGTAAATAGCCTTGTGTCCGTAACTGCGGGGGTTGTTTCGGTGAATAATGGCTAAGGTGTCTTTAGGCATGAAGTTATTCTGAACACCGTAAAACATAATGATGCGATGGTGGTTGCGACTTGCAGTGGATCGCATTTGAAACGGGCTATGTACATCCTTCTTAAGGCCTGGAAACATACTCTAAGCACGCGCACATCATTCACGCAATAACGCTCATTCATCAGCTATATTATAAGGGTTACTTTCATTAAAACTGTCGTAGTATCGATCAAAGTCTTCACGTTCATCCATACAGTCAAAATAATGTTTGGGGGGGTGGTGGGCCTACGTAGTTTAAAGTCTCGCTGGTGAGGAAAGTGTAAGGGAAGTATCCTTTGGAAACTTCAGCTGCTACTCCCATCACCTTGGGTAGCTTTGCTAATTTACAAGGTGTGAATAATAAAGTATCTTTAAATTGTACATTGCCTCTTATCTGCATCTGTATTAATTTGTTGCCTCTTTTCAATGGATCACCTGTAAATATCCCAGAGGATTCGTGTTCAAGCAACTCCTTATAAAGGAACTGCGTGTCAAACTTTGCCCGTTTGGGCGAGAATATACACAGTCATTTTTTTGAACTTGTCGGCTAACTTGACAATATAGACACAAATAGTTTCACAGGACTATCGCGGACATTCATTTTAAAAACGTTTGTCCGTTTACCACATTTGGGGCACTCGTCACATTCGATACCCATACACTCATCACAGATGGTCTGGCTCACAAGTAAATGTGGAATTACCTCTTTGGTTTCAGCGTTGGTATATGTTTCTATATCGTAGTATACAGTTATACAAGGGTTATTTTTAGGCTTAGCATCTTTCATATAACATACATGCTTTACTCCATCCGCCTTATATTCCTCCTGGCATGTAGGACAGTGAATTACGTCACACTTGTGCTTAAATTTCCCCCAATTATCCATTGTGTGAAACATACCACATTCACAGATTCTCATTTTCCTGCACGTGCCAATTGATTTATGGAAATCAAAACAGCTATTATTGAAAAATGTGCGTCTACACACATCACAGTCTCTCTTCTCAGCTTCAACTACACGGCTTTCACATTTGGTGCTTTTACACTGCTAACATACCATGTGACATTCTTTACAATGTCTCACTATATCATTCGCAAACTCGAGGCACTCCTTACACAAATCATGATGTCTCCCATATTTTCGACTTTTGTCATAACTCGCGTAAAGCCACCTTATATTACGGATGGGGAGATACGTTGTCCCTGACAATCCTAAAATAAGTAGGGGTCTTGTACGATCTCTCACACAGTTTTTAAAAACATACAAAGTCCTACGACGATCATCCAACCCAAATACAACTATGCGGACATTCATTTCCTGTTCTACCCTTCTCAGCTCTTCAAGACCCATATTACAGTCAAATTCAAGTTCACAGTCTACAGCTAGTTTACGGGCACGCTCCACGACCGTAGGCAGCCAAATTTTTTGAGTCCGTGTATTTTGTACAGTAAACATACGTGCTAAGAGTACTGCTATAAAGCCGCAACCACGATCGACGTTTATATGCTTTCGGTAAATAGTCGGAGAATTGAAGTTGAGAGTATACGGTATGGCACTATGACCCGCAACACGGAATACACGGTCAATATTTACCGTGAAGTTGTCCATATTGAAGGCTATACTACTTTGGGCGGCTTGCATTATACGTCCTAATATATATTCTACATCTTCAGCCGCCAAACGTCTAAATGGCACTATCACCCAATAATCGTCTACATCACGTCATCTGACCCGAATCCAAAGGACAGACTCGTCCTGACTTCACGCTCGTCGCGATTCTGAAGAGCAAACTCTATAATACGCTGTACAACCCGGCGTAGCCCGCGCTCAATTCCATTGCTATACATGGCTCTAGGGTCGACTCTGACTCTATACCGATTTCTAGTCAAGGCTGGGGTGGGGGCTGCGGATCGCACCAATTCGAGCGTTATAGCATCCTCAACAGAACGGGGGGCAACTGTGGCGGATGAATTAGTGGATATATTAGCGGAAGGTACTGATGGGGGGCCTGTTGCGTAGGAGGTTGAGGGTTGGGGATCTATTATTGTAGACTTAACAGAACGGGGGGCGGCGGATGAATAAGAGGATATATTAGCGGGAGGTGCTGCTGGGAGGCTTGTTGCGTAAGAGGTTGAGGGTTGGGGATCTATTACCGCTGCAACAGGCGCGTATTTCGGGCGCTTTATACCTGACGTGGGGTTCTCACACCTCCGCTTTGGACGTGCTACCGGTATCGCTGGTGAGGGTTCGTTGGCAGGGGAGGAGATCACAACTACACTGTCGTCGAGGTCATCCGTAATGTCAATGATGGGGTGCTCTACCTCATCGTCATTCACGGTTCTGTGGGAGAAGAGAGCAAAATAAGGAACAGCACTCAAAATTTGTAATATTTTGTAAATGACCCACTTAGGAGTGTGACGTGTTAGAAATGGACTCTGTAGAAAAATTCAGATTCACGAGCCCATCCACATGTATTATATCTGGACCTACAGGATGTGGTAAAACTGTGTTTATGCTTAAAATCATTAAAGAAAAGGGAGAGATGTTCTCAAAATTTGTGCATAAAGTTATATGGTGCTATTCGACGTATCAATCAGTGTTCAACGAGTACCAAGATGGTATTTTGTTCCACAAAGGCGTATATGACGTTAATTCGTTAAAGGGAAATGAACATACAATCATTGTAATTGACGATCTGATGTTGGAGATGGATAAAACGTTTGCCGAGACATTTACAGTATTCTCCCACCATCTTAACATAAGCGTGTTCTTCATCAATCAGAATCTATTTTTCAAAAATAGATACATGCGCGATGTGTCGTTAAATACGCAATATCTAGTCTTATTCGCGCAACGTAGAGATGTATCACAAATTGGGGTATTAGCCAATCAAATGTTCCCGAATCAGCGTAAGGAGTTTTTGGAAGTTTATAAAGAAGCTACAAGCACGCGTTACGGATATTTGCTTTGCGACCTTCATCCGCGAAACACGTTTAGAGTGCTTCTGCGAACGAATATATTTCCAAACGAGCCTGAAACGGTGTATATTCCAGAATGACAAAGAGACTAAAGAAATACCGTGAATTAATAAAAATCTATCATTGACTGCCCCGGGCAATGCAGCAGATGTTTATTAAAAATATCGACGCCGACTTTTTAAAATGCATCTGTGAAATCTGTCTTAACATTATAAATTGCAATGTATCAATGAAAACCCATCAGAAGGCTCGCCTACGCCGCTACAAGAACATAATACGTGCACTCGCTCGTAAAAGTCAAACTGTAGCGAAGAAAAAACGAATTATTGTACAAAGAGGAGGGTCATTTCTCCCCATCTTATTTTCAGTTTTGGGTCCTTTACTGACTAGATTAATATAATGAAGAAAGTGGTAGTGATTCCCCACGAGGTGTACGCATCACTGCAAAGGAATCCAGACACGTATCTAGATCTCCGTAAAAGCAGACTTAAAAGAATGGAAAGCGAATTGCTGGCCCTATTAAACAGTGAAAAACACCTGATGAGAAAAGAATCTTATACCAAGAAGCTCTGCAGAAATTTCTTCACGAGTACGAAAATTATAAGAGCCCTACAGAGATTCCTGTGGTTATTAGGCACAGCACGGGGGACGATGGACATGGCGACATAGGATCTGTGCCCGACGATACATCTGACCAACCAAAAAGATTAGCCACACAACATATCGAACATGTATTAAAAAGCACCCTCCCACATACATTGATGAGTAAAGGCTTAAGGCTTTATAATCTATTGAATGAGGATCCAGCCATACAATGGACCGATACAGGCGAGCTCATTGTGGAAGGATCAAAGGTACAGGGATCGAATATCGTAGACATTGTCCATGATCTAGTGAGAAAGTGGGATAGGCCATCACCATCAGGATGGAAGCATATTAAAGCAAGACTACAACAAATAAATGTCCCTAAAACGTTGATAGGAAATCTGAACAGGTTAAGACTTGGAACATGCAACGCATGTGACAGTTGAAGGAGCCGTCACCCCCGGCGGTAACACCTTTGAACAGGAGCAAGAAGAGGTTAAACCAACCCTACCCACGTGCCTCTAAAATACGCAAATGGCTAACGTATTAACTAAACGCTATTATGACATTTCTAACCCATCCTCTTACGGTGGCGTAGATAGATTGTACAGAAGTGTTTACGGAGTAGGAAAAAAAGATGTTGAAAGATTTTTGAGGGAGCAGGACGCTTATACGCTTCATAAGCCTGTGAGAAAAAGGTTTAAAACAGCCAAGACAACGGCTTCCTCGATTGATTCTATTTGGCAAGCAGATTTAACAGACATGCAAAGATATTCTGTGTATAACGATGGTTACCGCTACATTCTATTCATAATAGACGTATTCTCTAGATATCTGTGGCTAGTTCCTCTGAAAAATAAATCACCTGAAATAGTAGCTAAAGCCACCAAAACGCTAATGTTAAAAGAAAACAGGGTTCCTGGCTATTTTTGTACGGATATGGGGAAGGAATTTATAGGCCGTGCTTTTCAGAACATGTTGACAGAGTTTAATATCAGCTATTACTCAACCAATTCTATACATAAGGCTTCTTTAGCTGAAAGAGTTCACCGCACCATAAAGGAACGCATGCACCGTTATTTTACACATAAAAACACATACAGATTTCTAGACATTCTGGAATCATTGGCATCATCCTACAACCGCTCACACCATCGCACGATTGGGACAACACCTAACGAAGTTTTAGAAAGAGGTAAGCTCCCGAGAAGAGATGGATCACCACCACCACCACACTCTGCGCGCTTCAAAATCAATGATTATGTAAGGCTGTCGAGTTCGGGGAACAAATTCGCAAAGGGTTTTGAGCAAGGATGGACACGCGAGATTTTTAAAGTTAGGGCTATGAGACCTAAAGGTGAGATAATGATGTATTACGTTGAAGATTTGAATGGGGAAGAAATCTCAGGAGGCTTTTACCGCGAGGAATTGCAGAAAGTTGCGTTTAATTTAGGGGAAAATGTGTTTAAAATTGAGAAAATTTTAGGAAGCAAAGGTTCAGGAAAGAGAAAAATGTACCTGGTGAAATGGCTAGGATACCCAGAAAGCTTCAACACCTATATAAAAGCTGATGCAATAATGAAGCTTAAATAGTATGCAACATGGCTCCTAACCATTTCTACGTCACACTCCCGTCCTCCTCGTCCCTGTCTGTACACCCTAACAACACACTAGCCAACTTTGTAACAGAACTCCACAAGCACATTGAATTGGGTCGTGATTCGTATGAGGTGGGGATATGCGAAATTCAGCTGGACACCATCTTTTTAAATATTGAACATAAAGAAACCGTTTTTACGATTCTTAGAGACATTGACGAGTGTGAAAAAGCTGGGGTAGCTATGGATGAAACTATGCGTATCGCTCGGTCTAAGATTGCACGGTATTACAGTACAGAAGTAAGACTAGGACCGGGTCAATATGGTTCGGCCGAGGATGTTGTGAGAGGCTTAAACGTGAGTTTAAGAAACTCAAACCTTACGAATGATTTAGTATACGAAATCGTAAACAACCCTGCACATACACTAATCCTAAAATCAAAGACTAACAGACGTATTAAAGACCATAGAAAGTTCCAAATTCTAGCCAATGGCCGATAGAGCGCAGTCTTCCAAAGAGACACATTTCACGAGACACAGCATGACTTGTCCAGATTAATGTATCAATTGAAGATGGAGAAATTGGCTGAAAGGTCCCCAGACATGTGCTATATTTACAGTAATATAGTGGAGCACCAGTTTGTTGGGGATACCCTTTTTGAGCTGCCTCCAACCCAAGTTTCTATTGAGCACAATGACTTTATTACAATTAACCCTTTAAACACAATTAGTTCCCCGAGTGCACCTACAGAATTCGTGATACCCAGCTCAGGCCCTTACTTCTTTGATCCAAGCTGTGTGCACATGTACGCTAAGCTACGTATAGCCCATTCTGATGGAACGGTCTGCGATGACAAATATGCTGTATACCCTGAAACAAACTTTCTGCACTCCATATTCAACCAGTGTGTGACGTATATTTAAATCAGACCAACATATCGGCAGGCACGGGGTACTATCATCTACGAGCCTATCTGGAAAATGTCCTCAACTTTTCCAAAGAAGCGAAGGCTACCTTTTTAAGTGCCGAGGGATATTATCAAACTAAAGATGAAAATAGTATAAAGGACAAATTTAAAAATTCTAAAAAGAAAATATACGAGTGTTTTGGCCGGTTGCACACATATTTCACTTTCCAGGAGAAGTTGCTTGTCAACGGGGTGGATATGAAAATAAAGCTCACCCGCACGAGTCCTGAGATCTGCTTAAATCTGGATGTTGATCAAGAAGAGGGTGCAAAGCCCGTTGTGGTTCACATTATGGACACATACCTCCGCGTACGGCGAGTGAAATTAAGTTCACCAAAACAACTAGAAATTGAGAAAAATTTGCTAAACGCTACAGTGAAATATCCTATTAACAGAGCGCAAATCAAACTATATACGGTTCCTGCAGGGTTGGCATCGAAGCAGATAGAAAACATTGCCATGGGAAATCTTCCTAAAAGGATATTAATCGGCATGCAGGACCATGCTTCGGTGAATGGAAAATATAAAAAGAGTGCCTTTAAATTCGAGGATTTCGGACTTAAAAATATAACTCTATACGTTAATGGCACTGCTTTGGGTGGAACAATGGGTACGGACTATTCATCAGACGCTGTGTTACCGCTTTGTGCCAGAGCCTATAGTAATCTGACCCATATTGCAGGTGATTGTGATGAGCTTGGTAATGGGGTAATGCAGGAAGAATTCATTGATCAATTTAACCTTTATCCGTTTGACATTACACCTGACTTATCTGCTAGCGTAAATACCCATTTAACCCCACAGAGAGCGGAAACATCTCAGTGCGGCTGGAATCCGCCAAGCCTATAGACGCTCCTATTAGTGTACTAGTACAGCTCGAATCGCAAGCCCTAATAGAAGTAGATAGATTTAGGAGCGTTATCACTGACTTTTAAAATGGATGCTAATACACTTCAGAAAGTAATGGAACGAGTCACACGTTCCAAATTTATCGGCGTGTTTGCGAAGAATGAAACATTGAGTTTGCCAAGTACGCGAGAATGCGGTAGTCTTATTGTGAACACAGATGTCATCGGTAATGAAGGGATTCACTGGATCGCTGTCTATTTTAAAAATAGACAGCGCCTGTACTATTTTGATTCACTCGGCACTCAACCCTGGAGTGACCCTATTATTGTAAAATTTCTCGCTCAGTTACATATTCCCGAAGTTGTATGGAACCCATTTCGTATACAAGATATTTTAGTAATGTTTGCGGAATGTACTGCGTCTCATTTCTCACGCATATGTCATGTGATAAAGAATTTATAAACTTTTTAAATTTATTTGACCCGTGTCACACTCGCCGAAACGATGAAATGGTATGCAGACAGATAAAAATCCGTTTTCCAATTGTACGTACTCGTTGTATAGTATAATGTTTTTGCTCGTATATTTGTAACGGTATATTCTGTAGTTGGTTATTGTACTGATTTCTTTCATTTAATAAATTTATGAAAATATATTGTGTCTTCTTACCCTAAAAAGATCGAAAAACACTTACATTATTTCGGTGTGACATTGCTGACTGATCAGTATATCCTTCGTATTCATGACACGAGATTCTTCAAAAGATTGTATAACACGTGTCAAATCCTCATCGGACCTTAAAGGAATAATGTTCATTCTTTTAAAACATATACAGAGTATACAGGCAGATCCCCATTATGTGAAGATATCTTTGGTTCATTTAAGAGGAATAACATTGATTACCATAAAAAATTTCGATTTTAGCATAATGGGGATAAGAAGTAAAACCAAATAACATTGATTGCCATAAAAAAATTCGATTTTTGGCGAGTATCTATTTGACGAGATACTACAACTCTCCAGATATATATATATAAATCGAATTATAGACACTTACATTTCTATGGTAGTCCCTTGCGTCGGATTGTAAGGAGCGTCACTGCAAATATCTTCAACGGTTTGCGTTGGAAATAATTCATCTCGGTCAATCGCGTTAAAAAGACTAATTGCCGTTAATGCTGCAGTGTCACTTTCTTCATACAATTCCGGGGAGACGTACAGGTCCATGGTGGAGGATGTGTGACATTGCTGACTGATCAGTATATCCTCCGTGTTCATGACACGAGATTCTTCAAAAGATTCTATAATACGTGTCAAATCCTCATCGGACCTTAAAGGAATAATGTTCATTCTTTCAAAACATATACAGAGTATACAGACAGATCCCCATTATGTGAAGATATCTTTGGTTCATTTAAGAGGATTAACATTGATTACCATAAAAAATTTCGATTTTAGCATAATGGGTATAAGAGGTAAAACCAAATAACATTGATTGCCATAAAAAAATTTCGATTTTTGGCTAGTATCTAAATGAAGTATTTGACGAGATACTACAACTCTCCATATATATAAATCGAATTATAGTCGCTTACATTTCTATGGTCCCTTGCGTCGGATTGTAAGGAGCGTCACTGCAAATATCTTCAACGGTTTGCGTTGGAAATAATTCATCACGGTCAATCGCGTTAAAAACTAATTGCCGTTAATGCTGCAGTGTCACTTTCTTCATACAAATCCGGGGAGACGTACAGGTCCATGGTGGAGGGAATGATTATTCCTGACGCGAAAATAGCTACTGTTACTCCCAACTGAAAAATATCCCCTTTTATATGCACAATCGCCAAGCTCCGCCCCAAAAGATTAAGGCCAGATGTTCGTCGTGATTGGCTACCGGTGTAGCTGGGTGGAGCTATGATGTGTACCAATCCGCTATAACGGGTACGGACGAGTAATGGCATCTTTATATTTTCTCAAAGAAGTATATCCTAATTATATTTTTAAAAAAGCATTCGGTTTCCACATTAAACTGTGGGTCTGAGGTGGAGTGAAAACTTTACCCGTTGTTACAATTCGAGCTAGTTGTTATTATTACTAAAGAGAAAATCATGCATGCTTTTCGGTCATACTACTGCCTCGAATCAAATGATCCTGTTATTTTAAATCCGGTTCAATAATCCTGTTATGTTGAAATGTGGAAGAGTAAGCAACGACTCCCTGACGAGATGTATTTCGGGCCACAGGACAGCTGTTCACTGAAGGCTGCATGTTCCACATTTTATAATAAAGAAATATATCCTAATTATATTTTTAAAAGAGCATTCGGTTTCCACGTTAAACACAATTGTTCGAAAACCATAGTTCGAAAAACAAAAAGTATTAAAAAAACATTAAAAGTTAAAAATCTTTATTCTTACGTTATTCAAAGTTAAAAATCTTTATTAATAAAACAGGATACAAGCATATGAAAGTCAAGGTAAACTATAGTTGCAAATTATGGTTAGGTTAGGTTAGGTTAGGTTAGGTCTCTTACATATAAAAACCCATTCACTAAGAGCATTGGCTTTCCTTTCTCACTAGAAACAAACTCTGCCATTTTAA